>BSBM01000738.1:13632500-14045000 GCA_027924585.1 Larix kaempferi
TGGTTAATTCTATGTAATAGACTAGGAAATTGCCTTGTGTGGACCACAAGGAAATATGGGGGGACAACAAAACATCCAAGGTGTGGACCACAAGCTACCTAGGCCACTTGGGCACACTTTCAAAATATTTTGGATAAGTGTTTACTAGGAAAGGTGCATTTATGAGTTTTACTGCTTTTTACAGCTTTTCCCCCCATGGGGAAAAGCTATTCTACCTAGGAAACTTGTTTTTTGCACCCATGAATTTCCTTAATTATTTTTCCTTCCAAACTTCGTATTTGGAATTTTTTTCCATCATACTTCACCTTCAGATCACTAATTAGCAAATTCGTGAGCTTTTGGAGAGATTTGGAAAGTAAACTTGCCACCTAGGGGGGCTGAGCATTCTTAGTAAGTCTGATGATGGAATGATTCTTTTGGCATCCTTATACATTATAATCTATGTTGTAAAGTTATTTAAAAACATCCTATTACTTTCATATGGTTTTCTGATGTATTTTATTCATGATAAGTTAATACAAAATTCTACTCTTATGCATAATATTTGTGTCTTTGACTAGTTGTGTGAGATTTTCTTATGAGAGAGTGTAATTTATTGAATAGATATTGAATGTGAAATGAATTTCACATCATATAAGAGCTATCAATATATTCCTATCATCTTTGATTGTCTTGCAGGATCCAACCAGTCTCAGAAAGGGCACATTGATCAATTCATCGGGTAGATTCTATTCTCTATAGGGCACATTTTGGCATCCATAAGTATTATAAAATAATTCCATAAGTTATTTCAGAGAAGAAATGGATCATAAACAGCAGATCATCCTCACTCCCTTCAATTACTTTGATTGGAAGGCGCAGATGGAGATTCTACTGAGGAGCAAAGGGATCTACATGGTGACCATGGCAACTGAAGCTGAGCCAACCTCAGCAGTAAAGAAATCTAAATGGCATAATCGAAGGGATGGATACTATGGGATTTTATGTCTCACTAAATCCAGAGAGATTCTATTTCATCTTGATGGACTCACTTCACCCAATGAAGTATGGATGAAACTTCAAGAATTGTTCAAGAAAACCGATGAATTGAGAGGCCACCAACTAGATAACGAGCTAGTCTCTTTGAGTCCACAATTTTTTTGATAATCTACAAGATTTCTTCTCCAAATTTAAATCTATTATATTTAAGATGAATCAATGTGGTATTGACAAAAAATATGAGCAATTAGGTTTGGCCATTCTCTCCAAGCTTGGCCCCGACTATTCACTCTTTGTCTCGACCTTCCATTCCACCCGGGAAAGCAATTAAAAATTGGAAGAGGCCGTCACTTTCAAAATTCATGGTGTCTTTGACACAAGAATAAGACAAATTGGTCTTGATGGGAGCCATTAAACATCCATCCAAAGGCCACTGTTTGAATGTTGGACATTCAAGGGGTTCGAAAGGCAATAAGAAGGGAAATTTCAAGAAGCCCACCGGTGAGAGGATAGACAAGCAGAATTCTAATGGAGAGACATCCAACTTCAAGAAGAATCCGAACAAGAAGAATGAGAGGACAAAGTGCAATTATTGAAGCAAGGGCTTTCATCCTGAAAGCTCTTGCATGAAGAAAACCATTGACCAAATGGCTCAACTCTTGGAGAAAACCAACATTACTCTTCTAGAGAGCGCAAGGAGGAAGGATGGAGGACAAAATTATGATGATAAAGAGAGAGTTCATGCACTAATGGCCAGCACATCAAAACCTTGTTCATTCATTATTGATTCTGGTGCATCAAGACACATGGTGTCTACAAGTAAGTTTTTCACTTCACTTGACTCTTCCAGTGGTCCAAATATTGTATTGGGAGACAATTCCGAAACTTCTAGCAAAGGCAAAGGTAGGATAGATCTCGAGTTTGGAAACCTAAACTACAAATACCTTTCCCAACTTCATGAGAAAGAGATGGTTATAGGGCTGGCCAATATCAAGTTTTCCAAAGGTGTCTGTCAATCTTTCATCCTAGGAAAACACCCTGAGCATAAGTATGGGAGATCCAATTTTGAGAGAAACACTACACCATTAGACCTTATTCATACTGATATATCAGGTCCATTCCCTCATGAGTCCTTGAACCATGCAAAATACATCCTCACATCCATATATGACTTCAACGGTATTGTTGGATTTATTTCATCAAGTTAAAGTCAAAAGTTTTTGGATTGTTCAAGCTATTCAAAGCCTCGGTTGAGAACCAGTCTGGTAGGAATATAAAAGTTATAAGATCTGATAATGGTGGTGAATATGTGAAATCAGAGTTTCAGCAATTTTGTGCCTCTTCAGGCATTCAGATGCAACACACAGTTCCATATACACCTCAATAGAATGGGGTTGCTGAGAGGAAAAACAGGTCTCTAAAGGAGATGGCCACTTGTATGCTTGAGACAAAGGATTTGTATCCTAACCTATGGGATGGGGAAATAAATTGTGCCACTTACATTTATAATAGAGTTCCACACAAATCTCTCAAAGGTATCCATCATTTGGAGGCTTGGACAGGTCACAAACCTGACATCTCTCATTTCATGATTTTTGGCTCAAAGGCTTGGGCTAGGATTCCACTTGAGAAGAGGAGGGAATTGCAGCCCCAAAGCCAACCATGTTTATTTTTTGTATATTCATAGGAATACAAAGGTTATAAGTTTCTGAACATGACCACTCATAAATTGTTCATCGAAAGAAGTGTGCAGTTTGAGGAAGAGCCCTCTCAGAGCGCTGAAATTGGAGAACCATCTTCACCACCACCTAAAGAAGAAGTAAGTGATGTTCTTGATGTTTTTGATTCTGATATTTATGATGATGAGTATCATTTTATTGAAGATGTTAACTCACCTACAAGTCCTAAATGGGCTGCAAAAACATTGCAAGCAGCAGGTGAACTAGTTGGAAATCCTCAGGACCAAAGGAGGACTAGATCACAATTTGAGACTGCTCTCAATGTGAATGATCCTTACCTTTCTGAGAAATTTTTTATGATGATAGATTATGATCCTCAAAGATATGAGGAAGCCTCACATAACCCAATATGGCATATTTCTATGGATGAGGAGTTTCAGTCGTTACAGAAGAATGAAACTTGGGAGCTAGTCAAGCTCCCCACAAGCAGAAAGTTGGTAAGATGCAAGTGGATTTATAAGAAAAAATGTGAAGCGGATGGTACAGTGGTGAAGTACAAGGAAAGGTTGGAAGCAAAGGGGTTTTCTCAGGTCCAAGTACTTGATTATAATGAAACATTTGCACGGGTGGCACATAAAGACTCCATTAGACTAGTTTTGGCAGTTGCAGCTTCCAAGCGGTGGGAAGTACATCACATGGATGTGAAAAGTGCTTTCCTCCATGGAGAGCTTGAAGAAGAAATATATCTATAGAAGCCATAGGGGTACACATTAGATCCAAATCTTGTTTGCAGGTTGAATAAATCTTTGTATGGACTTAAGCAAGCCCCCAGGGTTTGGTATGCAAAGATGGACAGTTTCCTTCTGTCACAAGCTTATGTTCAGTGTAAATCTGACCCAAATGTCTATATGAAGCATGTTGATGGTTTTATAATGATAATAGCGCTACATGTTGATGATTTTCTGATTACAGGTAGTAGCAATAACCAAATAGCATCATTGAAGACAGCCATGCGCCAAGCATCCTCCATGAGTGACTTGGGAATTCTTAAGCAATTTTTGGGGCTTGAGATTTCTCAAACAAAAGATGGAACCAAGGTATGTCAGTCCAAATATGCTTCTGATCTGTTAAAGAAGTTTAAGATGGCTGATTGCAAGCCTTCTAAGAATCCATTCCTTTCTAGAGTTAGACTAGAAGATGCAGAATCTACACCATTGTTTGACAACACTTTATATAGACAGTTGATTGGCAGCTTGTTCTACTTGACACACACTCGACCAGATCTTGCTTATGCTATGAGTGTGGCATCAAGATACATGGATCATCCACATGAGCTACATTGGAGGGCTGCAAAAATAATTCTTCATTATGTGCAGGGCATAAAGACCGATGGGATTCATTATGTTGCATATTCAAGCTTAGATCTCTTGGGCTTCGCGGATTCAGATTGGGCTAGTGATAGCCTTGACATGAAATCCACATCAGGATTTGTATTCATGCTTGGAGCTGGCCATGTTTTCTGGTCCAACAAGAAACAAAATTCCATAGCACTATCTTCAGCAGAGGCAGAGTACAGAGGAGCAGTGAATGCTGCTATACAGTGTGTTTGGTTGCAGGGGATTTTGTCAGAGTTTGAGATTTCTTTAAGTACTCCTACTATTTTTTTTTGTGGAAACCAGAGTGCAATTAGAGTTTCATGTGATGCACTACAGAGGCAGAGGACCAAGCAAATAGAGATTCATATGCACTACATCAGCGACTTAGTGCATGACCAAATCATAGATTTGCAGTATTGCCCCACAGGTGAGCAAACTGGAGATATCTTCACCAAGGATTTCACAGAGAAGACATTCAACTATCTTAGATCACTACTTGGGATGGTTGAACATGTGGTGGAGTGAAGGGTTGATCAGCAACCTTTCAATTTTTGATATGTCCATGTTTTGATGGGAGGTTTTTCCCATGAGGTTTTCCTTCTATCATTGTTTTTTGTGGACCGACAGTATTGTACAGGGTGACCAATTCTTGTTACTGGTCCCTTAGTATTTTATTTTCTGATATATATACCATATAAGTCAGACTTATGGGGGGGTGTTGGAATATTTAATTCTTCCTACCATGTCATTTATTTACATTAGATGCATTAATTAATCGTTTATGGTTAATTCTATGTAATAGACTAGGCAATTGCCTTGTGTGGACCACAAGGCAATATGGGGGGACCAAAAAACATCCAAGGTGTGGAACACAAGATACCTAGGCCACGTGGGAGATATTCCAAAATATTATGGAGAAGATTTTACTAGGAAAGGTGGATTTATGAGTTTTATTGCTTTTTATAACTTTTTCCCCCATGGGGAAAAGCTAGTCTACGTAGGAAACTTGTTTTTTGCACCCATGACTTTACTTAATGAGTTTTCCTTCAAAAATTCATATTTAGCATTTTTTTCCATCATAATTCACCTTTAGATCACTAATTAGCAAATTGCTGAGCTTTTGGAGATATTTGGAAAGTCAACTTGCCACCTATGGGGGATGAGCATTTTTAGTAAGTCTGATGATGGAATAATTATTTTGGAATCCTTAGCCATTCGAATCTATATTGTAAATTTATTTAAAAACATCCTATTACTTTCATATGGTTGGCTGATGTATTTCATTAATGAGAAGTTAATACATAATTCTACTCTTGTGCATAATTTTTATGTCTTTGACTAGTTGTGTGAGATTTTCTTATGAGAGAGTGTAATTTATTGAATAGATCTTGGATTTGAACTGAATTTCACAAAGGGATGACCCACCAATTTCCAACAGGTTCGACCCTATGGCAAGTTTGGGTTGCAAAAGGTTCAAATGCATCTTCACAAAGGGATGGCCTAAACCTATATGCAAGCTTCCAAATATACTAGATAAGATCGAGGAACATGCAAATCATGCTCCTATACTTGGGTAGATTTAATCCAATTATGCTCCCAGTGGCCCCCCAAAATATGTCCTTAGGTGGGTGCAACCAAATGTTTACAACTTCAGGGGTATCTTCATTTGATGATAAAATGTAATCCAAGAAGTCATGTGAGCTGGGAGATCTCATAGCCCAAATGGGCCAAGTAACCAGATCATATTCCTTCATCAAGGGAAGAATTTGATCTGAATCTTCCGATGCTATTTGAGTAGCTTGGTTTGAAACTTCTATGACATATAGGGGTGATCCAAATGATTTCCAACATTTCAATGACATTACACAAGCTGAGGTCCTTTCATCCATTATGGTTAGACAGATGTTCTTATCATGAGTCGTTACTTTAATATGAAAAGCAACTTCAGAAAGGATCCTACATATTGAATGGTACATGTCTGATGTGATCAAAGTCGCATCAGGTGGATCAACAGTGCCAATTGTAGACAATAGTTCCTCTCTTTGTGCAGGATGACATTGCAATACCTCCAAGGATGACATGGCACATGGTACGTGAGCTAGGTCCTCAAGAACATTACCGTTCTAAGCAGCTCGCGTGTTAGAATTATGCATTGTTCTACGTAGAACAACTTTGGGGGGGTGTGGTACTAAGTCTATGGCTGGTTTCTCAATGTAGAGATAACCACTTGGTTGTGATACCGATTGATCCGACGTACTAGGAGAGACATCATAAGAATCGAGTCTTGTTTGAATTTTCATCTCATGATCACACATGAAGACATTGGCATAAGGATCATTGACCCCTTGTGGTGGGGTGGCTGGTTTCCCCCTGGTGGGGGTACTGGTGTCAAAATAGTGGGTTGTTGTTTCCCACCGCATTGAAGCATAGTTGGTGCATCTTTGTTCCTAGAGTTAGTGTTTTTCTTACTCTTGTATTTCTTCTTCTTTTCTCTAAGGTCTTTGGAATCGACTATAAGGATTTCAGAATTCTGGGAAGGATTAGCACTTTGCTTACCCTTGTACTTTTTCTTCTTTCCTCTGATGTCTATGGATGATACTATGAGGATGTTAGAATTCTAAATAGAAATTTGTCCCAAATATGGGGTAATTTGTTCAAGATGGTTGAAGGAATCCATCATACCATTGGCATGAGGTTCATGTGGCATCCTAGATAGATCAAACACAGGTCTTACAGGTTGGTTCCAAAAAGATTGGTTACTTTCTATAACCTCACCACTCCATGGCGGAATGGTGTTAATGGTTTGATTTCTCCCTTGCGGGGTTAGGACAAAAAAGGATTGGTTACTTTCTAGAACCTGGACAATCCATTGATGTGGTCCTTGGGCTTCAAAAGAATTCCAAGAGGGGTTACCTCCTTGCGGAGGTTGCATCCAAAAGGATTGGTTATTGCTTGGATGTTAACCAGTCCATTGTGAACTAGGTTGCATGTATGGAATTCTCCCTTGCAGAGGTATGTTCCAATAAGGTTGGTTATTTGGTGGAACATTACCACTCCATTGTTGGTTGGGATTCATGGGTGGATTTCCCCCTTATCGGGGTGGGCCCCAATTAGATTGGTTACTAGTTGGAATTGGACCACTCCATTGATTGTTTCCTTGGTTTGGATATGCGTTCCAAGGTTGACTTCCTCCTTGCAGAGGTGGCATCTGAAAATATTGGTTATTTCTTGAATGTTGTCCATTCCATGGTGGAGCAGGATGGATGGATGGATTTCCTCCTTGCGGAGGTAGGCCCCAAAAAGATTGGTTAATTTCCAGAATATGACCAAACCATTGATTGTTTCCTTGGATTAGATAAGTGTTCCAAGGTTGATTTCCTCCTTGTGAAGGTGGTGCCCAAAAATATTGGTTACTTCTTGGAACCTCCCCACTCCATTGTGGGATGGGGTTGATAGGTGGATTTCTGCTAGGCATTGTGCTAGGATAAGTTAGAGGATAACCCCCTGGGGAATTTCCACTAATCCGAGGAGCATAACCCCAATTAGCATAAATGTTCCATGGTTCATTGATTCTTCTAGGAATATTACCATTCCATGGTGAAGGGTTTACCCCAGAAGTAGAATTTGGACAAGTGTTATGTATACCAAGAGGATTTTGGTTTACTCTTGTGTGTGTTGAACTTGATTAGTCAAACCATATGGAAAACCAGTGTTTAGTAAGTCACACCCTTCAGTAGGGATTCCTGTAGACGAAGTGGATTTACTTCTGGGAATGGAACCCGAAACTGTACCAACTAGCACTGAAGTGCTGGTTGAACTTGTCCTACTAACATGTATACTAACTGTTGGGATTGATGTAGAGGCCAAATTGGAAGTATTGCTACCTCCAACAACTGTTTGATGTTGCGACTATGTAGTCCCTTGTGTTCCTGATGAAGCCATAGGGTCACTTGTTGAATTTTGCATGTCATTCAAACATTCAAAAAGAGGTTTGATATCACCCAGTGATTCACGGATAGTAAGTATAGCTGGTTTTGAAACACTCATCAAATGTGGAATTACATGGGCATTTGTATGATTTTTCAATGTTTCAATTTCAACTAGAGTAAGATCATCAACTATGTTTGCATTCAGTCCGTGATATGATAATGAATGTTCAGGGTTTGTTTGATGTGTTTCTTCTCGAGTAATATTAATTGAGTTTAAAATCATTCTTTTTCCAAGTCATTAGGATGTTGTTTTTGTATCTGTCTCTGCAATGTAGTAGGGCCTTCAATTTCTGGTGAATCACCTTGCTACCACCGTGATTGGTGGATCGGGAGAGAAGCCAGTTCTAAGAAGTTGATAAAAGGATGTGTTTAAATTGATATTCTTAATCAAACAATCCTAAGGCAGTCTAGAATCAACAAAAATAAAAAGTGACCACATAGTAAAAATGTCCTATAGATCCAAGCAAGCAAACTATGTTTCCAAAGAACTGAAGTTCAGTGAAAAGCTAGATTAGAGGGCCTTCCAAAACTAGTAGCTACTGAGGGATCTGAAGCCTCAAAAAATTGCTAGCAGCGAATGTATGAGAAACAATTATGATAAAATTTAATCGCCAGGGGTGCAAGTGTTGGTTCCTGACCAATCACCCTCCCAAGGAGTAAAAGTTCCAAAGTCTGTCTGAGGTATTGCAAGTGTGTCCCACTCACAATATGCTATGTGATATACTAGGAATATCCACTAAAGTTACCACTTCACAATCTATAGTCGGGCAGAACAAGTGTAAGTCGAGGACAACTCTCATAACTAGGAACTCTAGAAATAGTGATATCACCCAGAGGACTTGTCACTAAACATAGAATCCCCTCGATAGGCTCATGCCCCATTAAATAAGCAAAAGGGGTGAACCACCCTTTACTTATCCAGATTGACCTTGTGCTTGGCGCATGTTTCAGAAGCGCTTTCCCGACAAGCATTTTTTTCTACTAATGGATTTACTCTCTTTAATAAATGCTAGTTTCAAAGTTTTACGGCCTAGGAGTGTTAACTCTCCAAACATAATCCAGGGAACTAACCTAATCTTGTTGGTGATATGAAAATAAAAGGTTGGTCAATTTTAGATTAAGCACCAGTTTTAAGGGTAGTTTGCTTAGTTTCAGGAGTGAAAGTGAAACTGGTGGTTTTTTGACTTGAAAACTAGAAAATGAACCAAACAATGTAAAATTCTCACTACTCTACCTTTCAATTCGATGAATATTCTAAATTAAGAAAGAGTTAGAGGTTCATGAGTTGCTTTCAGACATGCAAAATTTTTGGTATATTTTGTATGTTCATGCATAGTTTTTTCTGAAATATGGATAGTAATTGATGTTTAAAGACCAATGTAACCCAAACAGATATCTCAAGTAAACATGAATCTAATTCTATTACATGGGGGATCCTTGTTTCTCATTCACAAGATCGCCATAAGGCCTAAATGAATACGATACGTAGAGCCCTTTGGAACACTTATGAATTAAATTCTAAACTGCTACAAGTGAGATCCACTTTCTCATTCACAAGATTGCCATAAGGCCCAAGTGAAGAGGATACGGTGGCTCGAAAAACTGTATGCGAAAATTAAATCTACTTTGTTACAAGCGAGATACACTTTCTCATTCACAAGGTCACCATAAGGTGCGAGTGAAGAGGATACAGTGGCTTGAAATCAACTCCTAAACTAATACAAGCGTGATACACTTTCTCATTCACAAGATCACCATAAGGTGCGAGTGAAGAGGACACAGTGCCTCATACACAATATATCTCAAGAAAATTGAACTCTAAAGGTGCAACTCTCTCTAATTGTGTATGAAAGTTATGAAAAATTCCAACTCTAAAACAAAATGTAACTAATTTAAAGTTTATTTCTGTTTTTTGGAAAGAAATTGTCTTAAACTATCTCAACATGTGATGTTCCAAGTGTGTTTTCCAAATGCAAAATGTGTGGAAGGTTCTTCTTTGGTTTACAGTTTCCAATCAGTATGTGCTTAAGGTCTGAAATGCTAAATGTCCTTTAAGATGTTTTAATGAACAATTCTTTAATGTGCTTGGGAGAGTATTCCAATAAAAAAGATTTTAACCCCAAACAAGCAAAACTTTTGCAAAATTTTTTGAAACTTTTTCAAAAGGAAAAAATAAACTAATTCCATTTTAAAAATAAAAAGATTGTCACTCAACTATACCAAACCTTTGCAAAATTTTGAATTCTTTTTAATCCAAAGAAAAGATTGTAACCCAAACTATGCACAACTATTCAAACTTTTAAAAAAGAATAAAAAACTGATATTTAGAAGAAATGTAAGTTTCAAATGCAAAATACAACTCTAGTTTATGTCGACACTATCTCCCACATTAACACGTTTTAACTTGTTTTTTGGCAGTTTATGTGGCGTTTTATGCAGACTTGAAACCAACATTCAAATGTTGGCATTCAACGAGCTGGAAATTCTCAGTTAATGAACATTCTAACCACAAATTGATCCACAAATCGATATTTTGGGGAGACAACAAGTTTTGATGCTGAGATAAAAGCTGAGACTAACACACCTTCAGCGCTGAGAATATCTTTCACCGAATCATGCAGAGCTTGAAACGCTGAGATCTATGGTCAACGCTATCTATAAAATTTTGCCCCTTCAAATCGTGGTAGAGATTTAAGATTAACTATGATATTTGAGCTGTAATGATGACACCTTCAAATCATGGCAATGTTTAAAATCATGACAGAGTTTAACTCGACAAATGTCAATAATTAGATCTCAGTTGAAGACATTCTTCAACGCTTCATGCTCCAGTTTTGATGGCAGAGTTTTAGGACAGATGACGTGGCAATGTTTAAAACCATGACAGAGTTTAGCTGCCAATAATTCCAGGTCGAGTTTTAATGGCAGAGTCTACGCATCATACTTTCAAATCGAGGCAAATTTTAAAGGAAATCACACAGAGAGTTTGATTCAAGGTTCTACGTAGGGTTTGAAGAGCTTTAACATGCAGAGGCAGAGTTTGAAGAACCACTTAGAGTTTTAAAGATCTTCAACGCAGAGTTTTATTTGCTGTCTTTAAAGAAATTTTAAATGCAGAGTTTAAAGATTGGTTGAAAGGCTAATGTTTAGCATATTGCTTAATGCTGAACCATGTATGGACTGCAAAGTTTATCAACATGTAGAGTGAAATAGCACAAGCCCTTTCTTATCTCTTTTCAAACCTTGAGATTAATGCTCATCCTTCAAAGTTTCACATGCCAGCTTCTCATTTAGATTGTGACAGAATTTAATGAAGTCTACACCTAGATCCTTCTATAGCTACGCAAAGCTTATGAGGATTCAATGCTTGACACTTGAAAGAACACGCAGAGTTCGTGCAGAGCACGCAGGGATTGTGCAGAGCATGCAGGGTTTTAAGATCTGGACAGAGTTTTACAAGATCTTGATCGCAGAGCTATATGGAGACAATGCCAGAGTTTTAAAGAAATCTTCAAAGCTTAAACTAAATGCAGGGATCTTCAAAATCATAGATCTTCAAATTAAACTACACACAGAGGTGGATGAAACCTTCAATGCAGAGCTTAAAGAAATATTCAAGGCTTTATAACTGAAAATCGTGGCAGAGTTGCATTCACATAGCTCAAAATTCAAGAAACTCAAAATTCATGACACTCAAAATTCAAGAAACTCAGATCTGAAGGAAATTAGAGGTGGTTTGATGAATTAGAGGTGTAGCTTGGCTGGTTTTGAGCTTCTCATGCTGGATCTTAGGGTCTTTTAGTGATCTTTAATCCATAAAGTGTTGATGTATTTGTAACTTCGGAATGTATTTCGTATATGTGTATTGTATTCCTATAGAGATGTTATTATTCCTCTATATGGAAGTGTCATCATTTATATTGTAAGTGTCGTAACTTATTCTTGAAGGGTTATTAGAACACCTTGATAGGTTTGGCCCTGTATAAGTCATGTGGGTAAAAGGGTTATTAGACCACCCTAGTGGGGGTTGACCCTATCGCCATTATGTTATGTGGTTAAGTTAAGGCCGACCTAGTAAAGGTCATTAGGCAAGTCAAGTCAAGTATAAATAGATTGCGGGAGGCACTCTATTTGCTCATTCACTTTCTCACTCATACTCTCATTGGAGAGTGGCGCACTTGTGGAGGAGCAGAAGCTATTGCTAGGAGAAGACTATCTCTTATGCTTGGGTAGTATCATTGCTCTATCTATCTCTGAGGAAGTTGCGGGGTTTTTCAGGTTCTTGGTTTTCCCTGGTGAAACTTGGTGTCTCTTGTGTGCTTGCATTATTGTGTCCATGATTAATATGCTGTACATGTTATTCTCTCAGTTAATATCCTAGATGATTTTGAAATTTCTGAAAAAACTAACACAAAGGAGTATATATGAAGAAAGAACACCAAAAACATGAAGAACAATCAAGAAATTTCAAGAAAGTTCAACAAGCAGTATGGTCGCCAATTTGATAACAACAATTAATGTAGGGTTGTGTCTACTCTAAACGTGCTATTTTACTAAGAAATGGTGAGTTTCTACATCAGAAATGAAAATATTATCACAAGATTCTTAAAATCTATATTCATTCATTCTAAATTCATTAAGATCTAAAACTATTTGAGAATTAAAATCATACATGATAAGCATAATTAAAACTCTTAAATGGCAGAAACTTGAATCAATTCATGTTAAAACAATTAGGAAGATACATAATTACCAGCAACCTGGTGTGAATCCCTCCTCCATTGCCATAAGCTCTCCTTCCTTCACCCTTGCTTTTGAGGAATTGGAGCTCTTCTTCCTCCTTCAGAATCTCCTCAGCATGCCTTTGCTCTTCTCATCTCCCTTCCACCATGACTCCCATGCCTTTCTTATATAGCATTGGGAAATGAGACCTAATCTTTTCTTCTAAATGTGGGATTACTCCTTTTCCTCATTTTAGATTATTTTAAACTGAAAACCCACTTTTCATAGTTTTTAAGGCTTTTTGCACCACTTGACATACTTTTAGCACAATTAATGCACTTTAATGCATTCTTCTTCACTTTTTGATTGGTGTAGCTTAGTGTTGGACCTTTGGTGAGCGGTTCATTTACTGAACTTGGTCTGTTAAGTTCCGAATTTCTTCACCTAATCCTTCCATTTATGGTAGTAGTGATTAGATTAGAGAGGATTTGTCTTTGAATGTACTTGTGTCCTGTCTTCCTGTTGCGGGTGCATGGTAAACATATGCTTCTTCTGTCACATGACTAGGAGTGTTAATTTGATTGTTAACGATAGGTTAGTCGACAAAGCTCGAAAAATCATAAAAGTATGCAGGGGATAACTCTTCTAGCCAAAGGGACTAGAGTATTCATTTTTCGTAATTAGTCCATCTGGATCGAAAAATGGGTAAAATTATATTGGATAGATGCCCTTTCAAATAATTTAATGAGCATGAAAGGAAGCAATATTGATCAACGATATTTAATTATTTAGGGATTTAGAAAAGGGATTAATTGAAACTCCCTAGGTGTATTTTTCGTAAGTAGCCTACACAACCCGAAAAAGAAATAAGCCTATACCGGGTATACATAAACGAAAGACAAGGAAGAAGTGTTAAAAATAAGAGAATGGGTATGATTGGACCAAAGAGAGGGGGGTAGAACACTGATGAGATCTCCTTGCGGGAAGTTGGATGGCAGAAAAATAATGTAATAACTGCAGTATGGAGGGAGAGGATGGCTCGTGAATATGCCGCAATAAGGGAAGCTGTACAGAGGTATAGGCAGGCATCGACTTGCATGATGGTACACAAATTGAGGCAGACCACATGCAAAATGTCCCTAGAAAAGATTGGTGATAATGAGAAATGGTATTAAGAATCATTGAGGGCACAGAATGCTAATGTCGACGGTACAAAAAATGAACGTCAGAGGACTCCGATATGGCCAACGGGATAAAAAAGGCCAAAAAGGGGCTATAAACCAGGCAAAGCCCACATTCCACATTTGGTTTTCACTGTTGAGAGTTGAAGGTGTGGGGAGGGGCCCAGGAAAAGGATTATTGATTTCTCTTGATTGGACTAGCTGAATCGACTTCAAGGTAACTCTTCACTCCATTATTGTTAATTTTTGGATTTTTGTCCTTGGGGGGACCCCTGAAGAGCCTACTAGGGATTGCACGATTGGGGTGTGCTTTTCGATGGGAAACGAGTGCCCTAGGGAGCGCCTTCAGGCAAGAGAGGCACACATGTATGGCCATTTTGTGTGCCCCAGGGAATTATTTTTGGTCAGACAGGTGTGCCCTGAGTCCCAAGGGGAATTTTTTCATGCGTGGAATTGACTGGGTTCTTGTGGGCTAGTAGGATGATCTGGGTGATTTGGCGAGAGCAGGAGCTTACGGATCTTTTGGGGGCCCTCAACGATGACCAAGAAGTAGGGGATACTTTGGCCCGGAGTGGTTTGCTGAAGTTTGTGAGAGTACCTATGATGTGCACTGCTAAACATTTGCTGAACAAGCTGGTCAATTTAGGGGATCGATTTTCCAGGTAATTTGTGATACAAGGTGAGTGAATAGAGATTACCTTGGAGGATGTATACTCCATGATGGGGATCCCGCGGTTAGGGGTTATTGTAGACACACATCCAATATGGCTGACATTTGTCTCGATGTAGGACATTCTAGCATGTCACTGTTATGGGACGGTGAAAGTGCATGACACCTATATTCTTATATGTGACATCGAGAGTTTGGAGACACGGGCTCTGGTGAATACAGTAGTGTAGGTACTTGGGTCGAAATGGATGCACACGATGTTAGGTGGGAAGTTGTTGCTAGTTGAGAAGGTGCTAGCGAGTACTTACTTTGGGTGGGCTCATATGTACTTGAAGGTTGTTCGGCGAGAGTTGAACAAGGTGAGCTACATTGGAGGGGACTTCTGTTTCCCATCATTTCTTTGCTTGTTCTTTTTTTAGCGGATGCCGACACTACGACCACATGTGGAAGTGCGTGATGGTGGGCCCATTTAGATGAGGATGCGACAGTGGGGAGAGATGATGACCCGCGGGGTCAGCGGATTGGTGGGGAGGTTCTTTACCTGGCATATTTTTACTCAGTGGAAACAATTACCAATTATGATCGAGGACTACCCCTATGCGAGCATTGACTTCGGGGGAGATGCAGAGATGCATTGTCCTATCGGTCAGGCCTAGGGACTCGATGATACATATGTAGTTGATTTTACAGTATCGTATGTAATGCTTTGTAGCATAGTGATCCGCATGTGGCCAGGAAGCACGAGGGGGACAACAGTTCGACTAAATGAGTCGGCTTTGTTATGGTGGAAGCTTAAGAAACATAATGCGCAAAGAAGGAATATGTTGATGTATATGTAATTTCGAAATGTATTTCATCTATGTATTTCATATATATTTAGTGTACCCTTATTAGAGATGCGTTATTCCTCTATAAGGAAGTGTCGTCATGTGGATTGACAAGTGTCGCAAGTGTGTGTACTTGCCGATGGGTTATTAGATCACCATGTGTGGGGTTGGCCCTAAAATATATATTATATTATGGATGTATCTAGATAGACAAGTCGGCCCCATAGTGTAACTGGGCAAACAAGTTAAGTATAAATAGAGATCAAGAGATCTCTATTTGGATCATTCAGAAAGTCACACTTCTCTCACTCAGAAAGTGGCACACTAGTGAGGAGGACGATTATCTGCTACTAGGATACTATCTCAAGTGTTTTTTAATTGTACTTTGGTTGAGCCTTTGCTCTCTCTATCTCTGAGGAATTTGTGGGGTTTTTCACCTTAGGGTTTTCCCCACGGAAATTCTGTGTCTGTTGTCTCACATGTTTTTGATTCTTGTGATGCTTGTCATGCTTATTGTGATTGTTATGCATTGATATACTGTATATGTTATTCTCTCAGTGAAGATCCTAGAGTATTATGAATTAATGCTCAAAATTTAACATGGTATCAGAGCTAACCTGAGAAGAAGAAATTTTGCAGTGACAGAAACTTGAGTTTCTTGTTTATTGGGTTTTTCTCCACAGTTTTTGGAAAAGACGTATAGTAGATTGACTCTACTCATCAAGGAGGATCTATCTGTCCAATCAGAATTCAATTCTGAGGATTTTTAGATTTGGCCCTAAAAATTAGGGTTTCCACAAAAATAGGAATTTCTAAAATCTGAAGAAATAGCTGGAAGCTCCTCACAAAAATTGAAGTTTAGAGCTTTGTATCGAGATTTTTGGCTGGGTAGATCTCCGGGAAACTCAAACCCTATTTCAGGGCCCTCCTAGTGAACCCGGGAGGACAAACAGACAAATATGAAGGGTAAAGCTTTGCTGATCTCAAATTCCGAATGCACTAGGCTAATCAGCTCATCAAGGCACATCTTTCTATCCTTTCAGAAAGTTGAAATTCACATTTTGAATTTTTAGGGTTTTTTCGACAAACCCTAATCCGGGACCAGATCCAGTTTTCAGCATTTCAAGTGGTAAGACCTAAATCTTTTCTATTCCCATTTGAAGTGCTCTTTAAGATGTCTCACCACACCAAGCTTGAGGATAAGCTTGAAGTGGCTGATAACTTTCGAGCTTGGAAGTATAGGATTGGGTTAATCCTGGAAGAGAATGAGTTGGACTCATATATAAAAGAAGACATCCCTATCCCAGAGGATGAAGAGGCTAAAGTATTGCACAAGAAGAACTTGGTCAAGGAAAAGAGAATCATTGCTGATTCTATCAAAGACCATCTCATACCCCATGTGTCTTCTCTAAAGACACCCAAGGAGATGTTTGACTCTTTGACCAAGCTATTTGAAGGGAAGAACATAAATCAGAAGATGACCCTGCGGAACCAATTGAAAGGAGTAAAGTTTCAGAATGGAGAAAGCATTCAATCTTATTTTTCTAGGGTCTCGCAGATTAAGGAACAAATGGAAGCGGTAGATGAAATGGTGGAGAACGGTGAAATTGTCATGACCACTCTAAATGTCCTACCCAGGTCATGGGATTCCTTTATTCAAGGAATTTGTGCAAGGAAGAAGTTGATCTCCTTGAATAGATTGCAGGAAGAATGCTCTCAAGAAGAAGCTAGACTTGTAGCTCGTGAGGAAAAGATGGGAGGTGAAGATCAAGCTCTTACAACTCACACTAAAAGAAGCAAGCCCAAGTAGGAGCACTCTCGGTACAAGAGATCCTATCAAAAGAATAAGAAGGATCTAAGATGCTTCACATGCAATGAGAAGGGTCACTTTGCTTCAGATTGTCCCAAGAACAAAAGGGATAATAAAGACAACTCTAGTAAGAAGAAGAAGGGCAACAAAAGAAATTTCCATGCTCATGCTGCCGAGGATGATGAACCTCCAAAGAAGAAGGCTAGGGAAAAAAGTGATGATAGTGATGATGACTCATCAAGTGAAGAAGAGTATGTTCTAATCTCTGCTCTCACAGGTACTATCTCCCATGGTTGTAATGATTGGTTGATTGACAGTGGGGCTTCCAAACACATGACTGGGTTTAAGGAATCTTTTGTGAATCTATCTGAACATGAATCACCCCATAAGGTGAAACTTGGGGATGATTATCAATACCCAATCAAAGGAAGTGTTGAAGCCTCCTACAACCTAGATTCTGGAAAATCCTTGAAGATGAAAGAAGTCCTTTATGTACCTAGGCTCAAGAAGAACTTACTCTCCATCTCTGCATTGGATGCAAAAGGTATGAGGGTTGAATTTGTGGATGGCCAAGTCCTAATGTGGCCAAAGGGTAAAACAATCGATGATGCAGTAGTGATTGGAGAACAAGAGGGAGGTTTGTATAAATTGAAGGGCCAACTTGAACATGCCATGATACATGAATCCGTGGAGCCAAGTGAACTTTGGCATAGAAGACTTGCTCATATGCATCATAGGGCACTTCCAATTGCAAGCAAGGCTGTAGAGGGTCTTCCTGAAATCAAGACCAAACATGAAGGTGTTTGCAAAGGATGTGCAAAAGGTAAGAACATTAAGAAGGCTTTCTCAAGCAATGAAAGCAAGGCAAAAGATATCCTAGAAATCATCCACTCAGATGTATGTGGTCCTATGTCATCCAGTTGTTTGAGTGGGTATGTTTACTATGTCTCATTTATTGATGACTTCTCCAGGAATACTTGGGTATACTTCTTGAATAACAAAGATGAGGTGTTTGATAAGTTCAAGGAATTCAAAACCTTGATGGAGAATCAAACTGACAAGAAGATCAAAACATTCAGATCTGACAATGGTGGAGAATTCACCTTAGGTGACTTCAAGAAGCTTTGCAGTGATTCATGGATTAAGAGGGAGTTGACTGCTCCTTATAATCCTCAACAGAATGGAGTTGCAGAAAGGAAGAATAGAACAGTCATGGAAGTAGCAAGGGAAATGCTGCATGACCAGGATCTACCTATGCATCTATGGGCAGAAGCAGCTAGAACACCTGTATATGTGCAAAACAGAAAACCCCACAAGATATTGGACAACAAGACACCAGAAGAAGTCTTTTTTGGTAAGAAACCTGAAGTCATCCATCTTAGAATATTTGGTTGTCTAGTATACACTCTTGTCCCAAAGGAAAAGAGGAACAAACTAGATCCTTCAGGAAAGAAGGGTATCTTTGTGGGTTATAGTGAAAGCTTGAAGGCTTACAGAATATACTTTCCAGGGTTCAAGAAGATTGATGTCAGCAGGGATGTAACATTTGATGAAAACTCAGCATTCATCAAATCAAGGAAGGCACCTATCAAAGTTTATGAAGAACCTAAAGAAACTAGATTTCAAGACACTACCATGACTGAAGCAATTCTAGAAGTTGTTCATGAGTTTGAAGATCCGCAAGATCATGTAGATCCACCTCGTGAGGATAACTCTCACAGCAGAAAACTTGCATGGGATAGAGAGCTCATTCAAGATGCAGAAATATTTGGCATTCCAGAAGAAGAACACAGACCAAAGAAGAGAACCAGATCACATACTAGCTATGTTGCTTTACTCTGTGACATTATGAACAAAGAGCCTTCCAGTTATGAAGAAGCAGCAGAAAAGAAAGAATGGAAGGATGCCATGGTTGAGGAATACCAATCAATAATGAAGAATGATGTTTGGGATGTTGTCCCAAGACCTAAACAGAAGTCTGTTGTGACTTCCAGATGGATCTACAAAATTAAGCACGCTGTAGATAACAGTGTAGAGAAATACAAAGAAAGATTCGTAGCTCGAGGCTTCTCTCAGAAAGAGGGAATAGATTATGAAGAAACTTTTGCACCTGTAGCCAGGTATACTTCCATCAGAACAGTACTTGCCCTGTCTACATCAATGAAATGGAAAATACACCAGATGGATGTCAAGACTGCTTTCTTGAATGGTGTAGTTTAAGAGGAAGTATATGTGGAGCAGCCACTCGATTTCAAAATACATGACAGGGAGTCATATGTGTGTAGATTGAAGAAAGCCTTGTATGGCTTGAAGCAAGCTCCTAGAACTTGGTATGGTAGGATGGACAATTTCCTATCTAGTTTGGGCTTTACCAAGAGTAAAGTGGATTCCAACCTTTACTACAAGGTTGAGGAAGGGAATCCTGTGATTCTACTCCTGTACGTGGATGACTTATTTGTAACAGGAGATGACATATTGATTGCAGATACTAAGAGGAAGCTTGCTGCCGAGTTCGATATGAAAGATTTGGGAATGATGCAATATTTGCTAGGTATGGAGGTGTGGCAGAGTGCAGGTGGGATCTTCCTTGGTTAAGGGAAGTACACAGTAGATATCCTGAAGAGATTCGGGATGATGGATTGCAAGGCCATGGCCACACCTATGGCATCGAATCTAAAGCTTCTATGTGATGCTTCATCTGAGCCAGTTGATGTCTCTATGTATCGTCATATGATTGGGTCCTTGATGTACCTGATGAACACGAGACCAGATATTTGCTTTGCTGTGAACACATTGAGTCAGTTCTTGACAGATCCGAGGAGTGTTCACCTGGTTGCTGTAAAGAATTTTCTGAGGTACCTCAAGGGTACAGTGGATTATGGGCTCAAATATGAAGCAAATCAAAATTTTAACCTGCAGGGTTATGTTGATACAGATTCGGCTAACAGTGTTGCAGATAGGAAGAGCACATCTGGGTGCTACTTCAGTATGGGATCAGGTGTGATCTCTTGGTTTAGTAGGAAGCAGTCTTGCGTACCATTGAGTAGAGCTGAGGCAAAGTATGTTGCAATCTGTTCAGCTAGTTGTGAGGCAGTATGGATACGGAAGCTACTGTCTGAGTTATTTGATCTCCCGTTGGATGCTACTGGTATCTTTTGTGATAACCAGAGTTGTGTGAAGCTGTCCGAGAACCCAATGTTTCATGACAGGTTGAAACACATAGAGATCAAATATCACTATATCAGGGATATGGTGCAGAGAGGAGCTGTGAAGCTCCTATATGTTGCGATGGATGAGTAGATTGCAGATGTGCTGACGAAGCCACTAGCCAGAGTGAAGTTCGAGTACTTCAGGGAGAGGCTTGGTGTTCTTCAGATCGAGGACACTTCAAGGAAGAAGTGATGGACACATTTACTGAAGCCATCCCAAGCATGTTGGAAGGAGGATCCTTCACATGGCTGTGGATGTAAGCGCTGGATGATGAGCATCAGGATGATGTTCTGGTTTCTGCTTTGTATGATCAGTTGGATCATTTTTATATGTATGTATGCATCATGTTCGATGCTAGATATGATCAGTTGGATCATTTATATGTATGTATGCATTATGTTTGATGCTGGATATGATTAGTTGGATCATTTATATGTATGTACGCATCATGTTGGATGCTCGTGCGGCAGAAAACTAGGACACAAAATCCATATTGAATAAGATATATATTATTGAATTGATAAGATGCTTAACGCTTTACAAGAGCTCTCCTTTTATAAGGTTTGAGCATTTCTTATGAAGGGTTACGTCCCTTCAGGTAAACTAATTAATAATTTACTGATTAATTTAATACAATATTTAATATTCATAGCATTGCCACTCCCTTTTAAAGAGCTTTGTCCTCAAAGCTTGAGTATTTTCCTAATGTCGTCCTTCATTCCGATTCAGTGTCGGTATTAGAATCGAACATGATTTCTTGTGTAGAGACTTGCACTTCGTTTCCATTGATGATTTTGCACTGTACTGTCTGATTGTTCCTACATTTATGGCCTGGGATCCAATCATCACCGCATCGACGACATATGTTTTTCTTCTTTTTTCTATTATCAGAGTAACTGTTAGATGACTTTGATCTATTCTCCATTTGATAGGCATATGATTGAGGTTTGTGGCATTGATGGCCAGGTGACCAAGTATCTGCACAGTACCTACATTGTGTCTCTTTTTCTTGTCGACAATGGTTATCACCTCTTGTTTTTATTCCTTCCAATTTGCGTTCTGCGGCTTTTGCTTTATGTCTTGCTACCTCTACGTTAGGTATGTCATTTAACTTTAACTCTTTTTGGAGATACGGTTTAAGACCTCCTAAATAGGTTTCGAGTCTTTGTTTGTCAGACAACCCAAATATTAGTGTCGATAAGTTTTCCCACTGATGTGTGAATTCCTCGACGCTTCCAACCTGTTGTAATCTGGTAAGTTTACTGAAACATTCATCTTCTTTGATACCTTGAAACCTATTAAAAAAATCATTTTTGAACAAGTTCCAGGTGTAGGCAAAATTGTCTCTCTTCCACCATAAGTACCAATTATAGGCGTACCCTTCCATATGCATTGATGCATATTTCACCTTCTCCTCGTCAGATTGAATATTGTAAATGTCGAAGTATTCTTTTGCTTTGTTTAGCCAAGCAACGCATTGGTCTTCGCTTCCATTGTATTTCGACAACTCTATTTTTGCCTTAGGTGGGTACACTATGTAAGGGTGATATTGATTCCCTTTTGCTTTATGGTTTGATGGTGGATTGGAACTACTGGACGATGTAAGTGACATATTTGAACTGCTTCGTTGTTGGCGGTGTTTTTTATCTTTTTTATTCTCTACTATCTTACTGATAGCTTCTATTTGGCTGTTTAATCGTGCCTCCATCTCTGGCAGTACTTTTGTTTCTATCTCTTGCTTAAGTGTTGCATTGTTAATCTTTATTTCTTTTTGCAATTCTTCTTGATTCTTGGCAAGTGCTTCCTGTGTGAAAATATGACATGAGGCATCTAGCATGTCTGGACTGTCGACTTGGTCTTTTTTTTGCATTAGTCTTTGTAACATCTCCATTAATGTATTATGGTTCTGCGTCATTTTTTGGTCTAACATTTTTTGTTCCTTGCTCATAATGTCGAACTTGTCGTCCATTTTCTGCTCCATTACTTGAATGAATTCCTCTTTAATTTCTTTCTTAAGTGCTTCTTGGCTCTTGGTGGTCATTTCCTTGAAAGTTTGGAAATCCTTCTCTATTTTCGCAATTTGAGCTTTTAACTCCGTCGTCATGGTTCTTAAATGTGGTGATGAATAATTGGACCCAATTTTGGCTTAGGAGGGGTGGAAAAATGAAAATGTCTTTGGAAAAGTGAAATTACTCTTTTTTGTGTGGTTAAATATAAATAATAAATATAACAAATATTATATTAATATATTTTTATTATAACTTGAATGAAGGATTTTTTATTTTTTTATTTTTATTTTAATAAAAATCAATATTAATTAAATAATATATATTTTTTTAAATTAGGGTTTTATGGGATGTGATGGTGTGTGGGGGTTATGTGGATTTCGTGGATGATGGAATGCGGTGTGGAGTGAAGGTGCAACAGCGAAGGCGTTGGTGTGTTGGAGTGAGGAAGGTGGTGGAGTGAAGGTGCAAGGAGGAGGGCGTAGAGAGATGGAGCAGGGGGTGTGCAGAGATGGTCATGGGAGGGCGGAATGGTGGGTAGAGCACGGACGTGGATGGAGCTGGGCGGAAGAAGGATGGCACGGGGGTATAGGCGGAGTGGTGGTCTGGGAGCTTGGGCGCAGAGCTGAAGTGAGCTTGGGCGTGGAAATGGAAGCCGTGTTGGAGTGAAGTCGCAGGTGGAACTGGAGCCGAGAGAGATGAGGAGTGGCGCGAGTGGGGGTTTAGGGCGGAGATTGGGGTTGGAGCTGGAGGGAGGCGGCGGCGGGAAGCTGGCAGTAGGGTAGGCGTGGGAGCTGCGCGTGAGGAGTGAGCACGGCGTGGAAGGGATCAACGACTAGGTGACGGCCGGGGAGAGTGGGCGATGGGGAGTATGGGAGGAGGAGGGAACTGGATGGGGGTGGGATTTGGAGAGTGGAGGCAGCGGTGGCGGGAGAGCTACACAGGGAGTTGCGTGGAGAGGATGGAGATGTGTGGGGGACAGGGACGACTGACTGAATCCAAATCCGAGTTCACCCGCGTCATTGATGAGCCGAGTCCGAGCTCAGAGTGCACGAGATGTGAGCCGAATCCGAGCTCAGGTTGAAGGAGCCGAAACCGGGCTTTGATACCAAATGCGGCAGAAAACTAGGACACAAAATCCATATTGAATAAGATATGTATTATTGAATTGATAAGATGCTTAATGCTTTACAAGAGCTCGCCTTTTATAAGGTTTGAGCATTTCTTAAGAAGGGTTACGTCCCTTCAGGTAAACTAATTAATAATTTACTGATTAATTTAATACAATATTTAATATTCATAGCAGCTGGATATGATCAGTTGGATCATTTATTTGTATATGTATGTATGCATCATGTTGGATTTTGGATATGATCCGTTGGATCATTTATATGTATGTATGCATCATGTTGGATGCTGGATATGATCAGTTGGATCATTTATATGTATGTATGCATCATGTTGGATGCTGGATATGATCAATTGGATCATTTATATGTATGTACGCATCATGTTGGATGCTGGATATGATTAGTAGGATAATTTGTATGTATTTTGTATATGCATCATGATGGATGCTTGGACCATGTATCTGTATATATATTAGGTGGATACTTGTATGATCAGGTGGATCATGTATGGTGATATGTATCATGTATCTGTATTTGTATAAGGAGGATACACTGTATGATCAGGTGGATCATGTATGATGATATGTATCAGGTAGATACTTGGTATGCATCAGGTAGATGCATTGTATGATCAGGATGATCATGGGTGACGAGCTTCAGGATGTTGCTCCAGATGACATGCAGCAAGATGTTGCACTGATGATGATCATGATGATCATGTATACATTAGGATGGTGTATGGTGAGTATCAGGTTGATACTTTATGGTTGTGGATCAGGTTGTGCAAATGAGCATATAATTTGGTCCTGGGAGATTTGCAGATAGTCTTTCGAGGTTTTACCTATGGCATGTAATCTGGCCCTGGGATATCTGTCAAATGCTCTTTCGAGGTTTTTCTCTGGGAGGAGGACATATAGTTTGGCCCTGGGAGATCTGCAGATAGTCTTTAGAGGTTTTGCCTATGGCATATAATTTGGCCCTGGGATATCTGGCAGATGCTCTTTCGAGGTTTTGTCCTATGGCATATAATCTGTCCCTAGGAGATCCGATAGGTTGGGATGTGTTCCCGTAATAAGTCCTGAGATGCTCTTGTGAGGTTTTTCCATGACCACATATAATCTATCCCTGGGAGATCCTATAGGTAGAGCTGTGTGCTCATAACAGCCTGGGATGCTCTTGTGAGGTTTTGTGGTGACCACATATAATCTGTCCCTGGGATATCATATAGGTAGAGCTGTGTGCTCGTAATAGCCTGGGATTCTCTTGCGAGGTTTTGTGGTGAGGTCACATATAATATGGCCCTGGGATATACTATAGGTAGAGCCGTGTGCTCGTAACAGCCTGGGATTCTCTTTCGAGGTTTTATGACGCACGTAATAAGTCCTGAGGATTCCACAGTATGGCCAGTGATGACGAAGACTTCAGGTGGTGCGCCTACATCCACTATGAAAAAAAATTGGCTCTGTAGAACTTCCTATGATGAGTAGAGTCAGAGATTGGTTGATATAGCAGCAACAGTGACGATGATGATGATGATGCATCGATGATGATGATCCCGAGAAGAAGACTTGTCTAACAGATCTGTGTCGAGAAATACCTTCCTAGTTAAGAGGGAGTGTTGATGTATATGTAACTTCGGAATGTATTTCATCTATGTATTTCATATATATTTATTGTACCCTTATTAGAGATGTGTTATTCCTCTATAAGGTAGTGTCGTCATGTGGATTGATAAGTGTCGCAAGTGTGTGTACTTGCCGATGGGTTATTAGACCACCATGTGTGGGGTCGGCCCTGAAATATATATTATATTATGGATGTATCTAGATAGACAAGTCGGCCCCAAAGTGTAACTGGGAAAACATGTTAAGTATAAATAGAGACCAGGAGATCTCTATTTGGATCATTCGCAAAGTCACACTTCTCTTACTCAGAAAGTGGCGCACTAGTGAGGAGGAGGATCATTTGCTACTAGGAGACTATCTCAAGTGTATTTTGGTTGTACTTTGGTTGAGCCATTTCTCTCTCTATCTCTGAGGAAGTTGTGGGGTTTTTCACCTTAGGGTTTTCCCCACGGAAATTCTGTGTCTCTTGTCTCACATGCTTTTGATTCTTGTGATGCTTGTCATGCTTATTGTGATTGTTATGCATTGATATACTGTATATGTTATTCTCTCAGTGAAGATCCTAGAGTATTATGAATTAATGCTCAAAATTTAACAGAATACACTATAGAAACATAACAAAAATATACAAAGACAATATGTAGGAATGCAAACTGATATTCTATCATTGGATATGAGATATTCTATACATGCCTATATAGAATGTGCTGAGACGCTTGGGTGCTTTCCCGTTACATTTAGTTACAAGAGAAGTTAGAATGGTTTGGTAGTTCAACCGTTACAGTCGACTAGAAGATAAAGATATAGTATTTCAAAGCTCGACAGTCGTAAGTCACAGATCGACACTGCATGTCGATGTTGCGAAACTATGAGGTCGTGGAATTTGTCGAAGTCACAAAGTTTTCAAAGTCATTTCAAAGTAAAAACTTGTCAAAGTTGTGTCGATGTCGATGACTTGTCGAAGTTAGCATCCAAAAATAATTCCAACTGCGATGTGGATCAGAACTCCTTCCTTAAGAAACAATGGTCCGCATTGTTTTTTTGTGAAGGTGAGGAAACTTGTCGGTCAGTTCAGTAGCAGAGTGCCACTTTCCTTGTGCTGGGATCTGTTTGGATTTAGCAACCTGAAACAAGGGAATTGTGTTCGTCCTTGTATGGCGTACTCGTCATCCTACAATGGTGTCGCAAGGTAGAGGCTCTTGAACATTTGGATGGATGTCGTTGGGTTTTGCTATTGGTAATTCGTTCTGTTCCAACAGTGGTGCATGGTATGGTTGAAGTAGATCCACATTGAATAATGGATGCAGACCCAAGCATGCAGGAATGTCAAGCTAGAAAGTGTTTTTTCCAATCTATCGAAGAATACTGTATGGACCATATTGCAAAAGTTTGAGCTTCTTGAATGGACCAGTGAAGTGCTCCTTCTTGATATGTAACAAGACCTTATCCCCAATTTGGAATGAATGAGGAATACGATGTTTATCATGTCGGGCCTAAGCTTTCTCATTTTTTCATTGCAACATTTCCTGTGCTTGCTTCTGGATGTCGTAGATTTGATCTCGAAACTTCAAGGCTTTATCAACTTCTCGCTGGCTGCAGTCGGTGTCGGAGTTTGGCTATGCCGAGGAGCTGATCAAGTCAATAGGCGATGAGGGTTTAAATCCATAACAAATATCAAATGAACTCTTTCCTGTATAGATGTGCTAAGCAAGATTTTAGCTGTGCAGTATGTATGGAATACTTTCATCCCATGTGCGTCGATGCTTGTGGTTGTACAGGTGAGGCAGTTGTACGACCAAGCGATTCACAACTTCCGTTTGTCTATTGGTCTGAGGATGGAAAGCTTTCGACAATGAGAGTTGTGTGTCTAGATGTTTCCAGAGAGTCTTCCAAAATATGCTGACGAATATTTCATATCGATCAAAATTAATGGTTTTGGGTACACCAAAGTGTTTCCAAACATCTGTGAAGAAGAGTTGAGCAGTTTGCTGTGCTGTCGCCATATTCTTGCATGGTATGAGAATGGCCATATTGGAAAATATGTCGACTACTACTAATATCATGTCATGTTGATGTTTGGTAGTAGGATATCCCTTCAAGTAATCCATAGAAATAGATTCCCATGGTTGACTAGGAACTGGAAGAGGTGTGTATAATCCTTGTCATCGATTAGGTAGTTTAGCAATGGTACAAACCACGCATGATTCAATGTACTTGTTGACATCGGTTTTAAGTGTATGCCAAAAGAAATACTTCTACAGAATAGAAAGTGTCTTTGCTACTCCAAAGTATCCTGCAGTATTGCAGTAGTGTGCATCCCAAATGAGCTGTTGTTGATGCTCACCGGTCGGTACAAAAAGCTATCCAAGATTGTATAGCAAGGTTTCTTTCAAAAAATAATCAACAGTCGACGACTTGTCAGTCTAAAGCTGTCGGTAGAATGGTGAAAATTCATTGTCTTCCTAATAAAACTAAGGCCAAGTAGTGGTGTCATATTCCTGCATACTCATCAGTGTAAGAAAGAGAGTAATGGGCTGTCTGCTTAGACAATCGGTGGTGGCGTTAGCTGTACCTTTCTGATACTTAATTACAAACTGGAATTGTTGCAGGTAATTAATCCACTTGAGCTGTCGAGTTGTTTGTAGTTTTGATTGGGTCGGAGCGAACTGTAGGGGATTGTGGTTAGCGAGGATGACCATTTCCTTTCCAAGGATGTAATTCCTCCATTGCTTGAGAGCTTGCATAATGGCGTGCAGTTCTTTTTCATACATCGAATATCTTCTAATAGTGTTGTTAAAAGTTTCAAAATGAGAAGTGACTGGGTGATCAGAATGAGTGATCATTGCGCCCAAAGAATAGTCCGATGCATCCGTCTCAATCTCAAAGGGATAATGAAAATTAGGTAACACAAGTACTGGTGTAGTGCAGATCTTGTGCTTGAGCTATTCAAAAGATGCTTGTTGTGTCGATGTCCATTTGAAGAAATTTTTCGCACCTCCTTTCATCGACAGATTCAATGGACAGGCTATGTGACTGAAGCCGAGTATGATTTGTCGATAGAAATTTGCCAAACCAAGAAAAATTCTTAGTTATTGAATGCGGTGAGGAATGGACCAATATTTGAGAATTCACACTTTGTTTGGGTCGATGTGAATTCTTGCAGAGTCAATTACAAATCCAAAATATTTGATGTTGTTCATCACAAAGGTGCATTTGTCCATGTTCAAGTAAAGTTGATGTTACTGGAGAGTGTCGAGGACTTGTTGAAACTATCTGACATGTTCTTACCATGATCGACTGAAATTCAGTATGTCGTCGAGATAGACAATGACCCATTTGTCGATGAAAGGTTGAATAATGTTATCCATGTATAGCATGAAGGTCACAAGTGCATTGGTTAAGCTAAAACGCATGACTAACCATTCAAACAATCCTTCCTTTGTCTTTAAAGCAGTTTTCCACACATCTGAGGGATCGATTGCAATCTGATGATACCTTAACTTCAGGTTGAGCTTAGTAAATAATTTAGCACCTTTTAGACATTTGATGAGCTCATCTATCCGCAATAGAGGGTAGCGATTCTTTACAAAATTTTTGTTGAGTTCCTTGTAGTCGATGCACATGCACCAAGTCTCGTCTTTATTTGGAACGAGGACGACTGGACTTCCACAAGGAGAGGAGATGGGTTTGATATGATCTTTGTCGATAAAATATTGGATTTGTCTGTGAATCTCTTCATCTTCGAGAATGGATATTCTGTAAACAGATGCATTAGGAAAAGAAGAACCAAGAGAAATTTCAATGGAGTGTTTTACCTGGAAATGTCGAGTTACTCCGTCAAGCTCTTGGAAAAAACTATGATACTCGTCGAGAATGTTGTTGATCAACTACTTATGTCGGGATTTGCTTTGGTCGGTGAGTCTCGTTGTTTTATTCTTCCTAGAATGTTGCGGTTTGATCATGATTAACGTGAACTTCTGAGCATGATTGATGAGCTTCTTTTTATGCTTAGCAGATATCATTGAAACCGTTGGTGTAGGTCGTCGCTCTAGAATGTTGTACCATCGATTCTATAATCTGACAATCACCTTCTGCGGTCATGACTGATAACTTCCATGACGATCCCATAGGTAAGGTTTCCCAAATAGGGCTTCGACTACGGAGAGTGGTGCTACGTCACATAGTACTTTATCTTCAAAAGGATTTATGAAGTAGGAAAGTTTACATTGTCGGGTGATCCATAGTTCCTGTCCATCCTTCATCCAATCAATGTTGTAAGGTTGAGGATGCAAAGTGGTAACAAGACCTAGTTTATTTATGAGATCTTCAGAAATGAAGTTCTTGTCGATACTGTTATCCATAATCAGATGTAATGGGTTGTGATGGACCCCTATCCATGTATGGAACAGGTGCTCTCGTTCCTCCTCGTCGATGATAGTCAAGGCTGCTGGAGTGGTCGATGCTGATGTCAAAAGGGTAGTTGCGTCTGGATTAGATTCTTCCACCGCATTTTCGAATGCGTCAGATGTTGACACTTTTTCCAAAAATGTCTTCCAAGATTTGCATTCAAACATATCATGCCAAGATGAGTGGTGGTAATCGCACGATTTTCTGTTGGGCAGTTGTTTGCTATGTTCCCTTTTCTGAAAAGGATTTTTGTCATGATCTGGCTATGGCGGTGTAGGCTGAGAATATTTTGACTTGTCAAAGTCGGATGATGTCTTCTTGTTAGGTGGTCGTATTGATGTTGTCTTTGTCACAAAGCGTGCTTTCCCTTTCTCCTTGGTTTCGAGTTTGCTGGCATAGTGGAATGCATCCGCAAGCGTATTGATAGTTAGAAATTCCATCTCTTGATGAATATACTGGGACAATCCGCTGATGTAATTCAGAACTAGCAATTTCTCTTCTTCTTGGACGCCAAGTCTAGACATGATTCGATAGAACTTGTCAGTGTAACTCTGTACTGACTGGTCTTTCCATTGCCTTAGCTACTGCCACTTCTTATATTGCTACTCGAGGTACTTGAGCGGGTAAAATTCCTTTTGGATGTGTTCGATGAATTTATCCTATGTGTCGATGGGGCCTCCTCTTTTCTTCATCTTTGTCAAGAAGTTATCCCACCAGTAGTGCACGGATGTTGACATCTTTAAGGTTGCAACGGTGATCTTGTCAGCTTCTGAGAGTTGATTCACAGAGTAATAGGATTCCAATTGTTGCACCCAATTATCAAAGGATTCCCCATCAATATTTCCTTCAAGATTTGGTATGTCCAAATTCATTTGCATTTTGAAGGGGCTGATTTTATTAGAGTGAGTTCTCGTCAAAAATCCTCCGGATGTCGAAGGAAATCGCGTCAGAATTTCATTGAACTGGGTGAACATTTCTGTCCTTTTTCGAGTCAGCGCTTACTCAATAAGTTGTGTTTTCTCGTTGACTACATGTCTATCGTCTATTTCTTTTGCCATTTCCGGAGGTAGCATCTGTTGGATTGCTGAGATTGTGAGCGCGTTTGAGGATGCATAAGTCGGTAACTTCATTGGAAGTGTCTACGCAAACTTACGCATGAAAAAAGCTGAGTGATCTAATACCAATGATCCGCACATGGCCAAGAAGCACGAGGAAGACAACAGTTTGAATGAATGAGTCAGCTTTGTTATGGAAAAATCTTAAGAAACATAATGCGCAAAGCAGGAATACACTACAGAGACAAGACACAAATATACACAAAAAATATGCAGGAATGCGAATTGATATTCTATTACTGGATATGACATCATCGATTGATGTATGTTACAATATTATACATGCTTATATAGAATGTGCTGAGACGCTTGGGTGATTTCCCCTTATGTTCAGTTAGAAGAGAAGTTAGAACGGTTTGGCAGTTCAACCGTTACAGTTGACTGGAAGACAGAGAGACAGTCTGTCGAAGCTCAATAGTCACAAGTCACAGATCGACGCTGCATGTTGATGTTGCGAAATTGTGAGGTCACGGAACTTGTTGAAGTGATGTCGACGTCGATGAATTGTCGAACATGTGTTGAAGTTAGGATCCAAGAATAATTCCAACTGCGATGTGGATCACATAGATGATAGCTAGATATTTTTATATAGCGATGATACTAATGACTTGACCATGTGTGTGCAGATATTGGACCAATTCCCCCAGTGGGATATCGAAGGAACATGGTTAGAGTAGAGGGTAGAGACCCTTCCGGTCATGGGGAACAGTGTCATTGTAGTGATTCAACGATTATTGAGTCTATGAAGATGGATATTGACCAGCTACTAAAGGGGATCGTGGATGATGGTTGGCAGGATCTAGACAATGATTTGATTTCCATATGCTACTAGTCTCCTCCGGAGTGGAGGTCTATCATGATATGGATCACTATGGCGGCCGAGACTGTGAGAGACATGGCGAAGGGTGATGTGCCTCTATATGATGATTAGGAGGATGATATAGAGGAGTATACTAATGGGGATGATGATTTCTATGAGATAGAGGATTCTGATGAGTATTTGGTAGCTTATGGAGCTACCCCCTAATGTTATGGGCATGGGGAATTTTTTTGTACTTGGATTTTATTTATGACGAGGAAGTTGTTGGGGCTCTTCTATGTAGACATGCCTATGTGATGATGTAAACATTATGAAAGTTTATATATATATATATATACATACACACACACACACATCCACACACACACGCACGCACACACACACACACACACACACAATCACACACACACACACACACATATGCACATGGATGCACATTTGATGGTATTTTATGTTGATGATCGTTTTATTTGATGATGATTCCTATATTTTGAATATGTTCATGTCTATGAAAACTGATATGATGATTCATGTTGAGGATTTACTTCCTATATGTGGTGATTGATATGCCATTCTAGAATTTTATTGGCCATTTGGTCTACCACACTATCTTGATTCCTAGGGACATGTGCGAAAATAATGTATTCAAAATTTCTAACCGATTGTTTAGTGCACATGAAATTTCTAAAAAGGGAAGGATCGCATACCTAGTAACAGTTGTTCAGCTGGGAGAAAAGAAGTTGGGAGTCTAAAATCACATGAAGGTGACGAATGTCCAACTGGAGGGAATTTGTTAAGAGATCAGTCATGACATTGTACTCAGGTTGGTTATTGGTGGCAGCACCAATACACACTCCGTCAAGTGGATCAACTCGTGTGAAGGGGAATATAATACCAAAGCTACCCAGGTGAGGTTAGGAGACCATCTACTTTTGTTGTCATCGAAAATGACATGAATAGGGGGAATGAGATCCATCTGGTAAAAATCACGGAATAAAAACATAAGGCTCAAGCATCCAGAAATATGGAAAAAACAAAGAAAATTATACAGACCAAAGCCATGTGTCCAGTGGGGTTAAGTTTATAATCGCTTGAGGTACAACCTGTTACAAGGGTTGGTCAAGATACGTCCTTCAAAATTGGTGAAAATGTATGCCCCCTTGTTGAGGCAGTTTTTGATGACGTATGGGCCTTTCCACATAGATTTGAACTTTCCTTTCCCATGCTTGTCATGGGATTGTTAAGAAAAAAACATGATATCACCTTCCTTTAAGGTGCGGGGATGGGCGTGAGTATCGGAATGAGATTTGGAACAATTCTTTGTAGCTTTGATCATCTCGATGGAGGCTCAACGATATTCATCCACCTGCTCCAATGTGAGTAAGCATTGCTTGAGTGGAGAGGTTTTGGGGAGGAGTTCAACAATGATGTGCAAGGTTGGGATATGACACTTAATGGGGAGAACATATTCCACGTTGTGCACCAAGTGGAATGGGGTAAGACATGTCATGGTTTTGGTAGACGTGGGGTAGGCCCATAAGGATAGAAAGGGCATATGATTCCCATTGGACTAATGTTTATCCACCGTGCATTGGAGTATGGTTTTGAGGATTTTGTTGACAACCTCGACTTGGCCATTCCCTTGTGGGTAGTATGAGGAAGCGTATGAATGCCCAAATTTCAGAAGGGTGGATAACTCCTTCTATACGATGTCCTCAAATTTTTTTCCATGGTCCAATACGAGTTGCTGAAAGACCCCGAAATGGGTGACGACGTGGTTAATAAAAAGGTTCTGTAGTCTTGACCTGGTAGTTAAATGTGGGCATGGACGCAGACCACTTTGTGAATTAGTGGATGACCATGATGATGTATTTATGGCCACCGAAAGAGGTAGGATGACACTCCATGAAATCAATGGCCCATTTGTAGAAAAAACCAATGGTGATGACTAGGTGGAGAGGCGCAGTAGGGGTCCTTGCTTTTGGGGAAAAGAGTTGGAAATTCATGACAATATTTGACTGCCATAATGAAATTTGTAAAAGGTTTCAGCAAACAATAACTGACTTGACTAACCTTTTGGGCAGTGGCCATACCTGAGAGTGGACACCACAGGATCTGCTATGGCAGTCATCCAATACCTGCTCAGCTTCATCGTGTGTGAGGCATCGATGTAAAATGGTGTCGACACTGCGTCGATAAAGGACATCGTCGATAAGAATATATTGATAATCTTTATGGTATATGTGACGTTGATCATCCCGATTGAGGTTGGGTAGATTGATTTTGATCGAAGATGATGCAGATGAAGATCGTAAGTATATCATAAGTTGAGCCAAGAAAAGTGCCTTAGTGCTTTTGGGCGTGATGAATTCATGGTCATACTCTTGAAAGGATAACAATCCATTTGGCCACCCAACCTTCAATGAGGTGACAAATCAAGAGATATATCATCGGGTTGGAGTCTCCCACTACTATAGTTCAACTCATAAGAATGTAAGGGCATAATTTATGAACCGAGAAGACAACGATAAGGACCATTTTCTCCTCATGGGGCTAGCGTAGAGGTGGGCCCAATAATATATGACTCACGTAGTATATGAAATGCTCTTGGTGAGCACTATATCCCTAGACTAGAACTCCTACGATGGCATAATAAGATGTCAAAACGTAAAGGATGAAATCCTTCATGAAATTAGGTGGTGAGATCAAGGGAGCATAAGTTAGGGCTTGTTTCAATGCATCAAAATCAACTTGTGCTTACTTGTCCTTAACAAAAGGAACATTGGTCCGAGGAAAGCACATGAAACCATCGACACTCGTAGCATAGTTTGGGATGAACCTTCGAAGAAAATTGGACTCACCTTGAAGTATTTGTAATTGGAATAGGGTGCAAGGGGAAGGAAGGTCAAGGATGGCCTTAAAATTCAAACGATTTCCTGTGATACCTTTTTGGTAAACAATGAATTCCAATAATCGACCAACAGGGATGCATAACACACACTTGAGGGGGTTCGGGTGATTATTGTATTTGCAACATCGTAGAAAGACTTTCCAAAGGCGTTCTAGGTGTTGAGACATTTTCTTGGATCATGGTATGAGATTGTCCAAGTCGACAAGGATGATTTGGACCAATTCATGAAAACAAAAGGTCATGGCCCGCTTGAAAGTTTCTACGACGTTTTTAAGGCCAAAGGGAATGACGCGATAGAAAAAAGTTCCCCAAGGGGTAATAAACAAAGTCTTGTACTGATTCTCATTGCGTTTTCGAATCTAATTGTTTCCAGAGAAACCATCCATGAAGGAAAGAACCTCATGTCCAGTGCATGCGTCAATGAGTTAATCAATAAAGGGTGTCGAAAAATTGTCCTTCGTCCATGCCAGATTACAATCTTGGAATTTCATGCAGACGCAAATGGTTCCTTGTGCTTTATTGACAAGGATAGGGTTAGACACCCATGTGGTATATTGGATTGGGTAAATGATACCCAGCTTGGCACAATTTTTCAATTTCAGCCTTGACTGTCGACATTTTAGATGGATGTATGGGTTGTTGCTTTTGGTGGACAGGCATAACATCAGGCCAAGTGTCAATGTGATGATAAAAAATGGAAGTGCCGAGGCTGAGAATCTCAGTGTTGGACTAAGCGAAAACGTCACAAAACTCTTGAAAGAGTTTCTATAGCTGGTGACCTCTTCAAAAGTGCACGAAGCGCCTAACATAATGTTTTCAATTATGTCGGGTTTAAGAGAGATGTCTTCTTCGATAGTGGGAGATATGTTGGCCATGTTACCTTACTCAAATGCATCCATCACTTGGATTAGGTTCTTGAATAGTTAAACATTGCCATGAATGAAATCTTTAGACTCGACCAAGAATTGATTGGCCATAGATGTGGTAGGATCCTCAGGAATACAATAAGAACAATGATGCATATCATCCCATGGAAATTATGGCTTGGTTAATGCTTCAAGTATTTCTTCGTCACTTCAAAAGAATTGGGTGGAGAGATCAGAGGGATCAGTTGGAGATGATGAAGTGACTTTTGTGTTGATGGTCGAAATAACATAAATGGTGTTCGTTTCGGTTGATGATGATTCTGAGAGGTGGATTTCCTCAAAAATGGTGATTTGAGACTCCAAGGATTTCAGATTATGTTGGGCATGGCCCAAGTGGCACAGTTTTGGCAATGTGAAGTCCAGGTGGCGCAGTTCAGAATGCGAAGTCCAAGTGGTACAGTTGGGAATGTGAAGTCTAAGAACGGCGTAGTTTTGCGAATGCGTAGTGCTAGCGCAGCAGGTATTTTTGGTAACAGGTACAAGTAAAGTGAGGTCCAACAACAACCTATTTTGGGTAAGTGACTCCATGATTCCCGAGAGTTGGGTAAGGAGTAGCGTGGAAGCGGATGAAAGTGACTTGTTAGCCAGAGTGGTGGAAATCGCTATTTTAAGATCCTAGTGGGAGGCCTTCACTAACACCTCAGGGTTTTGGTGTAACGATTCATATCATTTGGTATTAGAGCCTCCACCCAGGTTCGAGTCACAGAGCGAGTGGAAATGTTGACATTGCAGTGTTCATCCGGGGCTCGTACAAATCAAAGGGGACACCACGTTACGAGTGCACATCCAGCCCAGAGTATGGGCTGTGGAGCGTGGTGGGATGTTAATATCCTAGTGGGAAACCTTCATTAACATCTCAAGGTTTTGGTGGAATGGTTTGTATCATGTTAGAGGCAAAATGGTGGGTCGACAACAACAAAAATCTAGAGTGGTGGAAAGGTACACACCACTATGTAGTAAGAGCCGTTTCGTGAGGACTGCGGATGTCAGAAGGGCTTTAGAGTCAGGAGTGGCACATAAAAGCAGCCAGAGGCGACTAGAGAAGCTGTCGACTATGATAGGCCGGGTTAGTGGGGTAACTGTACCAGTTTTGGTAGTATAGGGTTTTGGCCCATATTTATTGTAAAGACGTGACCTGCGGACACGATCTATAAAAGGGGCAATTTTGTAAGGGAAGGGTTGATTTTGGATGATCTCTGATAGGAATTTTGTGGGTTTTGGTTGATCTTTGTGGTATTTTGAGAGACTAAGCATTGTAAAGAGGCTCTGCAACTGTGTACGTAGAGACCCACTGAAGAGAGAAAGAGGCTCTGCAATTGTGCGCATAGGCCTATTGTAGAGAGAAGAGTGTGCAGCTGAGTGCACAAATTGGAACTGTTGAACCCTTCCCATTAAAATAATCAACAGTTCCCATGGATGTAGCTCCCATCTGGGGGGTGAACCACGTAAATACCGTGTTATGTGATTGAATCTGTGTGTTTTCTTTTGCTTATGGTTAAGTTCACGCTTATAGTTATATGTGTCTTCGCTTTTATATGTATTTTCCACATGAATGAGTGATGAGAATAATATGTTAAGTGTCGAACATATATGCTTGAATGTTGAATGCAAATAATCTTGAGTATGTTGAGTGCATAAATACACTAAGTCAGCAAGTCTGTAGGAAGTGTTTATTTGTTGAGAAGCGCATTCTAGATTTGGTCTGTCATATTGTTAAATGGTCGTTTTGAAGTGCGCAGTCCTAGTGTGCGCTATAGTATAAGTGATAGACGTGAAGTAGGTGTGACTTCATGTAGTTCCCCAGTCTATTAACCGCACATCACCTGATTACAGAAACCTGCTTCTGTAATCCCCCATAACTTCACCTCGAGTGAGACCTCAGTCTATTTGCATATTGTTGCCGAAAGGGCCGATGAAGAAGGGTTTTGTTGAACCACAACTGCGCAGGACCTGGGTCAATATAAGAAAGTTAAGGAATGAGGGTCATACCCAAAAAATGGTTCCATTATCGGGTTTCAACTGGTGATGTGTTTTGAATATTGGAATCCTGAGAGAAAAAAAATAAAGAACTTGGTGGATAATACAGAAAAAGAGTTTGAAAGGAAGGAGAACAAACATCCACGTTTATCTGACGAAGAATGGATGCAAAGATACCTATATTCTGATATTTACAAAATTTTCTTCTCATTCTTCAGCAACGATCTATGTGAGTGGTTTTCAAGACTAGCAGAACAAAAAAATTGTTATCAGGGAGGAGAACCTATGGTGTGGACTCCAGAACTGGTTCAGAGACTTAAAGCAGTGGATATCCCAATCTCACGAGTAGTAGACTTCTGGCTCGATAGCATACTAGAGGGATACGTTACAGAATTTGCTATGGACACTCAAAAGTATGACAGCGCAGCAGAGGCATATTTCTTCAAAGGATTTAGAGGTAAGTACTTGAACAATCTCAGTCTATACATTAAAATGCTGTTAGCAGAGAAAGGTGTTTTAAGAATGCAATAAGATTCCTAGGAGCTAAATCTGTAATGTTCAGTAATATAGACAGTGACACTGAGGAAAACATCTACACATTACGAAGTGGTAAAAGATACAAGTATAATACCGAGAAGAGTCCTAATGAACATGAACTTCGCATCTCTCTAGAAACTGAGTTACAGGTTGAGACTAATAGTGAAATAGAACCTCGAGTAACTACCTATCAGCCCATCACTCCACAGAAACCTCCAGTTGACGATAGAAATACTGCTAACCCACATAACAACAATTGTAGTAACACCGCGAGAGTAAGTACTCAGAACATTCTGAGCAGTGGCATACCTAACGTATCATAGAACACTATGCCTCCTAGAAGAAGAATGAAAAATGACATCAAACTGCCGATATTCAAAGGAACAGGTCTAGAAGACCCTGAGCAACAATGGTTTCTTTGCGAAGTTGTGTGGAATGTTAAACAAGTACACGATGATGCTATAAGACAAGCACAACTAGTTACCACATTCTGGGATAGAGATTTGACATGGTTTATGAAGCATTCTGTTGGACAGAATAAGACCTTAGTAGATATTAGAACTGCGCTCATCAGAGAGTTTAAAAAACCTAAGTCATAATCGTAGTGTATCATAGAGCTCAAAGAAATTAAACAAAAACTGAGTGCGTCAGTGGGGGAATTTGACTAAAAGTTCAAAGCGATGTTAGACCAAGTCAGCTTTGACATAGCACCACAACAACACCAGGAATGGTTCATATCCGCGCCATTGCCACACATTAGATTACCATTGATGCAACAGAAGGTTACTTCGCAAAAAAAGTCCCTATAGATTGCAAGGAAACTAGAGGCTTCGCCTACAGGAGAGACTAGCGCAGGTATGGTTCAGATACGAATCCATCTAGCAAATTTGACATTACAATTACAGGATATGAAGAAAGGAAAAGAAACCCGAGAAGAGGTTTGGTGTACAAAGTGTAAGGGATAAGGTCACTCCAAAGAACATTGTCCAGTATTTAAAGATTACATCAATAGTGGAGCTCCAAACCCGTTGAATCAACAACAAGGACCCACCAAGGACCATGGTGTGAGATTTTTTGATGTAGAGGACATCTCCCAGAATACTGCTACTTACTTTAAAAGTATGTGCAAACACCAAAGAAATTATACTGCACATTTTGTAATTCAGTTGGCCATGATGATACCAACTGCAGAGCCTATGAGCTCATGATGGAAAGAAAACATGATGTCTACCGAGTACAAGAAGAAACACTACATAACAATGAAACCGCTCAGTATGATCAAGGCACATATAGAGGACGTGGTGGATTCAGAGGCAGAGGAAGAAACATCGGCCAGGGAAGAGGGAGAGGTCAGATAGTATGTTATAACTACGCTCAAACTAGACATCTATCCAGAGATTGCACGAAATTATGCTTGTACTACCTGCAAATATTGTAAGTATTTTGATCATGTCATTGAGGCATGCCCTATTTTGCAAGCAAAAATGCAAGAGAGAAGACCAGAAGCAAAGAACTAGAACATACAAATGATCATAGTGAAAAAATAGAATACAGATTGCAACATTCATGCTGTGATGCGAAGTGGAGCCACGATGGGTGCAGATCAAAGAACTGAAGCTTCAACCTCTGAGAATCACCAAGATAAACAAAATCCTACTGAACGAACTTGGATAAGGAAAGCAACTTGAAAAATAACTACTTTCGAGCTGAACAAAGAAAAATAATTCTTAATAGAAGCATGAGAAACCTTCAAAGAGACAAAACCTATCACTCCATGAATCAAGTTGCGAAGAGAGACTTCGCCTATAAAGGATATGCCAGCATCGTATGATCACTCAGGTACTGCAACAGACGCAATGAGTCCTATTGCGCAGTTGTTACAGAGTTGCATGAAGCTGTTAAAACATGAGAATGCCTTAGCAGAGTTACAGATACTACTAAGTAATTACGAGTAGCGCAATGTAGTAAATGAAGCACATAGAATGGTTCATCATATCAAGAGCCAAAAATGAACTGGAAGAGAAATGAGACTAAATGCGTAGATCGAAGATTTTGAAATGGATGAGATCATCCTTGACTTAGGATCAGAAGTAAATGTCTTCTCAAAGTAGACATGGGAACAAATGGGAAATCCGAAGTTATCATGGTCACCAATACAATTGAGGCTATCCAATCAGCAAAAGGTTATACCCTTTGGGAGGTTAGCAAGTGTCCTTGTTGACATTGATGGAGTGTGAAGTAGAGAAGAATTCAAAGAGATTGAGATCGTAGATGATAGCCAACCTTATCCTTCACTATTGGGCATATATTGGACCATGGATAACCTCGCAATTATAAACTTGAAAAAAAGCAGATGATATTTGAAGGAATAGATATCAGGGTCATCGCACCCTTGGATCCTTCACAAGGACCTAGATACAATGAGCCAATAAGAGAAGAATGCAGAGCGCAAGATTTGCATCATATCTACAAGATGACAACGAATAAGGAAGACTACATCAACCCAACTGATCACGGAACATTGAGTTGGTGATGTGACAATTCTTGCATATCCGACACAGATGCAGGACTAGAGAATTAGCGGAGTAGAATGCATGAAGTATCTGCCAGAAGATGCACGCAGCTCAGGAGATCACTGTGCCGGATTGGAATAGAGGTAATCCCAATCCCTACTTATGATGGATTGAGTAATATTCATATTTTTTTCAAGAATATCTTATATCAATTTTAGATGAACATAAGATAGCAGCACTGGATACAACACTACGCGCTACACCTACTAGATGGTGGGTTGCGCACAAACAGAATATAACCACATGGGAAGAATGTAAGCACATGATGGAGATCAGATTCCTATAACAAACTTAGCTTGTACAACTGAAATTTAATGGACAAACTAATCTCGAGGGATCACATAGATCACTGTTTGAAAACATGGACACACATGCCGCAAGCAGAATGGGTCCATCGGTTTATGCATACACTAGAGCAGATTCCGAAGAACTAGTACACAGAAACAAAACTTCGTAGAGGGACAGTAGAATGGTCTGTTATGATTAAGAAATTCCAAGCAACTTTTAGCTTCAAATATGAATGTTCGAATATAAATGAGGCATTATAGCTCATCAAAAAGAAGGTATTCAACACACACCAGTACCTGTGTATCACCAACCAGAGTGGGAAAGACAGCTAGAACATGCCCTGTAATTTTATAACTTCGCTTTGGATGAAGAAGAAGAGGAAAGAAATGATGACAAACCACAGAATGTTAACATACCTGAGTTGGAAGGAAAGCGCGAAGTCGAAGGACCTCCATTGGAAATTCTGGATTTGAGTAATCCCATGAAAACTCAGAAATTGAACATTAGAACCACCGAAGAACCAAAGTTCTCTTCTATAGGAGATTATCGGGACGAAGGGACGGTTGCACAGATAACAGATTTACTCCACGAATACAAAGACTTATTTTCTATGAAGTTTTCCCAAATGAAAGGCATTTTGGGCGACTTAGGGGTTATGAAAATACCTCTCAAGCCAGATGCAAAGCCCATTAAGCAGAGACCTTATCGACTCAATCCAAGATACAAAGAAAGGGTAAAAGCAGAGCTTGATAAGATGCTTGAAGCAGGAATCATCGAACCTATAGAAGAGTCAGAATGGATAAGTCCCATGGTTATCCAAGGAAAAAAAACTAAAGGAGAAATCAGGATCTGCATCGGATCTCCGAAAACTAAACGATGCATCACTGCATGACCCATTTCCTACTCCATTCACAGATGAAGTATTAGACAATGTTGGAGGTAATGAAGCATACTCTTTCACTAATAATTTTCTGGATATCATGAGATTAGAATTGATACAATAGATAGGCACAAGACCACTTTTTCCATAGAATGGGGCTCATTTCAATACACAGTTATGCCCTTTGGTATGAAGAATGCACCTGCTAGTTTTTCAAGAGTAGTTGTTGATGGATTCAAGGATTTCGTCCATAAATTTCTAGAAGTATATTTTGATGATTGGACAATATTTGGGTTATTAAAGAACCATTATGCCATCTTAATACTGATGTTAGCAAAGTGTAGACAACATCATATCTCCCTGCAATTGAAGAAGAGAATATTCTGTGTTCACTATGGAATTTTAATGGGACACATTGTTTGTAAACATGGGTTGATGGTTGATCCAGCTAAAATCGTAGTTATTGTGAACTTGCCAACACCTAACTCAGTAAAAAAACTACGCACTACATTGGGGCACATAGGCTACTACATGAAGTTCATTAAAGGATATGCGTAGATAACTACGCCCATGAGAAAATTGTTGAAAAAATAAGCAAAGTTCATATGGAATGAAGATTGCTAGAAAGGCCTGGACACACTAAAAGAAAGGATGTTAACTGTGCCTATCTTAGTTTTTCCAGATTGGAACAAACATTTCCATGTACATGTAGATGCTTCATCCACTGCACTTGGCGCTGTGCTGCCTCAAACAGGCAAGGGAGGTATTGACCATCCTATTGCATTCTCAAGTAGGAAGCTGTCCTCAACAAAAAATAATTACACTAAAACAGAAAGAGAAGGTTTAGCCATGGTGTACGCACTGTAGAAGTTCAGACACTATTTTCTAGGTGCACACTTTTGTATGTTTACTGACCATTCATCTTTGAAATACCTGGTCAATAAACCGGTGTTAGGGGAAGAATCTATAGATGGTTGTTACTCTTTGAAGAGTATGATTTTGAAATCATTGTTAACACAAGAAGGTTGAACTCAGGACCTAACCATATTTCTAGAATTGAGTCAAGCGAAGAACCTACAAACCTGGAAGACAATCTACTAGATGCGCAGTTATTTGCTATTCAGATAGAAGATGACTATTATAAGGATATTGAAGAATTCCTTACTAGAGGGTTGGCACCTACAGAGTTTACTACGCAACATAAGAAGCAACTAGTAGTAAAAGCAACTGACTTCACCATAATTGCAGGACAATTATGCAAGCTAGGACTGGATGAAGTACTGCGCAGATGCGTGCTAGAACATGAGAAACCATCTATATCGGTTGAGGCACATTCATGGGTGTCTGGAGGCCACTACACAGGAAGAGCTACTGCGCAGAAAATTTTAAGAGCAGGACTATGGTGGCCTACACTCCATAAGGATTCACAGGAACATTTCCTAAGTTGCGATGTTTGCCAGAGGACAGGGAGACCATATCACAGAGATGAAATGCCACTAATGCCACAATTGACATTGCAAGCCTTTGATAAGTGGGATATTGATTTTGTGGGACCTATTAACCCACCAGGAAAGCAAACTGGTTCAAGATACATTATTACAGCTACAAACTATCTAACCAGACGGGAAGAAGCAAAACCAGTAAAGGGCTGTAGCGCAGTTCATTTCTGAAAACATCATCACAAGGTTTGGATGTCCAAATATCCTAATGAGTGATCAAGGAACACACTTCTTGAATAGAAGTATTGAATCCTTGACTGAAGAATTTCAGATCTACCATCACAAAAGCACACCATATCATCCACAAGCTAATGGCACTGTTGAAGCCTTCAACAAGGTATTGGAAAATGTGCTGACTAATGTATGCAACCAAAACAAGGATGATTGGAATCTACGAATACCAGCTATGTTATGGGAATATAGGACAACTTGCAAGAAGTTGATAGGCCATACACCTTTCGGGTTAACATATGGACATGCATTTGTGATGCAAATGGAATACATAGTACCAAGTATGAGAATTGCAGCTTTCACAGGCATGGCAGATGATGAGACAATGGAAGAAATGCTACTACACTTGGCTGGGTTGGAGGAAGATCGATTCATTGCAGGATTTCATCAACAAGTGCAGAAAACCAAAGAGAAAGCATGGCATGATTGCCACATCAAGTACAAATTATTTTAGGTAGGAGACCTTGTCCTCCTCTATGACAGTAAATTCATGAAGTTTCCTGGAAAATTTAAAATGCATTGGCTACGACCATATATTGTTAAGCATGTTACTAATGGTGGCGCAGTTCAGCTATCCACATTAGCCGGAGAAAACTTACCAGGTCTTATTAATGGAAGTATACTAAAACCCTACAAGGATAGTCCTACTTCGCTAGACCCTCAGTGATCAGAAGCGAATAAAATTCTAAGTGTCAAGTGCAGCTGAAATTGGACACTAAGAATGACAGAATAAAGAGTTTGCACACAATTTTGATGAAATACGAAGTTCCATGAAATATGAAATGCGAAGTGCACGTTGAAAGTGCAGATGTGAAGTGCACACCATAAGCTGCAATGAGAAGTACGAGTAGTAAGCAAAGCTGCAAAGTTTAAAAGGATAGAGCATAAATGCATAGTAGAACCTCGCAGATTTTGTGTAAGTTGTGAGCGAAGTTTGATGGAACTAGCTGTTAAACTGTTGGTAAAAAAAGTAGCCAATATATAGTGTTTTTCCGATGACCACTTTTGCATTTAACATGAAATTAGCCATTTTCGATGCATTCAATGAAAGAAAGGACCAATATCCTCGGCGAATTTGGCCAATGGTCATATCATTTAATGTTTATATAGTCATTTGGGGGTGTGCTTCAAGGTTAGCTGTTCCTATAAATAACACTAAGCAGAGACTCGCGTGTTTTACCATGATTTTTCAGTTTTTCTGTAAGAACAATTTTAATTTACCAGTGAGTGGAAGAACAATCTGGAAGGGAACACAGAGAAAATTTTGAGTGAATGTCTAAACAATCATCAGTTGAACATGTTGTGATTGATTTTAAATGCTCCCGGCTTGTAGGGGTAATGAAAGTTCCCAATAAAAGATCTTATCCAGAAAGAGGGTTGGGGTCATGAAGCTCTCCACTCCATGCAACAAATATGTAGCGAAATGATAAGCAACCCATTTAGGAGTTTGAGAAGCCAAAGGCAGGAGGAATACCAAAACCTAAACCGCCATTACAACCAGGAGACAGGCCCATGTACCTCACACATGAGTATATTCCACCAAGAAGGCTTGACGCACCAGTGGTTACTTTGTACAAGAATTCCCAGTATGACATTTCCTTACTGTTGATCTCTAGCCATGTGCAAATCCAGGAGAAATTACTTGGGAAAATAGCGACATGTAAGTTCTTGGAGCACGATATATTAGAGGGGAAGGACCATAAAGAGCCAAAGTATCCTTAGTTCCAAGACAACCAGTATATGTGTCGAAGGGAGGATGAGAAATCAGGAAAACCAATCATCGTTGCACATGATTGGCTCAATCCATTGGTGCCATTTGGACTGCTGAATATCCTGCATATACCCCATTTTGATCGAAGTACCGAGTGCACTGCAGTGGTGTGCAATTTTCTATCGTGCACGCACCAGGGTTACCTATGGCTCGACCGGTAGATTGATATCACTGTTGACCTAATCAATAGCATCACTCATCTCAAAAAGCGAGGTGATGATCCCACACGAGAGTTTGTGGGAAAAACAAAGGATAAAGAGCTCACCAAGCAGATAAAAGAAGAATATAAATTCGTAAAGGGGAGCCATGGTTTTGTCACAGAAGTAATCCAAGACTCAGCTACACTGTTCACGGTTCAATTGGTAGCAAGAAATTTTTTGAGAAACTGCAGACCGACGAAGGTGCCGACCACAACAATGCTCCTTGCTGTAAAGACTAAAGATGGAAAACCATATAACTAGGAAAGCTATCTGCTGAACGAGTTCTTGGAAGATGTCCAAGAAACTTCAGATACTGGTAGCGCATTTTATTACAATTGGATGATTAAATTGATTGCTTTTATAGGCTGGAAGGAGCCACTATATCAAAACAACCTTCCAATGATAACGAGATATTGCCGAGCAGCGAAGTATGCTACCATGTGGTCAAACGCATGGAATGACAGAAAGGGCGTCAATAATGAACAGATGCACACTTACTACGACCAATTGTGCGATGTGATATGGCGCACTCCACGTATCTCGAAGGATGTAACAGCAATGTATCTTACAAATTTGTTATTTAAGGCTAACCTGCACTCTATCTACATTCAGCCCAGGGACAAAAAGGAGAACCCACAATGGTTCCCAATGGATTACTAGCTGGATGCTTAGAGGATCAAGCTCGCGCTGGAAGACTGGCTAGATGAATGAAAGGTCTATGCACCTGTGGAAATCCAGACTACATCAAAAGAAAGTAAGGAAAATGAACCTAAAGATATAGATGAGGCAGAAAAAGACATGGCGCAGGAAGGAGAAAAGAGAAAGGACTCTGAAGGTCCAACAATAGATAAAGGTCCTAGAAAGAAACATAAGGCAACAAAGACTCCGCCAAAGGTGAAGTTGCATGATGACGACTATGATTGCATTGCGCTGTGATTCATTGAACACTTGGAAGAGGTGTTCGTGCTGAAAATACCAGAAACGAAGAAACCAAGGCATAGTTGAATGAGAACATCACCGAGCTCAAAAGCATGGTTGTGCGGATATAACATGTCTAGAAGGACTCGGCTCAAGAATCCGACTCTGAAGGCAAGTTAGGCGAATCCAGTGAAAGAAAATTAAGGCCACCTGCCTTGACAACAAAACCGTGCTTGGTCAGAATGGAACCACTGAGTATCATATTTCCAAATGATGAGCTAGGCAAAGGGGTGAAGAGGGTAGAGCACCTAGACATTAATGTGGGTGTCTTACCCATTGAGGGTCTGCACAATCTGCATATGTAGGTTGTAGATGAGATTAAAGAAAGATGCATAGTCTCTTATAACCAACAACTGTATTTAGAAGAAAGTTACAAGCAGTTGCAAGAGGAATAGGCACATAAAACAAGACAGCTTGAAGGCGCGCAAGAGAAACGAAGAAGACTGGAAGAAATTGTATCTTCGGTGTGTGCACATATACCAGAATGTGATGAGCAGCTAGAAATTGAAGAGATGATCATTAAGATTGGTACTATGGTAGGTGATCTCAAAGAAGAGATGGGAGAGATGGAGATATCCCACAAGGAAAAGATCTTGAGATTGGAAACTCAGAACCCACCAACTACCTCGCCAAACTTGGTAGAAGCAAGAGTTGCTGCATTAAGGGATTCCATAGAGAGTATCTCCAGTGAAATAGCAAGATGCCAAGACTTACTGGAAGAAGCCACCAAGGTATGGGCTACACTACAGGAGGATCCGACCCTATAGCAAATTCAGGACAACCTGCATCAAAGGCAGACAAAGCTGGACTTTGTGAGTGCGGCTATGAAATATTTGACCCCTAGGGAGAAAATTCAGAAGTTCACAGAAGTCAAGGACTTGAAGTGAGAACTGCAAGTTCTAAGGGAGAAGGAGGGTGATACTGTAGCAAGGTTACAACCAATGCAAGAAGAGGCGATCTCCCTCACTGGAGAAATTGAATAAAAATTACAAGAACTCCGCACCACAGAGAAGACAGTAAAGGAGTATGCCCAAGAAGACATCTAGGAGGAGATGATAGAAACTGTTAAGGAATTCGAGAAGGAAAAAAAAAGTAGTTGCGAATCTGAGAGAAACTCTTCAGGACTTTGCTGGAAAATTCAGTCCTCTAGAAGACGCGGACCTAGAGCCAAGTGGATAAGAGAATATTCATGAGTAAGTGTTAGGGGCTTGTTGGGAATGAACCAAGTGGCATAGTTTTGGTAATGCGAAGTCTGGGTGGCGTAGTTCAGAATGCGAAGTCCAAGCGGCGCAGTTGGCAATGCGAAGTCTAAGCATGGCGCAGTTTTTCTAATGCATAGCGCCAGCGTAGCAGGTATTTTTGGTAACAGGTACAAGTAAAGTGAGGAACAACAATGACCTATTTTGGGTAAGTGACTTCATGATTCCCGAGAGTTGGGTAAGGAGCAGTGTGGGAGCAGATGAAAGCGACCTGTTAGCCAGAGTGGAAGAAACCGTTAGAGGAAAAATGGTGGGTCGACAATGACAGAAAAGCCAGAGTGGCAGAAAGGGACATGCCACTATGCAGTTAGAGCCGTTCCATGAGAACTACGGCTGTCAGAAGGGCATTAGAGCTAAGAGTGGAACAGAAAGGAGGCCAAAGGCGAGTGGAGCAGCTTTCAACTACAACAGGACGAGTTAGCAGGGTAACCACACCATTTTTGGTACTATAGGGTTTTGGCCCATATTCATTGTAAAGATGTGACCTATGGGCACGGTCTATAAAAGGGGCAATTTTGTAAGGGAAGGGTTGATTTTGGATGATCTCTGATAGGAATTTTGTGGGTTTTGATTGATCTTTGTGGTCTTTTGAGATCTTAAGCATTATAAAGAGGCTCTGTAGTTGTGTGCGCAAAGACCCACTAAAGAGAAAAGAGGTTCTGCTGCTCTGTGCGCAGAGCCTATTGTAGAGAGAAGAGTCTGCAGCTGAGTGCACATACTGGAACTGTTGAACCCTTCCCATTAATATAATTAACAGTTCCTGTGGATGTAGCTCCCATCCGAGCAGTCAACCACGTAAATACCATGTTATGCGATTGAATCTTTGTGTTTTCTTTTGCTGATGCATAAGTTCATGCTTATAGTTATATGTGTCTTCGATTTTATATGTATTTTCCACATGAATGAGGGATGAGAATAATATGTTAAGCATCGAACATATATGCTTGAATGTTGAATATAAGTAATATTGAGTATGTTGAGTGCATAACTACACTAATTCAACAAGTTTGTAGGAAGTGTATATTTGTTGAGAAGCGTAGTCTACAGTTGCGCTGTCATATTGTTAAATGGCCATTTTCAAGTGTGCATTCCCAGTGTGCGCTATAGTATAAGTGAGAGATGCGAAGTAGGTGTGACTTCGTGCAGTTCCCCAGTCTGTTAACCGTGCATCACCTGATTAAAGAAACCTGCTTTTGTAATCCTGCATAAGTTCACCTCCGGTGAGATCTCAGTCTGTTCTTAGACTGTTGCGAAAAGGGCCAATGAAGAAGCATTTTGTTGGAACACAATTGCACAGAACCTGGGTCAATATAAGAAAGTTAAAGAACGAGGTTAATAACCAACATATTAGATTCAAATATAAAGGGAGGGACCCTTCAACTTTTTGAGATCAGGAAGTTTTAATCACTTGAAGGGCTTCAGGGTATTTCCACCTGAATCAGAAAGGGATGGGGCCATAATTATGTTTTGCAACTAGAGCAAGGTTGATTGGTGTATGGTCTAAGGCCATATTCTGTCAGGTGTGGTATCCCTTTCTTCTTCATACATAGGAAATATTTTCAAATAGCTGTCACGCATATCATGGAGGTTATTAGGGAGATTCAACAGGTCATATCTAGCAGCTACCGAAGGGTTTATAGGTGGTGGTGGTCCACCTACTCTTGCTACATTGGACATTAAATGTTTCAAGATAATAATGTTAGCTTTAGTAGTTATAGGAATTCTCTTAGGTCTTGCTTTACGTTGTAAAGGACTTGAATAAATTGCAGAAGGAGATAAGGGATAATTTTGGGGTTCTAATACATGATTCCATGGAATCCTATGAGTAGGAAGTTGATTTTCTTGATCATTTAAATATTCAAAGATTCTTGATTTTGAAAACAAAAAGGGACAAATGGAGGATTTATATGAGGAATACCTTTCACCTGAGTGTTTTGATTTGTACGAAATTAACTCCAGGGATTTCTTGAATCTTGTAGGCTTAGGAATTCTTGCAACGTCAGGTTTTATCTCATGTGGATTTTACCAGAATCCATATTAGCTTCAATGGATTTTCCAGGTGAACATCATCCTGATGTCCGATCCACTCTCACCGATTTGGAATTATATCTTTTATCTTTGTTGTTCCCATGGAAAATCAATTTATCATTCTATGCTCCCCAGCTGAATGGTCCCATTTTTCTTGTTGTCCAATGAGATGTCCTAGGTTGAATTTAGTACACACCAAGTCATGATGAGACCCAACTTTTAAATATTTAGAGCAAAATATGTAGAAATGAGATTGTGAATATGAATTATCTTGAATATTTACATGTACACAACAATGGACTATCTTTGATGCATAAACTTATTTAAGAGGAAATTAACGGTGTGCATTAAACATTTCAGATGAAGATGATTATGAACTTAGAAAGAAGGAACAAAAGAAAATACGTGAGGTGTATCGAGGAAAAATATCATATATCTAATTAAATATAACATACTGAGATTTTAAACAAAGAATTCAACATTTATACATAGTATAAACTATTCATGATTTTTAATAGATCAAATGGTAGCATGATGTACACATGACAAACAATAGGAGAAGCCTTCAACTACTGTTGAATCATATGAAAAATTGTAAAACAAAAACACATGTAAAAAAATGAAATATCTTGCTCCAATTCCAACATTCAACATACATAGACATCATGATACAAATAAATGTGAAGATGCTACTCAAGCTTTATTTATCTATCAATACATGTTTACATAGATAATAGAGTTAGATCTAGAAACAATAGGAAGGAAACACAAATACAGAGGAAAACATAATTGATGTACTTCATAATATTTATCTTGAAAATAATTCTTACATACGAAAAACAATACAACCAACTCAACAATTCTAGAGAACCTCTAAAAAATGACAAGCGTGATTACTGAGCGCAAGTTGTCTTTTTATAGCCTTAGAAGATATAACTTATTTCTATTAATCTTAAATTATTTTAAACCACATTTAGTTTTTTCAATATCAACTTTTCACTCTGTTGTTTATAACTTTTGAGTGTCTTATTCTTACTTATTCTTACTCACCGCTTTTCCATTTTTCTGAATTTGAGGGAGGGATGTCTGTATTCCCCACTTGCTACTACAGTTGGATACCCAATTTGTCTACCACTGTATTTCCTAGAAATTGAAGCATCATCTAGACATTTTCTTGTCCTCCCAATGGCATAAAGGATTGATGAATTGGATTCCCTCCTGACTGCCCTTGTGTCTGGCCTGATGATTGTCCCTATGATTGTCCTGATAACTGCCCTTGGGGTGGAAAATGAGTTTGTGATACTTAGATATTGAATGCCAGTCTTTTCCTATAGGATAATGATGTGCCTTAAGGGCATCTAATGCATCTCAAAATAGTAGTTTTCTCATATGATATAGGTTTCAAATTTATTAGCATGTTCTTAAGAATGATCCATATCTCAAACTCAGTCCTCAACTTATCAAACACTGCATCTCCAGTTATTTCTCCCTCTAGTACGTCAAATTGAACTACTTCATTCTTCTTTTGTACTAGCTTTGACTTATATTATTCTCTCTTGTACATTTCCCCATTTCCATCCCATGGATGTGGCAGGACTAATTTGATGACATGATTGAAAATAGTACATCAAATTGTACTACTTCATTCTTATTTTGTTTTAAATTTTCCTTATATTATTCTCTCTTGTACATTTCCCCATTTACATCCAATGGATGTGCCAGGCCTAATTTGATGACATAATTGAAATCAACTTTGAAATAATACATTTAAGAAGTCAGGGAGTTTATTCTTCTTTGAGTTCTCTTCATCAATGTCTTCTTTGTGATCATTCAATTTTCCAACTTTATTAAGTGAGCTCTTCTAGTTGTCTTATTGTTTTACTATTCAAGTAGTCAATAATTTATGCTACTTGTTTTTGCATCTTCCCATGATCCTTCTCTACTTTCTTTACTTCTTCCTTAGTTTTTTTGGCCATATCAAATTCATCTTGGATCACATCATTGTGATCACATTTGTTTAGAATTTATTGTGTTTTTTTATCCCAGAACACTTTGTTGGTTCTTCTCAATAGCTCTTCTCCTTGTATATCAAATTGTAACTTGGTGAATTGGATCTTCAAATCATCCCTCTCATTTCCAAAGTCATCAATCAACTCATATTTATCATTTACTTCATTTTACAACTCTTTAATCCTACTATATTTTTGACTCAATTCATCCTCTAGCTCCTTAATTATGTTATCCCTATTATCAGCATGCTGAGTGGGGATACCTTCTTCCATTTCTTCTACTACTTTCTTTGCTAAATCTAGGTATTTAGATTTCTTTGGGATCTTCTCTGTCTCCATTGTGGGATGAGTAATCTCTTTCATGGTGGGTTATGATACTAAAGGGATAGGATCAATATACAATGATGTATTATGTAGCTGTAAGGTAGAAATTTGTAGCTAGAAGACATTTATTTTATTCTCATACTCCTCCTCTCGGTCCTTGTATTGCCTCATTCTTTCATATATTTTCTCTTTTTATTCTTTGACCTTCATCAATTCACGGGTTTGGATTGGTTGATCCCCTGGCATTTTCAATTGCTTTCTAATATGTGCAATTTCATTATCTTTCTGTTGTAAGAGAGATTTGGAATGGGAAACTTCTGCCGGGTCCACTCCTAAAGCTACAATTTTTATTTCTATGTCTTTAATAGTCGTTTTTCTTTATTTGAAAACTACTAGGTCTCTACTTTTAACAACTATTAAAATTTATGCATTTCCATCCTCAACCTCCTTTTAGAAATAACAAATTGAAATACATCTTTGCATATCATATGACTATCTTTCCTATAAAAAACTACTTTATCCATCTTACCAAAATGTTTGAAGTCTACTTTATATTCATTAGCTCTCTATTCATTGAATGTGTAAGGAATATGAACTTTATGTTTTAGGACTGACATTATAAAAGTATAATATCTGTGATATGCCACAATCAATAATATATTAATTGATGCTCTAACCTCTGCTCTGACATCGTTGACCATGCTTATACTTCTTCCTCTTATATTCAAATATTTGGTCTAAAGATTTGATTTCATTGGTACTGGACCTGCAGAGGGTGAGTCCCGCTGCTTTTGAGGTAAATCAAATTCCATTGAGGGATAATTGGTAAAAGTAATTGGTGGCACATTCCTTCTAGTTGCTGTCTGATCCAACAACTCGGCCAATTCTTTTGGGACGTCATCACTCCCTTCCTTTTCTATTAGTGAATTTGTTCTACCTCTTCTCCCACTTATGTTCTTACCTTTTTTACTTTTGGGTCCCTACTCATCCCCACGAATATCCATATCTGTTTGGAGGCCTTCATCTCCTTTTTTCCCCCCTAATTGTGAGTATGTGATCTCCTTCTCTTTTTCACTATTAATGAACCTCTACTTAGTGTATTCCATTGAAAATAACCTTGGTGTAAGGAAGTCTGGTAATTTTTATGGCTCATATTCAAAACCATATATCCTTAATATAGGATAATCCTCATAGAGGAACTAGTATCCTACCCTCACATATGGACCTATAGGAGCTTCTTATTTTCTTGAAACATTCTTGGTGGGGAAGCATCATGCATCAAAGTGTATTTGATGGAAATTAATTTATTTGAAAATTATTTGTAGTTAGGGTTTGCTGCATTCTTTCTTAGGATCAGATCATTCCAATCGTAAACATATAGCTGATTTCCTGCTTCATCTTTGACCTTCAGGTTTAGGTTTTTGTAATGTTCATAAGTTTGATAAAAATACACGTAGAAGAGGTAGGATGGATATCGAAATTGTTCCACAGTAGGGAGATATTCCAACTAGGTGTGGATGGCTTGAGCTATGTAACTACATAGGTCAAAATTTGAGGGCATGTCCCCGGTAGAAGGGGTTAGGAAACGTAGGAAACCTAAAATATTTTCATCTACAATACTGTCACTTTCATACACTAGTATGGTGCATATTAGGGATATTGATTTCCTTGAATTATCAAAGAAATTCATTATTTCATAAGGATAAGGTGAGGTAGGGGTTGAAAAACCCTCCTTTATGTGTTGGGATAAAATATAGTTTCTTTCAATGGGATTCAAGGACTAATAAGCCGTGGCTAGGTTTTCTTCATGGAGAACTTGCAAAGATGGGAGATCAGGAAAACACAACATATTTTCGATAGTATCTCCAGTAATGATGCATAATGTTTTGGAATAGTCCACGGATATGATAGATTGTCGATCATGTGAATAAAAAATTGAGCACTAGGTAATGAATTCTAAAAAATAAACAGTGTGAGGAAATAAGGCTTGGGACAAATTGGTACCCTAGAGGTGCCATGGGTCTCGATCAGTAGCGGCTTGGAATTGGGACTCTTGAATGATTCCATTTAGGTCAGAAGTAGTGACAATAGTGTCGAAGATGTTGAAATCATGGTCATAGATGTGCTTATGTTTAGAGAATTGGACAAGAATTCCATGTGCAGATAAATTGGTGGGGACCGGAGGGTAAAAAAAAGTGATAGAATTACATGAAGTTTAAAAGAACCTTTTACAATTGGCACCACGGTAAAAGAAAAGGGATATGCAAAGTACAGGAGTTACTTAGAGGGTAAAGTATTTTTTATGTGTTTGATTTCTGTGCACAATTGTTGACTGAATTGATCCAATGGGAAAAGGTGGCTCTTGTCTTCTTCTCAGTGTGGAAAACAAAACAAATATTTGAATTTTCCTTCCTTTAATGGTAAAAAAAAATTTCAATTTGGACAGTTGAAAATCATTTATTTGATGCGCCTAAATGATGTCACAAGGTTTCAGTAGACCTCACTTGACACATGTCAGCTTATGGTTGGTTGACATGGGTGCAAGCTGTATTTTCTTTTCTTGCGTGGAGGACTATTTGGCACTTTGGATTCTTAGGTGGAAAATTCTTTGTTTATCATTGTGGTAACTGCTAGGAGGAAAGGAAGTATTGGAGAGGGCTCTAAGGAGACATTTCTAATCATATGTGCCCATGTGTGCATGGAGGTTTCAATCCCATAGCTCTTCAGGGAGCCTTTAAAACAATTTCATTTTCATGATGTGATTTCACTATCAACCGTTGATCTTTGGGGCCCATGCGATATCTTATAGGTCATCTTTACTAACCTCCTTGCATATTGATGATGCATTGGGCCTACCTGTCATCGATTTTATGGATCCCACACATGATTTTCTCAATCAATCTCTAGCTCCCGAATGCGGGTAAAATATATGCTATCTAATTCAACACTTAAATTGTCAACCCGGGAAGGTAGCTTATGAGATGGAAACACTATATGTGCAGGATTGAAAGCTTAAACTACAATAGCCTTATTGCAATAAAATAAAATACTATTCTAGGAAAGCAATGCTTGGCCCAAAAACAACTAACTAACGAAAGAAAAACCACTTTCAGCAAACTATTAATCTATTCTATGAATTGGAAATCTATTCTATTTGTGCAGAATGAAAGATCTATCTAAGAATTCAATTGCAGCTTATTACTAAGGATATAAGCTATGTAACTTGTAAACTAATCACTTTGAACATAAAACTATGCTATTTCTAAGCAAGCAAACTAACTACTTTGATCTATGTAATTTAATCTGACTAATTAACTATGAATTCACAAAAGCAAAGAAAAAACACTATTCTAAAGACCAAGCGTAAATAAATGCGCTGCAAAACAATAAACTAATCAAAGCAAACTAAACTTCAGGTTCAAGAAGACCTAAGTAAACCTAAGCATATTCAAAGGGTTGGAAATGAACTTGGTTTGTAAACAAAACAAAAAAAAAATATTTGCTCATCTACTTCTAAAGTAAATCAAACTAAGTCATTATAAGCAATTATAAGAAAGTGATGTAACTAATCTATATTTCGAAAAGCAAGTCTATACTAGGTTAAGAATGTAATCAACAAGTTCTAGGACAACAACAAGCTATAAAAGCAGAGATAAAGTGTTGACTGCAAATCCAAATATAAGCTGGAAATGAAAACTAAATGTAGGCTAAAGAGGTAAAAAAAGAACTAAAATGGAAACAAGGTTTAAGCAAACTCTGTGGTAATACTATCTAATTCGAAGTAAGGTTCTAACTACAAATTCAGGCACTGGCCAGCTACAGGAAGTAAATGCAAACCAAAAATCTAAGAAATTAAACTCTAGTTGCTCATAAAAACATAACGGAAAATATTAAATTCTGAATGACAGTCCGAATGAAAAGCTAAATAACAGGTTGAATGACAAATTATGAAGAAAAACAAGCAAAATGATTTTAATACCAGTTGGGTTTATGCATACTACTCTATGGCTTAAGCATGAAAGCAAATGAGCCATTTAGACCAAAAACTAAGAAGCAACTATACTTACTTTTGAATTCATAACTATAGTAAAATGTAAATAGATTTAATCATAACTATAGTAAAATGGAATCTAAGTATAAGTGGATTTCATCATAACTTATAACATAAATAATTAATCTATGTGTTAATATGAAACCAAATATGAAATGTTAAAGGTGGATTCAAATCCCAAATAGCTACAGAACATAATAAAATGCTGGAAAATTAACCTATACCCTAGCTAACTACTTTTGCATAAACAAAATACTGAAAAATTATGGAAATAACTTAAAATTCTATCTAAGTGCGAATGGAATGCTGAAAGAAAGTTTGAACGAAGGTGCGAATGGCCGGCCATATGAATTCTGGAAATGCAAATTACATGTTAACAACAGAAAATTGCATTTTATGAACAGTTGAACAACACATACAGGAAAACGTTTTAATTACAGAAATATTACAAACTGAAATTACTTACTGTATAGTGATGAAAGAAATCACGATATATGCACAGATGGATCCTTTGGTTGTTGAGGGGCCCTTCTAAAAAAACAGAGGATGTCTAGACTAATCTGGAAATGAAACTAATAGCTAACCAGAGCTTTTGTATTAAGACTGGAAGCAAATTTACAAAGAGTTTTTCTACTCCTCTCTTCAAAACCAAAGAGGTATTTATATACTGATTACAAGGGAGAGTAGGTCGACCACCCCTCTCTAAAAATAGAGGGTCTTCAATGCTGAGAAACGACTCCATTAAAGCACAGAAACAACTCAGAAAATGACCAACCCAAAAAATGCACATTTGACAAAAGTTGGAAAAATGTCCCTTCGATAACTTTCTAGTGGTTGCAATTCTGGAGAAACGATTTATGAGTTTTGTATCTCGCTTGATTTTCTTCAAACCCATTTTCTCGTTTGGCGAGATCTGCTTCCACGTGCACGCAACTAAGGCGCAATATGGCCGCTCAGAAATATTTACTGCTGAAAAATATGGGTTTTAACATTATTTTGGGCAAACTTGAGTTAAAGAGCCTTTGAGATCTCCTGCAATAAATGACCTGGGTGGAATCTTGGAGGTGGAGATACATGAGAGGACCACCACAAACAAAACCCACATTTCTGTTTTCTCCATAAATGTCTCTAACTACCCGAACCAATGATTTTGTAGGTGCAAATGACAGTGCGAATGACCGTTTGAATGCAAATGACAGTCTGAATGGGCATCTGAAAGACCTGTAACTGAAATTAGTTCATAAATTCAGATTTCTGGGCTGAATTGCCATTGGGTTGTTTGTGAAATTGATGGCTGGGTGCTGAGTTGCTGACTGATAATTTTATTTGTGCTGGGTTGGAAGTATCTTGATCTCTTTGTGCTCTCCAGTCCTCCATCACGTGAACTTGCATAAAACATAAAACATAAAACATAAAACATAAAACATAAAACAATTAAATTAAAACCACAACATATAATCAAAATTCATTTGATTATTTCTAAGTGGATGCTTTATGGTCAAACCATTAAAATTATGATTATTTTAATGTAAACAAATTTGTTAATAGTTTAAGAATGATGAATTTTATATTTGTTTAACATTTAAAATATTCTAAATTTTATCCTAGAGTCATAGTTTTGATTTGTAAATGCAGGATCGACCATACTAATGAGAAGTGGAAGACGAAGATAAACCAAACCAATGCCATCAAACCTAGTGCAAGACTTAGAGACTGAAAGAAGGGATGAATAAAAGGTCAAATGAAGCATCGAAAGTTTATCATTTGCACAATATTGCCTTTAATATATAAAAAATAATATATTAGGATCACTTTACTTTTACAAGATGTTAATTAATAAAACAAAGTAAAAGATAGCCTTATTCAACATAGATGTATTAAATCATGGTAGATAGAATGGGAAATTAATGTAAATAACATCATTATAAAAGACAATTTCTGAGCCCAACACTCCCCCAGACCAAAGGTATGGCATGTCCGCGTGCCATGAATGAATTGGAAGTGGTCTTTCATTTATTCAAAAAATCTTGTTTGATCATCAATAGTTTATAGGCAATCTTCAACAAAACTAAGACAACTTTATTACTGCATGAAAAACTAGAACTTATAATTTTTTTATTAATGTTATGTTATGAGAAGACCAAAACAACTTCATATTATTTAAGATTTCGCCAACTAGTAATAATTAATGATTATGAGACTCTCTCCCCTAGACCGAAGGTAGGGCACATCCTTGTGCCATAAATAAGTTAAGACTGGGGTGTATGCTTGGGTTGGGAAAATCCACGAGTCTTTGTATATGCATAGTGAGTATATCGGTCCAAATCATGTGTACAAATGAAAACATCAAGAGTTTCTTGATAAATACCCTGATGTTAGGTTTTCTTTATTCATCCATAGACTATATTGGATAGCGAAGCATTGAATCGTTCTACAAATACCTATCTTATTCAGCATGTGCTTCCAATGTTATCTGGCACTCTGTTTTAGTCATTTATTTCAAACACCATTTGTGAGCATATGGAGATGATTTTTGAAAAACGCGAAGAGGATTTTGTCAATCACGGGCTCAACAACAAAAAATCTCTCACTTTTCCAAATTTCAGCAAGGTTTGGGAGATTCAAAGGAATCTTTACAACCCATTTTTGCAGTTTTGAAAAATAAATGATTTCCTGTTTTAGTCACAAAATTTGGCCACGGGTTTTGAGAAACTGGAAAGGAATTTTAGAAAACCATAAGAGGTTTTTGTCAAGCACTAACCCATATATAAAAAGCTCTCTCAAATTTCTCACAACTATCATGGTTTATCAGATATAGGTGGTTCTTTGAGGCCATTTTCCCCAGAAATTTTCCAACCACTATCGATGGTATCCATGGATGTGTAAGGGGGTAGTAAAATCAGAGAAAGGAATGAACCATTTGGAAATGCCAACAGAGGCCATGTATGGAAATATATCTTAAAATAATTTTAAATGTTCAAATTCAAGTTTTGCACAGAATGGCATTCGAAATTGTGGCTTCTTCCTCATCATTACAAAGCACTTGAAGGCCAAAGCAATAACATTTATAAAAATAAATGCTAAGTGATAAGACTGATCAAAATACTTATAGATTTTAAGATTAGAAAGATCTCATACATTCTCACTAAGACTATATAAGCTATGAGGGTATAGATGGTCCAGAAATCCTATAGGAAACCAGTCATCCCTGCTACTTCTCAAAGGTTTATCGTTATTCAAGTAATTATCGACAAAGTTTGCATTTGATTTCATTAGATTCCTAAGTTTATGGGTCCCACTTCTAGGATAGTGACATCCTAGGTATAGTATGAATTAGATGAAAGGGTCTTAAGTGCAACTTACAATCATTCTCAAATGGCAATTAGATGAAGTTCATTTAACCGATTGTTCAACCCTCCATGCTTCTTCTTAAGAGTTTACACAAGTATACCATTCATACACACAAATATAGATTAGGCATAGTGAAAGACATCAAAGTCAGAACCCATTACCAGCAAGCCTGTTCAGTACCCCAATGGGGTAACTTTGATATCTAAGAAATATCCTCCCTAGATAGAGTGCCCCATTGCCAGTGAGCCTGTTCATTACCCTGATGGGTTTGTCTAGTCATACCACAGGCCGGTACCCACTGCCAGCAGACCTATTCAATATCTCGATGGGTTATCCTCTTACACCCTGTTTATAACAGAAACTAGTCTTTACCACCACCCTTAAGAGATTTATATATATATTTATTTTTGCAACAGGATGGGGAGATAGCTCTGAAAACCTTTTACGGATTGGGATGGCATATGGGTTGGAGGACATTCTATAAATTTCCTTTTAAAGGTTGTGTGCATGAAAAATAAACTACGCATTTAGTTTATTCCAAAGACATGACATTGCCAAACTTAATTAATGTATACTGGATGAGGCCATAAGAGAATGATTGAAAGTTGTCTCTAGTCCCAAAAATCGCCTTTTTCATATAGAATTATAGTAGTGTTTCCCACAAACTAGGAATTTCATTCACCCTTATGCTACTGTGTAGTAGAGATGATTAAATAACAAGCCCTGATAATGAAGCTAGGATGTACGAGTGACATCTAGGTTTTAGACAGACCTTAATTTATGACAAATCCCCATGATGTTTAAAGTTGGTCTTGAGTAACTGGTATAATAAGAAATATGCATGTATGAAAATGAATAATGATGTAAGATTGTTTTGGTTTAGTCATTAACTGATCGTATTCTTGGGTCTTTTATTTTAAAGGAAAACAAAAAGTGAAGTTGTATGAATATCTAAATCTAACTAACCACATACAACTTTTTATTTATATACATAATATCCTATGCTATCTAAAAGAAAGAAAAACTCTTTATTCAAGTGTAAGAACTTTTCCAATGTAACCATGTGCGAAGCAAAATGAAAAACATACCTATATCCACATATGAAAAAGTTAAAGCAGTGATTACGTGGATGTGGAGAATCAACCGACTTACTTGCTTTTGCAACAGAAGGCATCGAAGGAAGGAATGGTATTGTGGCCTCATTACCTCTTGCGACCATATTTCGATGTAATCCTAATACTCATCTTCCTTCCTCATGCCATGTAGATCCTCTTCTTCTGAATGTTCAATTGCTTCAGTACATAAAATATATGTCGATAGATATGTGGAGAACTCATCAATTTCAGGTCTCTCTCCATCAAATGTAGACTCCAAGTTTCTGGTTTCCTTGGTAGATTGGAAAAAAGAGTCGGTTTGTAGCTCATGGAATTCTGGTCCTTCTATTATTCTTGGAGAGGTAGCTAAATTCTTGACTTCTGTCAAGATATGTTCTTCTTGAGAAGAAGAAATTGAGATCCCAGCTGCTGCTAGGATTTGAGAGAGTTCTCTCATACTAATAAGCACCTTTGAATCCATGTCATCGGTTGGTAGGTTCTACCTCACACATGGGTTAGTGTCAAGGGTTCTTACAACACCCATATAGATATATATATATTTCAATGATTTGAATAAAAAAATACAAAACAAATTTACTCAAACTAAATATTAAGAAGTAGTTGCAAATTGAAGAATAGATCACACCTATAGCACTTGCAAAAAAAAAGAAAGTAAACTTTGCGAAATAAATTGCGGAAAATTGAACATTCTAACTAAAAAAAACATAACAAAAATAAATAAACAAATCAATGGAAAATAAGTAACACTTTTGCGAAAAATGGACAACAAGGATTTGGGGCAACCCACTAAAGTGGATGCGTCAGGTTGTTACACCACAGAAATTCCGTAGTGAGTTCATCTTTGATTCTTAGCGTTTCCCCTCCCCCTTGCTGTGTAATGTAAAGGCAACCTATCTACCTACACTTCAACCCCTTTAGCACCTCCCCGACAACGACGCCAAAATGTTGGGTAAAATATATGCTAGCTAATTCAACACTTAAATTTTCAACTCGGGAAGGTAGCTTCTGAGATGCAAACACTATATGCGTAGGATTGAAAGCCAAAACTACCCTAGCCTTATTGCAATAAAAGAAACTACTATTCTAGGAAAGCAATGCTTGGCCTAAAAAAACTAACTAATTGAAGAAAAACCACTTTAAGCAAACTATTAATATATTCTATGAATTTGAAATCTATTCTATTTGTCCAGAATGAAAGCTCTATCTAAGAATTCAACTGCAGCTTACTAATAAGGATCTAAGCTATGTAACTTGTAAACTAATCACTTCAAACAGAAAACTATGCTATTTCTACACAAGCAAACTAACTACTTTGATCTATGTAATTTAATATGACTAATTAACTACGAATTCATAAAAGCAAAGCAAAAACACTATTCTAAAGATCAAGCATAAGTAAATGCATTGCAAAACAATAAACTAACAAAGCAAACTAAAATTTGACTTCAAGTAGACCTAAGTAAACCTAAGCATATTCAAATGGATGGAAATGAACTTGGTTTGTAAACAAAACAAAAACAATACATTTGCTCATCTACTTCTAAAGTAAATCAAACTAAGTCATTATAAGCAATTATGAGAAAGTGATGTAACTAATCTATATTTCGAAAAGCAAGTCTATACTAGGTTAAGAATGGAATCAACAAGTTCTAGGACATCAACAAGCTATAAAAATAGAGTTAAAGTGTTGACTGCAAATCCAAATACAAGCTGGAAATGAAAACTAAAGGTAGGCTAAAGATGTAAAAAAAGAACTAAAATGGAAACAAAATTTAATAAAACTCTATGGTAATACTATGTAATTCGAAGTAAGGTTCTAACAACAAATTCAGGCATTGGCCAGCTACAGGAAGTAAATGCAAACCAAAAATCTAAGACCAAAAATCTAAGAAATTAAACTCTAGTTGCTCATAAAAACATAACAAAAAATATTAAAGTCTGAATGATAGTCCGAATGACAGGCTAAATAACAGGTTGACTGACAGATTGAATGACAAATTATGAATAAAAACAACAAAATTACTTTTATACCAGTTGGGTTTTTGCATACTACTCTATGGCTTAAGCATGAAAGCAAATGAGCTATTTAGACCAAAAACTAAGAAGCAACTATACTTACTTTTGCATTCAAATCAGAAAATCATTTTCTGTTACTTGGTAAGACAGAGTTAAAATGTAAATAGATTTAATCATAGCTACAGTAAAATGCAATCTAAGTATAAGTGGATTTCATCATAACTTATAACAAAAATAATTAATCTATGTGTTAATATGAAACCAAATATGAAATGCCAAAGGTGGATTCGAATCCCAACTAGCTACATAGCATAATAAAATGATGGAAAATTAACCTATACCCTAGCTAACTACTTTTGCATAAACAAAATACTGAAAAATTATGGAAATAACTTAAAATTCTGTCTAAGTGCGAATGGAATGCTGAAAGATAGTCTGAATGAAGGTGTGAATGGTCGGCCGTATGAATTCTGGAAATGCAAATTACATGTAAACAACATAAAATTGGATTTTATGAACAGTTGAACAACACCTACAGGAAAACGTTTTAATTACATAAATATTACAAACAGAAATTACTTATCTGTATAATGATGAAATAAATTACGATATATGCATAGATGGATGCTCTGGTTGTTGAGGGGCCCTTCTAAAAAACAGAGGATGTCTACACTAAGTTGGAAATGAAACTAACAGCTGAGCAGAGATTTTGTATTAAGACTGGAAGCAAATTTACAAAGAGTGTTTCTACTCCTCTCTTCAAAACCAAAGAGGTATTTATATAATGATTACAAGGGAGAGTAGGTCGACAACCCCTCTCTGAAAATAGAGGGTCTTCAATGCTGAGAAACGACTCCATTAAAGCACGTAAACAACTCAGAAAATGACCAACCCAGAAAACGCACATTTGACAAAAGTTGGCAAAATGCCCCTTCGATAACTTTCTGGTGGTTGCAATTCTGGCGAAATGATTTCTGAATTTTATTGGCTTGATTTTCTGCAAACTCACTTGCCCATTTGGCGAGATCTGCTTCCATGTGCACGCAAACCAAGGTGCAATATGTCCACCCAGAAATATTTACTGCTGAAAAATATGGGTTTTAACATTATTTTGGGCAAACTTGAGTTAAAGATCCTTAGTGATATCCTGAAATAAATGACCTGGGTGGAATCTTGGAGGTGGAGAAGCATGAGAGGACCACCACAAACAAAGCCCACGTTTCTGTTTTCTCCATAAATGTCTCTAACTACCCGAACCAATGATTTCGGAGGTGCAAATGACAGTTCGAATGACTGTCTGAATGCAAATGAAAGTCTGAATGGGCGTCTGAAAGACCTATAACTAAAATTAGTTCATAAATTCGGATTTATGGGCTGAATTTCCACTAGGTTGTTTGTGAAATTGATGGCTGGGTGCTGAGTTGCTCATTGACAATTTAATTATGTGATGTGTTGGAAGTATCTTGATCCCTTTGCGCTCTCCATTCCTCCATCACGTGAACTTGCATAAAACATAAAACATAAAATAATTAAATTAAAACCACAACATATAATCAAAATTCATTTGATTATTTATAAGTGGATGCTTTATGGTCAAACCATTAAAATAAAGATTATTTTAATGTAAACAAATTTATTAATAGTTTAAGAATGATGATTATTCTATTTGTTTAACATTTAAAATATTGTAAATTTTATCATAGAGTCATGGTTTTGATTTGTACATGTAGGATCGACAAGACTAACAAGAAGTGGAAGACGAAGATAAACCAAACCAATGCGATCAAACCTAGTGCAAAACTTAGAGACTGAAAGAAGCGCTGAATGAAAGGTCAAATGAAGCACCATAAGTTTATCATTTGCACAATATTGCCTTTAATATATCAAAAATAATATATTAGGCTCACTTTACTTTTACAAGATGTTAATTAATAAAACAAAGTAAAAGATAGCCTTATTGAATGTAGATGTATTAAATCATGGTACATAGAATGTGAAATTAATATAAATAACATCATTATAAAAGACAATTCCGGAGCCCAACAATGTGACCTAGACATTCAAGATGTATCAAGTGGTAAACAATGTTTTTGTACCATTAAGACTGTAAATTTGGGATTTATCTTTATGAGCTTCGCATGAGGATCTTCTTTGATTTATTCCCCTTCTTCTTCTATCAGTTCAACCACCAAGTTCAAGTCTATTTCCTCACAATTGGATTCATCTAACAACTTGGCTATTCCTTGTCCTTTTACTAATTTGGTAGGCTTAATTTCTAGGTGATTGTTGTAGGCACAACAAATCCCATGTTTTATCCAAAATATGGGAGCCCCAATTTTACATCAAAGAGTAACTTAGTCAATTTTGGGGTTGTTCAGCTTGTTTGCCATTACTTTTTTGCCTTTGACTTAATTTAATTTAGTTAATAACTTTCCTTTCTGAAAATTATGCATTTTTGTGTGTTTTGTGAGTTGCAGAAAGAAATCATTTGTCCAAAATTTCATGTTTCCGCAACCCGCAATCTGCAATCTGCAATCTGCAATTGCGGATGCTTGGTTTTTTCACATGAAGTTTTTCTTTCCGCAACCCACAACCTGCAAATGAGGAAAGGTTTTTCAAATAAGCAGACTTTATGCACCCGCAACCCGTAATTGCGGATTGCAGGAAGCTTTTTACTGCACGTTGTGTTTTATGTCCCACAACCCGCAATTGCAGATTGCGGATTGCAGAACGTTTTGGTTGCTTTCGAAGTTATTCTCTCCACAACTTGCAACCCAGATTGCATATTGCAGATTGTAGAAAGGTTGTATGTATTTAAATTTAATAAACACTTGCAATTGGCATCTTGTATCTTGCATCCCGACCGTTGATTTAAGATGATCCGATGGCCCTGATTGCATCTGGTAGAATGGTTTAAAATTTTGAATTTTTGATGTTTGGTTGTCATTTCCAAGTGTTAATTAGGTTCTCGACTGCGTTTTTCTTTATTAGACATGAAATCATTGAATCCAATGATTGCTTAATGATTAAAACTTTGATATTTGACTGTTAATCACACGCGTTATATTGGAAATTTATCTAATCTTACGCCAAATTCTGATTGATGCATGCTGACTGATATTTCGCTTGCAGTGATGATAATTGCAATCGGCAGACCATAAAGTTGCGATCATGCCAGTTATTTACACTCAGTTGACATCAAATCTTGTTGTTTTATTCCTTATAAAGATTAATATGAACAATCTGTTGGTTTATAATGTCTCATGCAAGGTTTTGTTAATTGACTCTTTGATATTTTCTTCTAACAATTGCATGTTGTAAGAAAAATGCATAAGAGTTTTAATATTTCAGTCAAACATGGTAATGAGAAAGAGTCTAAGACAATGGAGTACTCTAAACCTATTTATCCACCATTTGAAGCTAATGTTTTTGATGACAAGACATATAGTGAAGAGGAAGACTATGCGATTCAATTTACGCATGTTCGACTCTTTCTTAAGAATCAAATGAAGAGAGATGATGAGTGAGTTGATCAAGATAATGCAATTGTTCAGGACTTAATCATCAACTTCCACCTGTGATTCCCGCAATTCCTCTCAAGGAAAATTCGATAGTTGATTTTTCAGTATTTGAAGCTATTTTTGACCATCATCACTCAAGGGAAGATTTCACAGTTCCCTTGTAACCTGTCATTAATAACTCATTATTTGTATGGATCTTCCACGGTTTGTGATAGGATGCTCACCAAAACATGTGGTGTAGTCTTTTTAAAACTGTATGATGCCCAAATGGGATTCGAATTGGCCTATTGTTCCAATGTATAAGGACTGTTAGTTATTTGGGCCAAGTGGCAGTGTATCCTTGGCCATTTTTAGGATAATTTAGTTTTGATAATCCCTATTGTATGGGGAATTTTATCCTTTGTAACTATTATGTAATTTTATTTAAAGGGTAAAGATCTCATAGGGGAGGGGGGACAAAATCGCCAAAAGAGACTGGAGATGCTCTATTATTGCAGACTTTGTAATGTTTTGCAGGCCTTAATACAAAAGTCAGTTTTCTTCAGCAACCTCTTTTGTTATAATTTGTCAAATGTCTTTGTTGGATTGTTATTTTGATTCAACATATTTATAAGTACTATTTATTATTTGCAATTGGTAACCTGCATCGATCTGTAGTTTAGATTTCTCTCAGCGCATGATCTATGTAGTTAGATGTTTTAAATGAATTTCTTTATCTAAAACATTTTATCTATTTCTGCAAATGATTCACAGAAATCAGTAAATCAATGTTAATTTGTCTATTAACATTCCAGTTACAGGGCTAGCTTGTATGCACATAATTCTTAAGCTATTGTTGGTTAAATGTCTTTAGCTGATTATATCTTGAGCTACCGAGTCAAGATCCAGTTTTTCATGTCTGTTAAATTGGTGAAAAGATTTAGTAATTTTCAAATCAAGTTATCCTTTGTATAAACAAAACACTTCATTTTAGAATAGATTTAACTTAGTTTAGATTCTTTTCAAAGTAAACTAACACTTAGGATTAGTAAAACTCTTGTCTTTCCTTATAGGAAGACAGATCCTTCTTGGATCAAACACTCACAAGTGCCAGCGGAGGCCTTTGTATCTGTGGGTGTTAACCACACCAAACAGCTTGAGGATAGGGTAATACTTGCATCTAGGATTCTCTGAAGCCTTTGGCTGGTTTTTCATCCCCTGTTGTTTGCCTTGTAAGTAATTCCACCACTTGCACACCCGAGGCATCAAAAAATGGCGCTAGAAGGAGGTCCATGTACCAACCATGCCTAAAAAAAACTTAAACAGACCTCCTCTAGCAAAACCACTAGTTGTTACACATAGCCATACCCAAGATTCAATGTCGACATAACAACCAATATACAATCCTCAAACTATTCCTGCCACCCCTATGACAGAGCAGGAAAACCAAAGGGTCGAAATTATTTTTGCATCACCCACCAGGGGGCCCATTATGCTTGAACAATTGTTGAAGAATTCTTCAGATACTGTCATTAGATTACAACGAAGAATCGAAGAAGATCGTAACCATAGATCAACCACAACTCAACAACATCCAGATAATGATACTTAGGCTGATAATCAAGACAACCAACTTTCAGGTGATTTATATACTGAAAGACATTACTCACCCCGCCACCAACTATTTCTTGACATTGGCCTTGATCTGTTGTTTAGTGAAATAGACCAAAACTAGTCACACATTGTGACAGGTGGACCTCCACCTACACCTCCCTCATCTTCATCATCTTGGTCAGAAGAATCCTCAGGTTGTGACTCATCTTCCAGCTCATCCTCAAAAGATTTACCTATGGATGAGGGTGGAAACATGCCCTGGCTTGACCATGATGTTGTGTTTATACTCAGAGACCAACACAGAATCCCAAAAAATCCTGAGAAATGGCTCCCGAAGTTTGATCCTAACGAGAAATCACCTGCGCTTGATCAAATCAAGACCTTCATGCAGGCCATTAGACTTAGGAATGTCATACACGAAGACGTGGTCTGCAGGTTATTCCCCTATACTTTTCAAGGAAAAGTGTCCACTTGGTACTTTTCCTTAGAACCCAGATCTATCACTTCATGGGACGACTTTGAGAAAACATTCATGCAGAAGCTTGGAGATGATAAGACACCCAAAGACTTGGTAATCGATTTGTCTTCTATGAAACTCCGAGGTAAAGAAAGAGTAAAAGATTATAACCAGAGATTTTCATATTTAAAAAATAGGATCCCTATCACTCTTCTTCCTGCGGAGAAGCTCTCAGTTTCATACTATGTAAAAGGTTTACCAATCCCTATTTCTATGTCAGTTAAACGGGCACACAAAAACAACTTGCAAGAGGCCTTTGCTGAGGCCATTCAAGTTGAGAAGGATATGTTTTGTTTGAAGGATAATCCAGATACTTCAGCAGAACAACCTTCCACTTCACGTAAGAAAACTGATGTTCCCCCAAAACCCACTGCACAGGATAAAGACCCTTTTGAAATTAGTGACATGAAGAAATTCCTCCAGAAGATCTCTAACGAAGTGGTAGACCTCAAGAGAACTAACACTAAGAACCATAACACAAACAGGGGATTCAACAGACAACCGTTTATAAGACCCTATCAGCCTCCACAAAACCAAGTCCCACCCAATCTCGAGGAAATTTTGTCCATTTGCATAGCCTTGGTTTCAGAATCCCATCATTCTCCTCATCATCGAGATCCAGAAACACATGAGAATCCATATCCTGAACCGTCGGATGAGGAAGAAGATCAACAGATGAATGCTATTAGTTTCTTTTCAGAACTCCCCATGGCTGAGGAAGAAGACGAGCCTGAAGCAGTGTTTAATGTCCATCACCCTTACAACACAAGGGGTAAAGGACAACCAACAAAAGAAACGTCTCCTTCTACACCCACGCCAAACATAGGTAAAACAACCATACAAAAGGACACAATTATCCATCAGATAGAATACAACTTGATTGATGACTTAAAGAGGGTTAAAGCAAATATCTCTTTATTTGAACTTTTCAAGATCCCTGCTATGAGGGAAAGTTTTCCCAAAAGCATAATTGTCAACAAACCTAGGTAGACTCAAAATAATAATCTCAAGACATACAATAAAACCAGCAGTCCAAAAACTGTTGGAAAGAAGACACCTCCCTTTCTGTTGAATTTTGAGATGTTTAACAGAAATGTTCCTAATTGTATGGTAGATTTAGGGGATTCATCCAATGTGATGGCCTTATCAATTTTCAAAAAATTAAATTCCTCTCGGGAGCCATGCCACACTCAGATTCTTCAACTTGACTGATCCAAAGTAAGGGTAGTGGGGGAACTAAAGATTGTCATGTTAACATTATCTACTGACCCCAGGATCCACCAGACTATGGATATTATTATGGCTGACATCCTAGAGATGTATGGAATGTGGTTGAGAAGAGATTGGTCGGAAAAAATTAAAGGTTACTTTGCAACCGATTGGTTCTTACAATGGGAGGCCAAATAGGATAAATATCAGCATGGAACTTTATATGAAACAGATTGTCACAGACTTAAATGATCCTAGTGAACCTGCTGCATACTATAGCTCATATGTGGAACACTACACATTCGATACATTTTTTGGAGATTTACCTGCAGATTTGTCACCTGCTGAGAATGCACAGAATCAGTCTCAGATTGTCAATTTTACATCTATTCCATTCTCAGGTAATATTGCACATAATGTATACAATGTAAACACCAAATTTAAGTTAGATTTGAATGCATGGACTCTATTTTTCGATGGTTCCAGATCTAAAGATGGAGCTAGTGCAAGTTGTTTCCTCATCGATCCGAAGGGAACCAAAACCATGATTGCTTGCAGGCTTGAGTTTGAATGTACCAGTGGCATTGTTGAGTATGAGGCCCTGGTCCAGGGACTCAGGAAAGCAATTGACATGGATGCCCAGGTAATTGAGTTTTATGGAGATTCATAAATAATATTTAAGTAGGTGAGAAACAAGATTCACTACATATCTCCTCGTTTACTTAATTATTGAAATTTAGTAAGGGAATTAACTAATTCTTTCTCTTCTTTTAATATTAAGTCGGTCCCAAGATATCAGAATTTTGATGCTGACCTGCTAACTAATACTGCATCCGGGATGATACCTCTAGAAGGTTTGTCACCAAATACCTTTTCTATTAAATTAATGTACACACCTTCAATTCCAGACGATATAACCAATTGGAAAGTGTTGAATGATGACCAACAAATCTTACACTTTCTTACAACTCAAGACAAGTTTCAAGATGTTTCCATTGATGAAGCTGAGCATAAGAAATCTCTAGCTGATGCCACATGCACTGCCAATTTGATTCCTAATTCAATTATCAACTTGGAAAAATTTCTATGACCTCAAAGATAAGTTCAAGCAAAAGATAAACTGTAAAATTCAGAGTTCCTCTCTCAATTATGAACCAATAAACTTGGGAAGTGAACATAACCCTCACATGATTAATCTAGGAGTTGACTGCTCACCTGACGAGAAGAGAGATTTTATTGAATTATGTAGAGTATTTAAAGACATCTTTCCTTGGACGTATGACAAGATGAAAAATTTCGACACTAATGTTATGCCCCACGATATACCAATGAAGCCAGACACTAAACCCTACCAGTAGAAGCTGAGGAAGATGCATCTTAGCTTGGAACCTTCTGTCAAAAAGGAGCTGGAAATGTTGCTTGCAGCAAGAATTATATTTCCTGTCAGACAGACACAATGGATTGCTAATTTAGTACCTGTTTGCAAGAAAAATGTTGATATTAGACTTTATGTTGACTTTAGAAATCTTAATAAAGCTTCCGAGAAAGATAACTACCCCATTCCTCCTATGGAACAAATATTACAGAGAGTTGTAGGTTCAGAGATGTTTTCTCTCCTCGATGGTTTTTCAGGATACAACCAAGTCCTGGTTGCTCCTGATGATCAATTACAAACAACTTTCAGGACCCCTTGGGGAACCTTTTCCTACAGGAGGATGCCTTTTGGGATGATAAATGAAGGTGCTACATTCCAGAGAGCAATGGATATAGCCTTCAGAGGACTTATGCACGATTTTGTTGTTGTATACTTAGATGATATTACTATTTTCTCTAAAAAATGACATGAACATTTGTCTTCCCTGAAATAGGTATTCGAACGTTGTAGAAGGTACATAATCTCACTCAACCCCAAGAAATCAATCTTCGCAGTGACTGAAGGCAAGCTGTTGGGATTTATCATTTCAACAGAAGGTATGATAATTGATCTGGAACGTACAGAGGCCATCGCAAGGATCGGGTTTCCAGGTTCACACAAAGCCATGCAATCTTTCCTTGGTAAGATAAATTTTGTTCGCAGATTTGTCCCGAATTTTGTGCAAATTGTTAAACTGTTGCAACAAATGATTAAAAAGGATGGACAGTATAAGTGGTCTGATGAACAACGAAACATGTTTGCTGAAATTAGGAAGGATGTTGATGAAGCTCCTGCCCTGGTGCCTTCTGACTTCAGTAAAGATTTCATTTTACATAATTTCGCCACTGATTTTTCTTATGCATTTGTTCTTACACAGAAGCATCTGGACGATATTGAAATCCCCATTTATTTCATGAGTTAAATGTTCAAAGGAGCTGAGCTCAATTACTCCCAGATTGACAAGCAAGCTTATGTAGTTTACAAATCAGTTAAACATTTTAGGCCGTATTTATTGAAATCTAGGACTAAAGTGCTTGTGCCTTATGCAACTATCAAGAATTTTCTGGTTCAGAAAGAATTAGGTGAAAAGAGAGCTCACTCGATGTCAGCTCTGCAAGAATATGACTTGTAAATCAGATCGAGTCTTGTGTCTACTCACCGCTCAGTCAAATGATCTAGTACGACAACAAATCGAGTGGGAGCAAGAAGAAAGCACCTCAGCAGGTTCTGTCAATGCTATCACTAATCAAACATCCGACTGGTATGATGAAATTAAAATTTTCTTAGCTCATGGGTATGCTCTTGAAACCCTTGACCTAAACAAACACAGAGTCTTAAGATTAAAAGCTGCACCATATCAATTCATAGATTTAGAAATAAGTATGATGGTGTTTTCCTTAGATGTCTAGAGAGAGCTGAAACTGATAATATTCTTTTGGAATTTCATGTAGGACCTACAGGAGGACACTTCTCATGAGAAACCACTGCTCATAAGATCTTAAGTGCGGGTTACTACTGGCCTACTTTGTTCAAAGATGCCTATGCTTATGCCATAAGATGTGAACCATGTTAGAAGTGTGTTGGAAAAAGGAAGAAACATGCATTTCCCCTGGCAGCCAGTCACAGTTCAATTCCTGTTCCAGCAGTGGGGCCTGGATTTTGTCGGACCCACTAATCCTCCTTCTTCCCTGCAACACAAATATATTTTGACAGCTACGAACTACTTTACCAGATGGGTAGAGGAAGTCCCTCTTAGACAAGCAAACACAAGCCACGTGATTTCATTTCTTGAAAGTCAAATAGTCATGAGGTTTGGTGCACCTGAATTCCTAGTGTTTGACAATGCTTCATACTTCTATTCTATTGAATTAACTCAATATGTCCTTGAAAAAGGGATAAAATTAAATTTTTCTTCCAATTATTACCCACAAGAAAATGGATTAGTAGAGTCGTCTAACAAAAAATTAATTAATATCTTAAAGAAGACAATGGCTACTCACCAAAAAGACTGGCATACCCAGTTATACAATGCTATTTGGGAAGACCATGTCACTCCTAAATCAGCCATTGGAAACTCCCCTTACTGTTTGGTTTATTGAAAGGAGGCTATCTTACCGGCCAACCTCATGATCCCTTCATTACAATTGGAACACTCATTACAAGAAGATGATTCTTCCCCACTCCATCACATAATTGATACATTACTCAAGCTGGAGGAGGACATGGAGAAGTACGAAAACAAGTTGTATCAACATCAACAACTTGTGAAGAGGTGGTTCGATGAGAAGTCTTCATTTGACAGGGAGTTCTCTGTGGGGGACTTAGTGTTAAAATGGGATAAACAACATAAAGAGAAGAATGATTACACTAAGTTCCAACGCTTATGGCTAGGACCTGTCATTATTATAGAGAATATTGGTCCTAGTACTATTTGGTTATAGACATTGGAAGGTATTTCAGAAACCTACCTAGTGAATGTCCAACTTCTTAAAAAGTACTTTGTTTGAGTAGAGCATGTTGGTCTACTTGTACATAAAGTGTGGTTTGTTTCCTTTCCTTCAGTTTTGATTGTTTTTTCTTCTATGATTGATTTTCTTTTGAATAAGTCTACATATTTGGCAAAGGATATTGATCAGTGTGTCTCGAGATTAACACAATCTGGAGTGTTTAGGTAGCATGCCAGCTATTATTTCATTCAGCCTATATCAGAAAAGGCTTTTCATGGCGTCAAACAGTCAATATTTGTAGGGCCTTGATTGATATATTCCCTCTATCATCAACATCATTTAAATATTTGTCTGATTAATTGAAGTTGAAGAGAAAACTAGAATTCCTTACCCTGTGTTTCATTAGTGAATGGAATAATATCCTATAGCCTGGTTAGACTTATATATTCTGGATGCCATTCTAATCACTGTGATGATAATTAGCTTAAATAAAAGTAGATTACAAGATGGGGGGTCTTATCACAAGCCATCCCATTATGTTCATGTATGTTGAAGTGGAATGACATCTCCACATCTGGTCACCAATATAGGGAGATGACTTTCAGCTAAGGACGGAAGGTGGGAGATCCTATCACAGGTCGGCTCACTCATGATTTACAAAACATCGGTGAGTAACACTACTGACATATGGTCACCAAGTCATGGTAGTGTCTTGTAGTCTACGCATCACTAAATTTCCCTCTTATTTTCCTTTCAAGACAGTCTGTTGTACATAAGGATAGGGGGGCCTTATTACAAGCCAACCCTACGATGATCATGGATTTAATTTTGGACTGGAATTACCACTTATGGTTACCAAGCCATGGTAATTTATTTCAGCCTACAAAACTGAAAGACAAGGAGTCTCCTTATCGAGCTAGCTTGTTCAGTTTCTAGGTCAAGTTTGTGAATGGCATTGCTAGCATCTGATCACCAAGTCAAGGCAATGGCCTTGTATCAATAGAAGTCTTGTTTTATTATAAATAAAATATAAAACAATACAAATATGTATATATACATGGCAGAAGCATCGGTACAAAAATGAATAATTAATAAAGTGAAGGTGATTCATGTATTGTAATCCAGAATGGATATGATTTTAATCCAAAGGTTAATTATAAATCTTCCCTTCTATGATTGCATAAGGATATAGGATTTATGTTTGTTCCTAGAATGCCTTATTAGATTTAATATCATCATTAATTGGTTTTGGATGGGAATGTATCGATCATATGACTAACTCTGCTTCTTTGATTGTGTTTTCATGAGATCATTTTGTAGATTGCAGGTTGAAACATCAGTTGGCTGGCATATCTTCCTTATAACTAAGGATTTCATTCACAGAGATAATTTGTTCTTCCATCCAGGCGCCATTTGTTGTTGGCACAATAGATCGCATGTTTTATCCAAAATATGGGAGCCCCAATTTTACATCAAAGAGTAACTTAGTCAATTTTGGGGTTGTTCAGCCTGTTTTCCATTCATTTTTTTCCTTTGAATAAATTTACCTTAGTTAGTAATTTTCCTTTTTTTTGAAAATTATGCATTTTTGTGTGTTTTGTGAGTTGCGGAAAGAAATCATTTGTCCAAAATTTCATCTTTCCGTAACCCGCAATTGCGGATTGAGGATGCTTGATTTTTGCACATGAATTTTTTCTTTCCGCAACTCACAACCCACAAATGCAGATTGCGGAATGCGGAAAGGTTTTTCAAATAAGCGCACTTTATGCACCCGCAACCCGCAATTGTGGATTGCGGGAAGTATTTTTACTGCGTGTTGTGTTTTATGTCCCGCAACCCGTAATTGTGAATTGCAGAACTTTTTGGTTTCTTTTGAAGTTGTTCTCTCTAGAACCTGCAACCTGCAATGCGGATTGCGGGCTGCAGAAAGGTTGTATGTATTTAAAGTTAACAAATGCTCGCAATTGGCATCCCGCTTCTTGCATCCTGATTGTTTATTTAAGATGATTCGACGACTCTGATTGCATCTGGTAGAATGGTTTAAAATTTCAAATTTATGATGTCTGGTTGTCATTTCCAAGTGTTAATCAGCTTCTCGATTGCGTTTTTCTTGATCAGACATGAAATCATTGAATCCAATGATTGATTAATGATTAAAACTTTGATCTTCGACTGTTAATCACACGCATTATTATGGAAATTTATCTGATCTTACGCCAAATTCTGATTGATGCATGCTGACTGATATTTCACTTGCAGTGATGATAATTGCAATCAGGAGATTGTAAATTTGCAATCATGCCAGTTAGTTATGCTTAATCGACATCAAATCTTGCTGTTCTATTGCTTATAAAGATTAATATGAACAATATATTGGTTTATAATGTCTCATGCAAGGTTTTGTTAATTGATTCTCTGATATTTTCGTCTAACAATTGCATGCTGTAAGAAAAATGCAGAAGAGTTTTAATATTTCAGTCAAACTTGGTAATGAGAAAGAGCCTCAGCCAGTGGAGTACTCTGAACCTGTTTCTCCACCATTTGAAGCTGATGTTTTTATGATAGCACAGATAGTGAAGAGGAAGACTGTGAGATTCAATTTACGCATGTTCGACTCCCTCTCAAGTAGCAAATGAAGAGTGATGAAGAGTGTGTTGATCAAGATAATACAATTGTTCAGGAGTTAATCATCAACTTGCCACCTATGATTCCGCAATTCCTCTCAAGGAAAATCCAATAGCTATTTTTTTGGTCTTTTAAGCTATTTCTTACCATCATCAATCCAGGGAATATTTCACAGTTCCCTTGTCAACTGTCATCAATAGCTCATGATTTGTCTGGATCTTCGACGGTTTGCGACAGGATGCTCCCAAAAACATGTGGTGTAATATTTTTAAAACTGTATGATGCCCAATTGGGATTTGAATTGGCCTATTGTTCCAATGTATAAGGATTGTTAGTTGTTTGGGCCAAGTGGCAGCGTATCCTTGGCCATTTTTAGGATAATTTAGTTTTGATAATCCCTGTTCTACAGGGAATTTTATCCTTTGTAACTATTATGTAATTTTATTTAAAGGGAAAAGATCTCATAGGGGAGGGGGGGACAGAATCATCAAAAGAGACTGGAGATGCTCTGTTGTTGCAGACTTTGTAATGTTTTGCAGGCCTTAATACATAGTCAATTTTCTTCAGCTACCTCTTTTGTTAGAATTTGTCAAATGTCTTTGGTGGGTTGTGATTTTGCTTCAACATATTTATAAGTACTGTTTATTATTTGCAATTGGTAACCTGCATTGATTTGTAGTTCAGATTTCTCTTAGCTCATGATCTATGTAGTTAGATGTTTTAAATGAATGTCTTTATCTAAAACATTTTATTTATTTTATCTGATACTTGGAGAAGTAGGGCCATCCTTGTAAGGATTTAGTCTACTCCCATTAACAATTCCTTGCAAATTTTATCCAAGTAGTGTGGCTAGCTGAACTGCGCCACCATTAGTGACATGCTTAACAATGTATGGTCCTAACCAATGAATTTTGAATTTCCAGGAAACTTCATAAATTTTCTATCATAGAGGAGGTTAAGGTTTCTTAACTGGAAGGATTTATTCTTGATGTGTCTATCATGCCATACCTTTTCTCTGTCTTTTTGCACTTGTTGGTGAAAACCTACAATGAAGTGATCTTCCTCCAATCCAACCAACTATAATGGTATTTTATCGATTGTCTGATCATCAACCATATCTATGAATGCCGCAATTCTCAAGCTTGGTACTATGTATTCCATGGGCATGACAACTTCCTATCCATATTCTAAGATCCCAATCATCCCTATTTGTATTGCATACCTTGGTCAATGCATTCTCAAATACTTTATTAAAGGATTCTATAGTGCCATTAGCTTGTGGATGATATGGTGTGCTCTTCTGATGGTAGATCTCAAATTCTTTTGTCAGGCATGCAATAGTCCTATTCAGGAAATAGGTTCCCTCATCACTCATTAGAATCTTTCGACATCCAAACCTTGTCAAAATATTCTCAAAAATGAACTGTACGGTGATAATTGCACTACAGTCCTTCATTGGTTTTTCCTTTGCCCATCTAGTTAGATAATCTGTAGCTGTGATCTTATATCTTGAACTAGCTCACTTCCTTGGTGGGTTAATAGGTCCCACGAAGTCGATGGCCCCTTTATGGAAGGCTTGCAATGTCAGTTGTGGCATCAATGGCATCTCATCTCTAAGAGATGGATTCCATGTTCTTGGTGTACATCACACTTCCGAGAATGTTCTTTTGAGTCTTTGTGTAACGTAGGACACCATAGAACTGCTCTCAAATTTTTTTGCGCAGTAGCTCTTTCTGGGTAGTGTCCTCTTGATACACCTGAATGTGCTTCAACTAGTATAATAGGTCTTTCATGTTCTAGTATTGTTAACATCCAAAAAATGCTCACTAGCTCATACCCCTAGTCACATGACCCATTTGTCCACTTTTCCTACCATTTTAGCCTCTAAAACCTCAAAAAACCTTCACATGGTCACCAAAAAGGCCAAAATCAATCTTTTGCTCCTCAAAATAATTAAATTTCCTCAAAAAATGCCAAAAAAACCCTCCAAAAGGGCCCAAAATTCCCAAAAATCAATTAAAAGGGAATAAAATTCAAAAAATTAATTCAAAAAAGGAAAGAAGAGGGAGAAAGAGGAAAAGAAACCTTAAACGATTTACCAATACCATTGGTTTCCAAAAACCATGGTTCAATACTCCATCATCCAAAATCTATAAAAAGGTGATAGAGGCTCCCCATTATTCATCCATATTCCATCTTGCCCTCATGCTGCCCAAATCACTCCCGAAACCCTAAGCCCACCATTTGTGCTTAGATTCATCATTTGAGTGAGCCATTGGGCCAATCCCCAATGCATTTGGAGAAGAGAAGGAACCATTGGAGCACTGGAGCAACTGGTCCCTATGACTGCTCAAGCTCAACCAACCTCACCATTGAGGTAACCTTTCATGTATAACTCCATTTTTATTGAATAAAAAGATATCAATCTCTTGGATATTTGTTTTACATGGAAAGAATATGAATGTTTTACTGTTTACTACAAGTTTATTTTATGAATTCCCATGCACATGTTAGATTAGTTTTTACTGTTTTGCATTAGGTTTTTTACTGTTTTCTTGAACTGCTACTAAGGAGTCCATTCTCCTTAGTAGGTGCTCATTAGCACAAGCTAGGGTGAAAACCCTAGCTATAGTTTTGGTGACTCCACTGGTTTGAATATCTGGTTAATTTTTTATTGAAGTTTTTGTTTTAACTGCTATTTTGGACTCTGGTTTACCTTTAAGCTTGTCACTTGCAGCCCAAGCCCTTTGTTGTACCTGCAAGATCTGCAGTCCCGATTTTTTCGGTTCGGCCATCGTTTTCGGTGGCCATTTTTGCACCATAAAGTGCGGGTTTTTAGCCCACAGTCGCGTTCCATATCACGACCGTCCAACCTAAACCCTTGTTCCAGATCGCAACTGTTTATCCCAAAGCCGCGATCTAGATCACAACTGTTCATCCCCAACCCACGATCTGCAACTCGGCTTCTGAGCCCATAGTCACAGCCCCGATCGCAAGATCTAGGCCATGTTGATGCCTCGGTTGTGTAGGTGCTAGAATGGTGTCCAATAAAAATAACAGGGGTTGAAAACCCAACCAAAGGCTTCAGATAATCCTACGCAAGTATTACCCTGTCCTCGAGTTGTTTAGTGTGGTTAACAACCACGTATATTCGGTCTCCGCTGGCACTCTATGAGTTGGTGGGTTTGCTCCTTAAAAAAGGAGACATTGAATTAATTGTGAAATTAATCCTAAATGTTATTTAAATGCAATCTAGAATTAATATGCAATCTAAAATTAATAGTTCTGCAACTATGCGAATAAATTCTATAATTACAGAAATAGAGATTTAAACAAAAATATTAAAGTAAAATTATAGCTAAATTAAATATTAATTAGTAATCTATCCCGGGAGCCATGTATTTTAAAATGGAGGAAATGATTTAATGTTCAAAAGGAATAATTGAATCATCAATGATTTTAAAAGAAATTTTAAAATTATTGATGTCTTTAGCACATTAATTCTAACATAAGAAGTAAGAAATTATCTTCATTATGCTAAAATTATTTGAACATACAATCATTTATGCAATGATTAAATATAATTAGGTTAAGACATAAACCACAGAAATGCAGAAAGTTGCTTGAATATGATTATGATCTAATCTGTGCACAAAAAGAGAAATATGATTAAATGCACATGAACAAATGGAAAATAATTGCAGAAACTAAATTGTATTACCATCTTAGCTTGACAAAAATACAAAGCTTCAAATTGATAATCAGAGAAACCACTACAAGCAGAGCCTACAATCTCCAATATATTGAACACAAGAAATTTCTATCAAGAGAATCATAGCAGAGAAAGAAGAAATTCAGTTCTCTGTCATACAAAGATCATCCACTCCCTTTGGCAGCAGCGTTTCTCCTTCTTCCATGTCAACAAAACATTGCAAGAAGAATACAAATATATAGGAAGAATGAAAATCCTTCATTTCTTTTGAGACCTCTTCCTCTCCCCATCTTTGAATGATAAGGTCGAATTTATAGCAATGAAGAGCACTGGTAATGATAGGATCAAATCCCCAGATGTCTGGTTCGTTCAGCTATGCAAAAACGACCAGAATGAATTTTTGGAAAATTCACCTCTGTTTGGTCATGTTTTCCTCCCAAATGGTTGACATATTTGCAAAACTGTTAGTAGTTAGAGTTAAATGAGCCCCTTTGGGAAGTGGGTTTTCAACCGTTTGATCTAATTCCTCACGGTTTGCTCACAATCCTCCACGCAAAAATGTGACTTCTACATGTGCGCGAACCATTTTAAAACTTCATCCTGCACGACATATCAGGGTTTAGTGAAATACTATGCATGAACACTGGAAATAACATGATATATCAAAAGCCAATTATACAAATAAATTATTAATATTGTCATTTTGAAAGTATATCGAATATAATCTAAACAATAATAATAATCTTATCAACAAGCAAAACTAATTATTTTTTTGTAAAATATAATACTTTGCTTAATGAAAAATTATTGACTTTTTCAATGATTTGAAAGTATGTTTTTTTCTTTTTCAGGATTCAATTGAATTATACATAACAAGGCCTTGTAAAATCTTGTCATAAAATTATAGATTTTTTCAAAAGAAATTTTTTTATCAAATATTCAAGGCTTAGTAAAATTCAGTAATCCTTTCATAGTTGAGAATTAGATGCATTGTCCCATTATTTGATATACACCCTTTCAATTCATAAATCAAAATGATTAAAAATAAGTGTCCAATAAAATTATTCTAACCCATCAAGATATTCTTTAAACTTATTGATTTAATGAAGTTCAACTTTGTTGCCAAGATTACCGAAACATGAATTTAATTAGTCAAAATTGAAGCATGTAAATGACTCAAACAAGTTCAAATAAGGATAAGAAATCATTATACACAATAGTCGGAATCAAATAACAAGATCTTTGAAATCTCTAGAAACCCAATAAAAAGAATTAGCTTATGCAGTGAAGACCAAATCTAGGTGGGAAACGTGAAAGATAACATGTTAAGTTAACTACCGAGATTATGAAACCAACTAAAATGATAAAAACCAACTCAAAGAATCAAAACAAATAGGTAAAAATGAAACAATCCAAATAATTATTCAAATCATGCAGTGTAATCTCATTCGTAGGATTAAGACAAATCAACTGTTGGGATTGAATCTTGCGGCTGGGAGGTCGGGTTCAGGTATTTTTTCAAACTTTATTCATGATTCCCGCAATCCTCATTTCGCACTTGCTGGTTGCGGGTTTGCAGCTTGAAAAAATAACACATAAAAGAGTTTCCGAAATCCGAAAGCCGCAATTGTAGGTTTTGGGTTTCGGGTTTGCAGAGGTGAAAACAAAAAATCACTCAAAATTCAAAGCTTCTGCAACTCAAAACACTTAGAAATTTTTTGAGAGATAAAGTGACAATCATTCGGAACAAAAGAACAGGTAAGAGATTATCAAAAGTAAGTTCAAAATCTCATGTTGACGCAAACACTTACCCAAATACCTTCGTATTTATTTGAAATTGGGGTTCCCATGTTTAGCTGAAGCATGGGATCTGTTGTGGATACAACAAATGGCGACTGGCTGGGACGAAGCAGTTATCTCAGCCTTGAAAAGATATAAGTTTACATGTATGTGAAGACAAAAGATAAGGTTTCCAATGAAAAGGGAGTTTACCCTATAACATGGGTACCACATTAGTGAGTAAACCTTTCAAAGATAAACCCATCTACAATTGATTTTTAATTATAACTTTCTAACCATCACTAGAAATGCAAAGACAATCATTGATTGACTAGATTTCTAACAAAAAATGTTCTTCATTAGACCACATTCTAAAAGAACAGTTTGTGATGATGAGAAGATGTTATCTTAATGATTAGCCACTAATACCATAGGCATGGCCCTGCTGCCAACAAGCGTTTATAGCCTCAACAAGGTTACCTTTTAAACCAATAAGTTGCTTTTATCCCATCCATTAGTTAAACATGCAAAGCTTGTCAATTCTTGTTAAATATTCGCATCCTTGGAAAAAAGCTGGAAACCACTGTCCTAACTTGGTGATCTGATTGTGACAGTGTCATTCACACCAACTTATAGATAATGAGCGAGACGACTCATGATGAGACCCCCCGTCTTGCAACCATTTTTGTGGCTACAAGCCAGTATCTTGGCTTGGTGACTAGATATTGATAAAGTCATTCCATAAGAAGGTACGATCGTGAAAAGGTTAGCTTATAAGAAGACCTCCTTTTTTACAACTCACTCCTAGAGATGTTAAAGAAGAGGATTGGGATATGTTTAATGTTAATCTCATAAGAGATTACTTAATGGATGGGGAAGCCACTATACTCCTTAAGAGAGCGAGATGGTATTAAGAGATTTTAGATGATAACAATGCAAGCCCCACTCATTTGCTCCTAAAGAAGGATCCAATTAAAAGATAATGCAGAAATTAGTTGAAATAGATTTGCGTATAGATTTGTGATAATTAAAAGGAGAAAAATAATCAATGTAGCTAAGCTTATGTATGAAGGTAACACTTGGAAAGTGTTACACCATGGAAAAAGGGGTAGTCTCTTCTTGAAAATCACCCTGAAAATATTTCTTCACATAAAAGACTTCAAAAGATGTAGGATTGGAATGATTGACTTGCCCTAGAGTATCATGAACTAAGGATCAACAATCCCCCATCAATCAATTTGTTGAAAATGTTTGATAAATAAAGCATGATTCAAAATAAAGAATGATAGAATAATTGAAATCAATTTTTCGATAATTAACATTTCAACCTTTCACCCCAATGCAAATGATCACTAAGAAAACCAAGTCTAATCAAACAATTTGAAAATGAAACAAAATGTGATCTAATCAAAACAAAATCAAAGAAAACAAGTCTTTACAATTATGATAACATCTTATGTCGAAAAAACATATATTAAAGAGTTTTGAAGTTGAAAATAAATTTTTATTCTCTAGGGGTGATAAATAATAAATTGATTGTATCAATTCATAAACTGTACATAATTATTTGAATTGATTACAATAGTATTTGTATAAGAACCCCTTAAATGTAATTACAAATTCATTTACTTTAAAGATTCGATTGATAATATTATGAACCACATGAGATATTAAGCCAATTGAAGCCCTTTTATTTAAAGGAAACTAAATTAAAAGAAATGTAAAATAATTGTAAGAATAGGGCTTAACAAATTGTCTTATGCAAACAAAAATTGGATTTTGTCGTCGTGTTTGTAGAATCAAAGGAATTTGTTATTGTAAAGAGAGTAAGTACATCAATTCATGAAATGAAAATGTATTGAATTGATTAATTGAATTGATTATAATAGAACTCATAAAATAAATTTGTTCTCCTTCGGTTAAAAAATTATGATCAACATTGTTATTTGTCACATAAAGTTGTTTAAGACAATGAGGCCTTTCTTTAATAAATATTATGTGCAAAAAGAAATAAAATGAAATAACACTAAACTAAATTATGTGCAATTTGTGACAAAAATATATAAAAAACTCATTTTTCAGGTGCATGTCTAGGAAAGATCAATATTCACATGACATGAAGATGTTCTAATTTTAATTACCTTGCCTCATGTTAAAATATTTCTGCTCTTAAAATTTGGAAAATAATTAATTCAAAACATTTCATGAAAAGATCATTATAATTTAAAAATATGTAAATTAATCATGAATGCCTGGAACCAATAAAATAATAAGCGAGAGCATGAATAATAGAAAGTGAAAAAGGAAAAAGATACTTCCGTGAAGGCGTCTGAAGAAATGTTGTTTCCAACTTTGACTTGGCTTGCGGTCGCAAATACTTTTATTGAAGAAAACCAAAACAATAATCTAATTATTAAAGAAATTATCAAAACTAATCTATTATACACGTACTCCTATAGAACTATGAAAAGTAAACAAAAACTAAGCATAATCAAACTTCCAATGGAGTCAATCAAGTAAATTTAAACCTGCAAGAAAAAACAAATTATGCATCAGCAATAAACATCTTAAAAATGGAGATCCAAACATTGGAAAAAATAAACTAAGTTTCTTATTTACAAAGAAATGAAAATGACATAGAAAATGGTTCAAAATTGATTGTTCCAACCATAAATAAATTGGATCATAAAAAATGGGTTGGAAATTATTAAGATCATGATTCAAAAGAGCTTCATCAAAATTGAAAGTGGAGAATATATATTTTGGAAATGTATCATCGTTATTGCGTTGAAAGAAAATATCGAAATTTGAATCTTATGAATGATTAACTTTGTCTTCTTGTTTTTTATTTAGATGTTCATTCTTTTCAAGTGCATTAGATTTGTTTAATTTCAAATTATTCGATCGAAATAACTTTTCATTTGAAATTTTATTTATAGAGAAAGTATATTTGGAACAAATATTTTGAAATTCAATCTCAATTTCAGCCAACTCATCCTCTAAAGACTTATGGTTTTCATTTTGTTCATAACAATCAGAATTAAAAGATGAAGATAAAGAATTTTCAGATTTCGTAAAATGAATAGAATCAACATGTTCTTCAAAATCTAGAGTGTAATTAGCATCTTCAAAAATTTCTACTCTAAGATCCATCATTTGATTAAATGAAGAAGAATGAATATCACTTATAAAAGAAGGACTTTTAAAATCATTAGAAATGGATGAAAAATCCTCTTCATAATTCTCGAAATCTTCATTCTCATTGATAATTGGATGATTATGATCGAATTGAGAAAAAGGAAAATGTTCGAAATTCGTTTGAACAAATTGTTCATTCTATAGATTGGAGGTATTGGGATTAAGCTTTTCTTCAACAGTTTCAAATTGAGATTCCAAACAATGAAGGGAAGATGTGAAACACTCATCGTACTCACATTCATTTGAAAGATAAAATTTAGGATTAGAATTTGCAACTAATTTTCCTTTTGTATCTAAGGAAGATGGAATTTGAGATGCAGAACTATTTGTTTCGAATCATGTAAAGTATTTTGAATATTTCTTTGATTTTTAATGGACATAACTTCATTGTACAAATCATTAATTTGTGTGTTTAATTGAACAATTTGTGGAACATTTAGTTCTTCATTAACAGATTCTACATCATATGAAACAGAATGAGAAAAAGGATCTAAAGGATACATTTTCAAGTCTTTTTCAAGCTCTTGAGCCTCTTTGCATGCTTTATTGAAATTTGTTATCCCTTCACGCAAAATAAACATTGTTGTAGTCTTGGGAAGAGATCTAACATACCGACAAAACGTGAGTTGAGCTGAAGGTCTATCTTTTTCATGTAAGTTGTAATACACTTGTCGAAAACGTGTGTTAAAATTCTGAATTGATTCTCCGTCATATATATGCATTTGATTCAAATTTTGATGAATTTCAGTTATACCATAATCTCTAAAAACATTCTTAAATTCTAGCCAGCTAGAAATTGAATTCAAAGGTAAAAAATAAAACCAAAAAGAAGCCTTACCATCTTTATATACAAATAAGGAAAACAGATTTTTACCATAATGATGAAGTCTCGCTAAGAAAGACTTCTCAATCCATTCAACAACCCAATCATGGTATGTATAATGAAAATCAAGAGAATGACAGAAAGAGTTTGACAAATTTATGCAATGAAATGGATTTTTTGAAAGAAAATCAACATTAGTATTATATGAATCAAAAACTTCCTCTTGAACCATTATCTCCTTAGGAACATTTTCTTGAGTAAGATCAACAAAATCATATCCAATTTGTTCTAATTTATTATTGTGAAAATCATCATAAATTGGTTGATTTAATTGGAAATTTCCATAAAGATCAAATTTCCTTTGAGTATTTACTTGAGAAGAATTAAATATATGAGATCTTATAAGTATAGAACTAGTATCACTAACATCCTGGTAAGAATCTTCTCCATCAAGCAATTGATTGTAAGAAGAAAATGTTTCTTCATTGAATAGTGAATCACAAAAGGAAGAATTCTGAAAATTATCATTAGAAATAGTATTCATTTCCAGCAAAGAAGAATGACAAGAAGACATAGATTGATGATAAAGATAAAAATATTCTTGATCTTATTCATGCATTTCATAATTAACTTGTACCTCTTGAAGACTTAACAATGGATAACTAGAATCTGAAATATATGATTGAATGCCATTGTTATCAAATAGATCATGATACATAGAAAAATATGAAGAGCAAATAAGTGCATGAAATTCATCTCTTTGTAGAATATTTTCTGATTGAGACTGCTTAAGAGAGATTTTCTCTTCAAACGAGATACATATGAAAGGTTTCAAATCGGAATGTACTTATTCTTGTAATGTAGTATCATCATTTCGTGAAATATGTTCTCCTAAAGAATCACTTAGATCAGAAAATGGTAATTGGGAAAACATATAACAAATTTCAGAACAATTAGTTGATTCAAGATCTATCAAAGGATTAAGAGAATGATCAATATAAGCATCTTGAAGGTCTTTAATTATGCTAGAAGAATATTGTTCGATGTTATGATCAGAACTATTCTCTTGTACTTTAGAAGAATCTTCTATAGAAAAATGAGCTCCTTCATTATTAGTTACACATTGCATTTCATGTGAAATAGACATGGGCATATCAACATTTAACTCACCCGAATCATCATATTGATTATGATCCATATCTAAAAAAGAGAAGGAAGTCATTTCTACAATTTCTAAATCTTTAGATTCTTCATGCAAATCTAAACCAAGAGGTGGACGATTATCTATCTATAATTCATATTTATCATCTACTAATTGATCAGATTCATGCGAACCAGAAATAATATGCTGAAACCATTCAAGTATCAAATGATGATCTATTAAAGGGAATCTACAATAGAGATTACAATTTCTAATTGCAAAATATTCTAATGATTCATCCTCTTTTGAAGTGAGTTGTTTCCATTCATTGCATAATCTAACAAAGTCATAATGTCCAAAAGAAAGTATAAAAAGATCCGCAAAATGTTCAAAAGAATGGACAGAGGAAAAAGGTAAGGTTACACACCACTCTTTGACTCGTCCTTCGAATATGAAGGCTAACAATATGCACAAAACATCTTAATCAAAATTTTTGTTAAGAAGACAATTATGAATAAATTGAAGAACATGTTATTGTGCTAATATTTCTCCTTCGCCATCGAATTTTTCTTCTATCACTTCCTTCAAAACATCTGTTTGAAATTGAAAACTAATCTGTCTAGAAAAACAACTAAATATAGATTCTTAAGCAGAAAAGGAACTATATACAGATTTTCGGGCTGGAGCCATTTTAAGATAATGTGATTAAGATAGCTCAAATGACCTTACATGTCAGATGGCCCTCCTTCTAGCGCCATTTGTTGATGCCTCGGTCATGCAGGTGATTGAATGGTGTCCAAAGAAAACAACAGGGGATGAAAAACCAACCAAAGGCTTTAGATAATCCTACGCAATTATTACCCTATCCTCGAGCTGTTTGGCATGGTTAACACCCACGAATATTCGACCTCTGTTGGCACTCCATGAGTTGGTGGGTTTGTTCTTTGAAAAAGGAGACTTTGAATTAATTGTGAAATTAATCCTAAATGTAATTTGAATGCAATCTAGAATTAATATGCAATCTAAAATTAATAGTTCTACAACTATGAGAATAAATTCTATAATTACAGAAATAGAGATTTAAACAAAAAAATTAAAGTAAAATAATAGGTAAATTAAATATTAATTAGTAATCTATCTCGGGAGCCAAGTATTTTAAAATGGAGGAAATGATTTAATGTTCAAAAGGAATAATTGAATCATCAATGATTTTAAAAGAAATTTTAAAATTATTGATGTCTTTAGCACATCAATTCTAAGATAAGAAGTAAGAAATTATATTCAGTATGCTAAAATTATTTGAACATACAATCATTTATGCAATGATTAAATTATTTCCTTCACTATACCACTTTACAGATTTTCAGCATTTTCATTGAAAAAGAAAATTTTAGCATTTACAGTTAAATTTCAGCATTGATATTTTTAGATAGTTTCCCAAGTGTGGCTCTCACTTACACACACTCTGTCACCTTAATTCATGTAAGCCATAAAAATTACTTAATTCGAACAACTTTTTAACCCCAATTGGGGAACATGAAAGACCATTGTAGTTAGGTAGGACAGGGGGGATAGGTATCCAAATAACACCCCTCGGTCATTTACACTTGAGACATAAAAGTTGTCCTTTAGGGTTCCAAAATCTCTTATTACTTGTTGGTACGGTTATACACCAATTTTTCGAAAAATGTCTCTTCCTTAGGAGCGCAAGTCATGAGACTAGTTCTAGAGGATTACGTGGAATGTCGCACTCCACCTATTTCTGAAGGACACCTACTCGTGGTCCTCGTTACATTTCCATATTTGGGGTGTAGTGACCAAAGGATTGACACGACGAATGCTATTTCTGGACGTACCATGAACGGGGTAGCCTAGTTGCTATTCTCTAGTATTCTTTTACCCGGAGTCCCTCTCAGTAGGGGGATATCCTTAGCCATTTGGCTCTGTTTTTTGTATTGTCTGACTTGGATTTCATCACCTTGCAAAGGATATGTCTGGTTTGAGCCAGCATACCTTTTAGCTAGGAATTTGCATGCTCCCTTACCTCCCCGTGGTTTAGCGAGTACAACATCTTTTATTTTTTAGGAACCGTTTGCTTGTTGGTATTCTAACCACTTTTTCTCGTCGCTCTGCTTACCATAGCATAGCTGTTACAGTGAGTGTTTCGAGCTTGTTGTTGGCGTGAGTTCCATATTTTTTGCGCTCTGCTTCTACACACACAGTTGCTTTAAGATTTTTGAGCTTTCCAATTGCAAGAACCCACTAGTTTTACTATCCATCTGTCCCCATTGAGTCCCTGAGACGTTCTTGGCGCTTCTGGAGCGATCCCCCGCAACACGATTCACTTGAAACCACTTGTCACAGGCATAGAGGCTCATAACTTGACACCACTCGTCACAGGAATAGAGCCTTGTCACCTGACTCCAAAGCCCCTATTTCACATCTGACTCTGAGGCAGAATCAGAAAATCCTATATACACACCTTTTCCTAACCCCATGGCTGACATGAATCCCAACCTGTTCTTTAGAGGGGTTGTCCGTGGAGGGAGTACCACTGCTCCAACCACCACGGCTCCAGCCACCACGACAGCACACACCCTGGGTATGCCATCGGTAGGACCCACACCTTCCATCCCTGTCACCACTTAAATCCCAATGGCTACTAGACCCACTACTACCTCGCCAGTGACCCATGGTACACTTGGAGGTGTAGGCCTTCCCACATGATCTCCACACCTCTGTTTGGGGGTCTCAACATCCCCATTACGACTCATATTCTCGCTGCACACATTGAGGGAACATGCCCTTCTTACACAATAACGCCACTTAAGACTGGAGGCCCCATGACCCCCATCATGACTTATACTACTACTCCCTCCATTGGGGGCACTGGCCCTACCATAGGGGCCACTGCTAGCACATACGCCCTAGTGATCATGTCACATCCTTCTTCCAATTTTCCATTCATGGCTAGCCTCAAATTTCCTGACCTAGCCAAATTTACCAATGAACCTATCCGGCATGACCCCACTTGGCCTCATATGCCTACCAAACTCCCATCAGACAACCCTAAGTTTGAGGGAAAGGCAGGTGAGGATCCCAAGAATCACATCATGTCTTTCCATTTATGGTGTTCCTCCAACTCCATAGTAGACGACTCCATCCGCCTACGCCTGTTACAACGGATCCTTACTGGCTCTGCAGCTAAGTGGTACATCGAGCAACCTCATGGGACCCACTCCACATTTACATCCCTCGTATCGACCTTTTTGTTTTTGTTTTAGTTACCCGTCTGTTACGATGCGGGAGTAGAGATCCTATTGTCTTGCAGACAAAACACAACCACCACATCACTAATCACATTCATGAGTGGCGTAAATGCCGAAGCTTGTGCAAGATTAAGTTAGATGACCATATCTTCCTAGATTGGTTTCTAAAGTCTCTCCTTCCAATTATTTCCAAGGATCTGGCATCCGAACGACCCCAGTCTGAAGAAGAATCTATTCTGAAAGCCCAGCAGTTTGACCTAATCTACGCCCAGTTGGGCTACTTATATACCATTTTACCTGACACTCCCCGCGGTGATTCCTCTTAGAACGATGCATCGGGGGAATCCCATGCCGCCAATGGCATCATTGGACATGTTTCATCGCACAACCAACCTTTTACCATTACGCGCAATAATACTGGCCCTGACCTTTCATGAGCTACGTCCCACTCTGGAGCTACAAATGCATATGCTCCCACGGCACATGCCCATCACACCCATGGATCCTCATGTCCACCATAGTGTTACGGTCACACACCTACAACCTACATCCCTCTCGTTGCACATGCTCCTTCCCACTCTCAAGCCCCACTGGCTTATTACTCTCAACAAGAAGCGCCTGCAGCATCCCAACCTCCAGTCGCTCAAACTTATCAACAACCACAATCGGTACCAACACCTAGACCACCTCAACTCCCTCTCGATTATTATTCACTACATCCTTCTATGGCACTAGTGCAACCTCAAAATCCCCCTGCCACTCAAAGTAAAGTGTACACGCAACAAAACACGCAACAAAATCAGAATACCCAACATAATCAACAAGGACAACAAAACTACGGAAGAGGATGCAACTACGAAAACAACCAACCTCGGGATCAAGGTGGCTAACCACCTAATCCTCCAAACAATAACGACGCTTCTCCCGCCAACCAAAACCCTAATATCCAACTGAAAGAAGGAAACAACCCCAATTTACGAACAAACCACCCTTTTTTCATATGCGGGGTATACGACCATTATAAAAACACTTATCCCCATTTGGAATGAGCGCGCCAACTTTGGACCGATGACACCCAATGCCAAGAGCACACGGCACTGCCAGTGTAACCCAACCCCCCACCACCTCAAACACAACCCCTGGTACTGCAGAATTCTTTACCCACACAAGGAGTGGTGAACACTCAACTGTTGGATCCCCCTCAAGGAACGATGACACCTCAGCAGCAAGTTAATTATGCTGCACCGGCTCATCAACCCATGGACTTAGGTACTCACCACCTATTAATGATGTCGTCGGCAGACGTCAAACTACAAACATGCCAAAACAAGTATAGCTCCACCTCTTAAGCCATTCCAGCCAATAAAGCCACCAACGCTCTTCCCAGTGATCAACCATTATGCATACCTACTTCACCGTTAGACGGGGGCCCCAAAGCCCCTCGGTTCCCACTACATCGAATCAATAATAGTCCTAACGCTCGTGCCGCCTCTAATTACAACATTGTGGATGAGTTAGCCCAATATCCTGCTGCTATGTCAGCCTTAGAGGTTCTAAAGAACTGTCCTACCAACGAAAGACTTTGTTATCCGCCATTGGTGCCATTGACCCTTTTGACTCATGAATGATGGAATTCGACCTAGACCAATCGGAACCATGCATGCCTTCCACATTAGCATTTCAAGTCTATGTATGCATTCAGAATCTTGTGATCCATCGATGCATCATCGATGAAGGTTCCTCCAAATGCGTTATGTCGACCTTCGTCTGGCAGAAGCTCAGATCGCCTACACTACAGCCATCTACTACTGCATTATGAGATTACGATGGTCGTTCAGCCCAACCACAAGGCCTCCTGGCCAATGTTCCTGTCCAGTTAACAAAAAAAATAGTACTGTTCGACATAGAGATCATCAATGCCAAGCTTGATTATAACCTATTACTTGGACGTAGTTACATGTATGCCATGAAGGCTGTCGCTTCCTCATTTTTCTGCATCATGATGTCCCCCCATGAAGGACATGTGATTAAGATCTACCAACTTACATACTATGATCCCAATTCCCCCGCCGCACTAGAAAATGTTCTCCCCATGGTTGAACAACCCATCCACAGCGCACCCACATTGTTGGTCTCCATGGTCGGACGAGGGATATACTTCGATACACCCCTGACTTCCACTTTCCAATCCATCCCAGCTCCTTTGCAGTCTATTGAGATATATGATTTGTGCACCAAATCACACAATACACAGCCGCCCAACCCGCAGCCCCTGTTACTACAGCAACCACCATCAATATCCAGTCATGTCGGAGCCAAACCTATCCACACTATTCTGTTCCTTTTTCCTCCATCAAGAGCAGTCAACATGCCCATAATGACTACTTTAAATATTCCTAGGTTAACATTAGGACTACCCGTGTGGTACCTACCCACCCCCACGCCTCCCTTGACACCAAACATAATTTTACAACTAGTTCAACCTATTACTGTGACGAAACGTCCACCTCCAGGGGTGGAAATTGCATCCACATCGGGTAGTGCACAAGCTCCACCCTGCCACACTGGGGAAAAAGACCACAAACTTACACTGCCCCACCTATGAAAAATTCAGCAACCTGCACAATGCCAAAGTCCCCTGTACTCGACGATCCTACCGGATGATCCTCATTAGGTCCGGCGGTATCTCACACTCTCTCAGCTGCACCCTCGGCATCCTACAAATCACACAATGAAATCTCATTAGAGTCACATCAAATAAACCATCAATACCCCCGGATCGGTGCACCGACCAAATAGTAACTCAACACGCATTCCAAGGCACTAAGACCCCACCTGTGGGGTTCGCAGTCAGGCTCTAGATCGCGACTTTGGGAGCCACAGTTGCGTTCCATGATCATGCCTGTGGGAGCCACAGTCACGTTCTTGGATCATGGCTGTGGGAGCCAAAGTTGCGGTCTGAGATCATGGTTGTGAGAGCCACAGTCGCGTTCCTGGATCGCGGCTGTGGGAGCCATAGTACTGGTCTGAGATCGCAGCTGTGAGAGCCCCAGTTGCGATCTGTAGCATGCAAATCACCTTTGAACCTATAGAATTCCTATTGGCAGGCAGTTTGGTAAGTCAGCATCGCAGCATCGCGGATGGTGCGACACTGTAAGGAGATACCGCTTAAGGTGGAAAGCTAGGCGCAAAGGAGAATATTTTATGTAATTTTGGGTCAAATGTACTGCGGTATGCAGGTTTTTGGATCATTTGGACCATGTCAGTTAGTTTTTGGGTCATTTGGACCATGTTAGTTAGATTTTGGGTCAACTGCTCAAAGTGTTGGTTAGGAAGTTGTTAATAAGTGGACAAGCAATGTAAAGGTAGAAGCCTATTTATAGTCATAGAATCGTATGTGTTAAAAGAGGATAATGGAGATCTGATCTTGGAGATACATGTCAGTAATTTGAGATCAAGAGCCATCTGCGAGATCTGTGTTTTGCAGAGATATTGTATCTGGGTTTTGTGGAGTTAATATGACATGACATAATTGTTTTGCGAAATCCTTGTGTATCTTATGTTCTCTTATGGTAATGCATGTTGCAATATATGAATGATGCTATGTTTTCTTGCTGCAATTAATGCTTTATTGTTGTATTTGCTGCGATGAATATTTATGTTGAATGATGCTATGAATATAAATAATGTCGAAGATAATTGCATAAATATACTTCTGAAATGTCGCAATAAGTTTAATCGATTGAGCTGCAACATCCTCCTTCATTTGGCGGAAACATGGTTCCATCGACTCTTCCTTGAACATCTCGGGTGATACCTCATCTACTCTGTAGGTGTTGTTGGAATGAGTGAAACCTGTCTGGGTTGGTGCTCAGGGAGATCGTCGTGGGTTGGATGTCGACAGTGAGTGGAACCCTTGTCGACCGGGTTTGAGTCAACAAATGGTTCCGTTGCTGGGACTGTGTGTGAAGTGAAAGGAGGATATGTTGTGGCATCTGACACAACCGGAGATTTAAAGCTTATTTGATCAGAAGTTGCAAGAATGAGCTGAGGAAGAAAGTCAGAACACTCGAATGACAGTAGATCAGTGGGTGGAAATATATATTCATGACGGTCCGCACGAATATTTTTTCTGCGAATTTCCCGTCATCTTATATGAGTGGTTGGAAAAGTTGACTTTTCAAAAGAGGAACCTCGAAGTTGGTGAGTCGACAACCTGGACCCCAGAGCTGATCCAGGAGCTGCAGGAAGTTGACAACAAGGTGTTGGGAGTTGTCAAGGTTTGGCTCGATAGCATATTGGAAGGGTATATCATTGATTGTGTGGTCGATACCCAAAAGTCTTATAGTGAAGCTGAAAGATATTTCTTCCACGGACCCCAGGGAAGGTTTTTATTGTCGCTCCAACTATCCATTAAAATGCTTATTTGCGAGAAGGGTATATTGTGGATGCATCTGGATCAGTAAACAGCCTGGTGGGTGGAGGCCATGGGTATCACGATAGCAGGGAGGCGGTACATGGAATGATAAGGGGTAGATGGGTGGAGGTCGTGACGAAAATATTAGTGAAGCCGAGGAAGAGAGTGGTCTTACAAGGGGAGAAGCAAGATCTCAACAAGAGATGAGGTAGAGGATAGGAGAAGGTCCTGTTGTGATCGAACCGCAAGGCCATGAAGGAAGACAACACGGGACAAAGCAAACTCACAGTCCGAACAAGGAAAAATAGGCTACGTCCAGGACAAAGGCAGGACCAAACCCCGGCGACAACATACCCACACCTTCTCTCACTATCTCTCAGGCATTAAGAAATACAACTACAACACCACCATGCCCATTAAGTCAATAGAAGCTAGTTACTAATAGTTTAACAACTGGAGGAAGAAAGTCCAGAATGGCGGGCGAGGATGCGAAGTTGCCACTGTTCCATGGAAATGGGACAGATAACCCTGAACAGTACTGGTTTTTATGTGAAGCAGTATGGACCGTAAAGTAGATCATTGATGATAATGCTAAGAAAGGACAGCTAGCAACAACTCTGCGAGGTCGTGCATTAGATTGGTTTATGAAGTTTGTTCTTGTCCCTACAGGAGCTCCGGAGAAGACGCTAGATGATATCAAGAATGGATTGATCTCAAAATTCAAAAAACCCAAATCTAAAGCACAATATATTACAGAACTGAAAGAGATTAAGCAGTATCCCAATGAAATGGTGTGGGACTTTGACCAGCGATTCAAGATGCTGATGGAAAGGGTTAGTTTTGATATGAGCATTGTCCAACATAAAGACTGGTTCATTGCGGCACTGCTTCCGCACATTCGACTACCACTGATGTAACAGAACATTACAATGCCCAACGAAGCTCTAGAGATTGCAATGTGGTTGGAAGCATCGCCAATTGGTGAAAATGCAGCTGGGATGTCGTTGATTCAGACATAGCTAGCTAACCTGACCATACAGCTGGAAGATCTTAAGAAGGGCAAGGAGCAGCGAGAAGAAGTATGGTGTATGCGATGTTGAGGAGAAGGGAATACTAAGGATAAGTGCCCCGACTTCCACAATTATCTGGTTTCAGGAGCACCGAATCCATTGAATGACGGTGGCATGCCATGGTGTCGCTTTTTTTAAGGTATATGGGCACCGCCATGAGGAATACCAATACATGCAGAAGATGGTCACAAAACTAATGAATCTTTATTGTACATTCTGTAAATCTGTGGGTCACGAAGACAAAGATTGCTATGCATATGGGTTGCTTAATGAGAGAACATACGACACATTCTATGTGAAGGACGACCAACGTGTTGTACAACAACCGCAACCGCAACCATAGGTAGTCCAACCACTACCTCAACCACAGGTGTTATTTGTACCGCAGCAGCAACCACAACAGTTTATGTCGCAATATGCTCTGATGCAAATGGCTCCACAGAAGCCACAGTATGTTTATCAACCACAGTATGCGGAGCAAGGACAAGGTATGCAACCGAATCCTATGTAGCAACTGTACAATCAAACACAGTACCAACAACAGGGTGGATTCCAGGGAGGATTCCGGTGTGGACGCGGTGGAGGATTTGGTCGTGGAGGAGGACAAGGAGGTCGTGGGCCTATTCAATGCTACCACTGTGCGGTATGGGGACACTATCAACAAGATTTCCCACTATTGCAAGAACTATATATTTTTCCTTGTTACAGATCATATAGTGCAGAACTACCCATAGTTGATTGCACGATGGCAGGCAGGAAATGTTCCACAGTTGCAGGATTAGAATCAGGCGCAACAACTAGTACAAAATCAAGTACAACAACTGGCGCAGAATCAGAACCAACGCCCAAACTAGAATGCTAATTTGATTGTGAAGCAACCAGGGAATCCACCGTTGAACCAGAATTAGGGTGAGAGCGTTGGAACAATTTCTGTGGTGGCAAGGCCACAAGATGCGGATGTCGGTGTTATCACTCGTGGAGGTGCAATGATCGGAAGGGATAGCTCACAACTACTCATTCGGTTGGCAAGGTAAAAGAAGGTGTCATTTGATATTGAGTCTAAGCGCGATACATTCTTCCAGGCACGTCGTGCGATGGATCAAGATCGAGGTAAAGCTTTTATCTACGACATGCCCCCTGTTTTTTATGCTACTTCAGAGGCAGGTTTGTCAGTGTCATCTAGAACTTTGTAGAAATTTTTCGAGAGCTGCTTATTGTTGGAAAGGGATCCTGCTACTCTAGCTAAGATTGAGGGGTTGTTTCAATGATCGACCAGGGGACGACAAGAATCTGTGGTAAACTCCTTACAACGATGGAAGACCGGTAAGGAGATGCGCATGAAGATACAAATTGGGGACTATGATATTCATTCAGTTATTCTAGATCTTGGTTCGGATGTCAAATCTTAACCAAGCAGGCATGGTAGAAAATGGGGAGCCCCATTGAGTTGGTCTCCTGTACAACTCCAGTTAGCTATTCACGCCAAGGTGACACCAATTGGGAGAGTCCCACGACTGGTGGTGGACATTGAGGGAATGAAGACTTATTCTGACTTTGATGTCATTGAAGTAGTTGAAGGAGGGAGCTCTTATCCCGCGTTGCTGGGGATCGGATGGGATAATGACATCAGAGCAGTAATCAACTTCAAACGGTGTATGATGACTTTCGAAAACCGCTATCTCAGAGTCATAGCCCTGTTGGATCCGACTGAAGGATGCAGATACATTGAGCTAGTGAAAGACGAAGATCCCAGTGGATGGGACCATGCATTCAATATTTCTGAAGATTATATTCATCTGAATACCAACGGTGAGATGGGATGGCGCAGTGACCGCTCTGTGTCTTCCGACTTTGATGACACGTTAGAACATTGGCAAAACCGCTTGCATGAAGTGTCGCTCCACAAGTGCGGGTTAGTCACACAGTCATTATGCCACGTTGCGACTAAAACCATTATGTTAGCAGTATAAAAGGGGCTGTCTGGTCTATCTGAATTTCTGATGGAGTTCGAGGAAAGAGTTTCAGCACCACAATGACTGCTCGCATTGGAGGAAGAACTGAAGGCTGCTCCAGCACGCTAGTGGGAGACACACAAGAAATCAATCGACGGATGGACGCAATGCAGGAGATTGATGATGGTTTGCTTCGGTGATACCGAGGTTTGCCACATAGGGAAATATGATGGTCGGAATGACCCTAGAAGTCATTTGATGGAGTGTCAGACATTATGGGCATCGTGACCAAGAGATGAGTGGGTCCATGCATTTATTCATACTTTGGACAAATGCCGCAATAATGGTATACTGCAACTCAATTGCAGGGAGAAATCACTACTTGGTTGGAGTTGACAATTTGTTTTACTCATACATTCAGTTTCGTTGATCCCAACCCGGAGGTCCATAACACTCTAAAGATCATTCACCATGTGATTTTGAAGGTTGTTTCAGTGGCATATCCTGTAGATCCGCATATGCACTGCTAGATGCAATCCATGATGGAATGTTATAATATCACTGGTGGGCCTGAAGACAGTGATGATCCGTAGAACGTCAATATTCCGGAGTCTGAAGGAAGTCGCGATGTGGTACCACTTGATGCACCAAGTGACCTGATCAGCTAGCCCTTGAACCTTCATAAGATCATTATTGGGATGGAAACCACTCCCAAGTTTGCAAATGTTGGAGATTATTGGGATGATGAGATGATGGGAAAGGTCACTGACTTGCTGCATGAATTTTAAGGCCTCTTTCCTACCAAGTTTTCTGAGATGAAAGGTATTTTGTGTGATTTAGGGGAGATGAATATCCCATTGAAACCTAATGTGAAACCAATCCGGCAGCGACCCTATGGGATGAATCCGCGCCATAAGGAGAGGGTCAAGGTAGAACTTGATCGCATGTTGGATGTTAGTATTATTGAACTGATTGACGAGTCATAATGGATCAGTCCTATGGTGGTGCAGGACAAGAAGATTGGCGAGGTGCACATTTGTGTCGATTTGTGGAAGTTGAATGACGAATGCATGCATGATCCCTTTCTGACACCGTTTATTGATGAGGTACTCGAAGGAGTGGGCAGCCAAGAGATGTATTCTTTCACGGATGAGTTCTTGGGCTATCATCAAATCCGCATTGCCAAGGAAGACCGCCACAAGATGACTTTTGTGACAAAATGGGGTTGTTTTCAATACACAGTAATGTCATTTGGGTTAAAGAATGCACCTGCGATATTTTTGCGGGTTGTTGTTACTTGCTGCTGGATTTAAGGATTTTATTCAGAATTTTTTACAGGTATACATGGATGACTGGATAGTCTACAGGTTGATCCGCAATCATCTAGAAAACCTACGGTTGATGCTGGAGCGCTGTCGACAACATCAGATATCGCTGAACTTGAAGAAGTGCATCTTTTGTGCAACATTTTGCATACTCTTGGGTCACATCGTGTGCAAGCAAGGATTGTTAGTCGATCCAACAAATATTGCACTCATTCTGAGCTTAACCCCACCGACTAATGTTAAGCAGCTGCGAGCAACATTGGGACACACCGGGTATTATCGCAAGTTCATCAAGGTTATGCAGTGATCACCACCCCTATGGAGAATTTATTGAAGAAAGATACGGTATTTCAGTGGAGCCCTGCATGTGAGGATAGCTTTGAGCAGCTGAAGGCTAAGATGGCTTTGGCGTCGATACTGGTATTTCCGAACTGGAGTAAGGAATTTCATGTCCATGTGGATGCATCATCGATCACACTGGGAGTGGCGCTTTCCTATCCAGGTGAGGGGTATCTAAATCACCCCATTGCTTTTGCAAGTCGGAAGTTGTCATTAGCCGAAGAAAATTATACCACTATGGAGAGAGAAGGCCTAGCAATGGTGTATGTGCTGCAAAAGTTTCGACATTATTTATTGGGAGGATATTTTAAGATGTTCAACAACCAGTCTGCATTGAAATACCTGGTCAATAAGCCTGTGTTGGGGGGAAGATATGTCGATGGCTACTTCTTTTTCAGTAGTTCGATTTTGAAGTGATTGTGAAGTCAGGGCGGTTGAATGTTGGCCCTGATTATCTATCGCAGATTGAAATAGGTGAGTAGCCAACTAACATTGAAGATGGGTTGCCTGATGCGCAACTTTTTAAGGTTGACATCACTGATGGCTACTTTGAAGAGATCATTCAATTTATGGCGACCGGTACCAACACCTATTTCATTAAATCTAGAAAAATTCTATTACAAGGACTTCTATGACATTGAATTTTTTTGTAAATATTTTATTTATTTCATTTAATTTGTAAAAATTATGCATTAAAGAAATATTCCATTAAAATTGGAAAAACTAATCCTAGAAAGAATGTTTTTATTGATCACAAATTTTATTTACTCCAAGTGTTTTTAATATACAATCATAAAAAATGAAATGTTGTATCATTTATAACTAGTTCGGTATGCCATAAATTAGGAGGAGTATATGAAAATCTGTAATTTGTTGAATCGTGAGAAAAAATATTCATGAAGATATAAAATGTAGGATTAATGAATTTAAGTTGCACACATAATTGCATGTTTTATTACAAGAAGATCTCTATCTATATTTGAAGTGAACAAAGTATCATATTAAATATTTTCATTGTTAAATAACATATTATAATATAGCATGATTGGAAGGAAATCACAATATTAAATTAAAATAAAATAAATTATAAGAAATGTATTGATGTCACCAAATAATAACTATAAATTCGTCAAAATTGGGATAGTTGTTAGGTACAACATTATACATACACAATGAAAGTGTGAAGAAATCGAATTAAGAAATCATGGCCGAGAATTACTTTCACCAAAAGGCAAAGAAAATGATAAGATTTTTAAATGTCGAAGAAATAGATGTTGAAACATATTTTTCAAATCTTTTAGTTGAACTTTATATATGACCCCATGCTCTTTTGAATTTATTTATGGCACATATTGAATGAGTCTAAATAGTCCACTTAGTACTCATTATCAATTAATTATATGGTTTTACATTGTATTATATTCCAAAAATTACATACTACATTTATACATTCATTTAATGCATATAAGAAGATAAAAGATAGAACATATCTCGTGCTTTGTTGGCCTGTAAGAGATTATTTCAGTTAATCATAATTGAGTTAGTAATACAAACTTACAAAAAAATGAATTGAGAAATCAAATTTCTTATAGTTCAATGTCACTCACTTATGACCAATCACGTACTACCCTTAATACCACTTAGCACTCATTAGCAATAAAAATTACATACTGCATTGATAAACTCCTCTTATTAATGAATATACGCAAATAAAAGTCAATAATTTATTTCATGCCTTGTTGGCTTATATGAGATTATTGCAATTATAAACTATTAACTTAAGAATACAAAATTTACAAAACTTTGTGCGTGCCTTGTTGGCTTTTATGAGATGATTTTAATTACAAATATTTGATTTAAGAACCCAAATTAAAAAAATATTTTGAATGGGGAAATCAAGTGGTGTAATGCAAAAAAATGTCAAACTTAAGGCAATCATAAATAATATTTTTTTTTGACACAAGCGGTTAGTTTTTGTATTAAAGGGGGTGGCAGAGCCACAAGCAAAATTACAACTTCAAAGTCTGTAAACTAACTATCCTGGAAACTGTTTAAAGCAATAGATGCCTGTGATTATACATATTCAGGACTTTTAGGAAAGCATATGCCTGTGTATTAACAAAAATAGGTCTTTCTAGGAATAGACATACAAAAAACAGCAGGGTTGGAAGACAGACTGGTGGCGTCGGTGTTAATCCCTTGAGGAGTGATTGCCTTCTTCTGAGACCTTGCCTGCGTCTTCACGCAGCTTCACCAGAACTCCTTCCATCTTGTCGATCCTTTTGTTCATGCTTTCGATGGCAGCGGTTACCCTCGTCTCCAGCATTTCAAGAGCTTCTGCAAACTCTGCTCTCGAACTTCCAATTTCGTCCTCCATTCTATCCAACCGGTGTCCTCCCTGCACATCTATTTGTCGCATGAACTCCCCCTGTCTTCGTACATGCCGACGAAGGGTCCTAATGTCTGCTTCTAGTTCAAGGAGCGGGTCAGGGGATGACGCAGCCGAGTCCTCTGAGTGAGCCATTTTGTCCAGCGGGTTCCAATCGCTTTTCTGAGGAACCAGATTGCAGGAAGCGTAGAGCTCCCAATAGCTGTGCCAACCTGAGTCTACCTCCTTCAGCTTGGAAATGCCTCTCGAATTCAGGTATGGGCTGAGGGGCGCTTTGTGGGAGGTGCTGGAGTCATTTCTCTGTCCATAATGCGGATAGAGAGCCTTCAGGATGAGACGTGGCCCTTTTAACCACATGTTCATGCTCTTGCTTATGGTTCTCGTACAGTTCCATAAATGCCTTCGTTCATTACAGAGAGAGGGAGCCGCATGGTAATCAGTACCCCGAATGTCCATGTCACAGATCGCGGGCCCTGTGAGCCCAAAGCCTTTGGAAGTTATGGCACTTAAATCTCTGTGCTGATGTGAAATTGACTTCGCACGCTTGACGGGAGGAGGATGCGAGATTTCCTTAGCATGGGAGATCTTTCTGCGTAACTGCTCTAGTACCAGCGTACTGTGAATGGTACCAGTCGTCATCCACAGGGACGAAGACGCCATCATTCTGAGGTGAGGTGAGCGCACGTTCAGATGCGAGGAAGGAGGGGTGGCGCGGTTAGAAATGGCTATCACACTTGGAATTGCCACGTTGCGAGTGGAGAGAGTTCCCATCCGTCGCCTGGAAATCGTTCCACTTGTCATGAGGTTCCTGCCAACGAGTAGCTCCCAAATAAACGTCGAACCCATAATGTTACGGGATTGGATCCAGGACATGGTCGTTGTTGATTTTAAGAATCCCTTTTCCAAGGGGAATTGCTTCGTTTGCGGCATTGTCGGCCTGAGCATTGTTTTGACGCAAGACATGATAAAATTTGATATCATAGAAGAGAGGGATGAGGAGTAGGATTCTTCTAAGAATTTTCCTGAGGTGGATAGAGGAGGGCAGTCTCTGATCATTTAAGCTGTGGATGATCATCCTTGAGTCCCCAACCACCGAAAGAGTCTGGATTCCATGCTTGACAGCTTGATTTAAACCTTGCCACAATGCTAAAGCTTCCGCCACATTATTAGTTTCGATTCCAAGGTTCCAAGAATAGGTAATAATTCGTTCTCCATCGGGGTTTAGGATCACCCCTCCCCCTCCTGCCTCCCCTAAGGCAATCATAAATAATATTAATAATTGTATTTAAATATAATTGTTAATTCTCATCTATCTATAAAAGTTTTAAAAACATACAAATTAATTCATCAAAAAATGTGTCCAACTTGTATTGAAATATTGCAATGTACGTGTTAACCAATTTCTAAAAATTAACATCTTCACCTACTATAAAGAACTCAATGTTCTATTGAACATTCGAATGTAGTTGCGTTTCTCTTTGATACGATGAAGTGTCTTAAAAAGGGGGAATAGAATTTGGACAAGCCAAGTATCAGGTTCATGTCCTATATAAGCCTTTGTTAAGATACAATTTGACCGGTATCCGGGGAATTGAGAAATAAGCTTTGATGTATCTATTAGCAATATATTTGATTTTTTGTACATATTTCCATATTTGGACCACACATCACTGAACATTTTCTCATAAAATTGTATCACACTACATTATTTGAATTTTGTTTCCAAGTGACAATGAGAGCTGTCCCATATGAATTCGAAGTCACTTGTATCAGTATTTGATTTTTCAACTACTTGTGGAATGTTTTTACATTGTATTTTATTCCAAAAAATACATCACATTTATACATTCATTTAATGCATACAAGAAGATAAAAGATAGAGCGTATCTCATGCTTTGTTGGCTATTATGAGATTATTTCAATTAATCGTAATTGAGTTAATAATACAAACTTACAAAAAAATGAAATGAGAAATCAAATTTCTTTTAGTTCAATGTCACTCACTTATGACCAATCTCGTACTACCCTTAATACCACTTAGCACTCATTAGCAATTAATTTTGTGTTTTAAAACAATTGCAACTTCAATTATATGGGGTTTTATTTCAAAAATTACATATTGCATTGATAAACTCCTCATATTAATGAATATAGGCTAATAACAGTCAATAATTTATTTCATGTCCAGTTGGCTTATATGAGATTATTGCAATTATAAACTATTAACTTAAGAATACACATTTACAATAAATTATAGATTGGGAAATCAAATGCCTATACCTTTCAAAATCATTCATCTATGACTCATCATGCTTCAATCTAAATTCTAGTACACTTAGCACTCATTATCATTGAAGTAATATTTTTTGTAAGAAATGTGCTTTTATATAGACGGAGGTTTAATTCAAAATTTGTGTGTCACTTGTATTAATCGATATAGATCAATAAAACTAAAGAGAACTTCATTCCTTGTTGGCTTTTGTGAGATGATTTAAATTACAAATAATTGATTTAAGAGTATGTAATTTAAAAAATATTTTGAATAGAGAAATCAAGTGTTGTAATGCACTTGTATTAATACATATAGATAAATAAAACTAAAGAGAGTTTCTTGCACGCCTTGTTGGATTTTATGAGATGATTTAAATTACAAATAGTTGATTTAAGAGCACAAATTTAGAAAATATTTTGAATGGGGAAATCAAGTGTTGTATGATGCAAAAACTTGTCAATCTAAAAGCAATCATAAATAATACTAATAATTGTATTTATATATCATTGTCAATTATCATCTATCTATAAAAGTTATAAAATCATACAAATTAATTCACTAAAAAATGTGTCCAACTTGTATTGAAATATTGCAATGTAATCGTCAACAAATTTCCATATAATAATATCTTCACTTAATACAAAGAACTCAATGTTCTATTGAACATTCGAATGTAGTTGCGTTTCTGTTTGATGCGATGAAGTGTCTTTAAAAAGGGAAATAGAACTTGCACAAGCCAAGTATCGTGTTCATGTCCTATATAAGCCTTTATTAAGATACAGTTTGACCGATATCCGAGGAATTGAGAAGTAGGATTTGATGTATCTATTAGCAATACATTTTATTCTGTGTACTTATTTCCATATTGGGACCACACGTCGCTTAGCCTTTTCTCATAAAACTGTATCATACTACATGATTTGAATTTTGTTTGCAAGTTACAATGGGACCTATCCCATATGAATTGAAAGTCACTTGTATCAATATTTGATTTTTCAAGTACTTGTCGAATGTACTTGTTAGTAACATTTGATGTCCATATCGCAACATCATAATGTTTTAGGCAGTATTTTAATACTTCTAGTTGAAAAGGCCTACAAAAGTAGGATTTATCACCAAGCTCCCAATCTGGTTTTCTTTGAATTTGACAACTCGTATCATCTTTGGAATACGACGAGAAGAATACTCCTTCCATTTCAAAGATCAACAAGATCTTCCGACTGATATTAACTCCCATCTGCATTGCTGCCACATATATAACATTAACATATTTTCACTTCAAAACTTCATTGCTTAATGGCATCAAAACATATCCAATTTATTTCCACTCCCAAACAAACAACTTAATGAAAAAAATAAAAGTAATTTCAGTGGAATAGTTTTTTTATACAAACACATTCAACTACTACTCAAATCACTAATTTTAAGAATTGTAATGAGATAAACTACAATTTAAAAATATAATTACAATAGTCGAATTCATTTGAACTAATTATATGTTAATATCTACATACTACCTAAATTTTACAGTTTTTAAATTTAAATCAAGCAAACTATTTATATGTTCATTTTTACATACAACCTCATACGATATTTTAATTTTCAAGAAATTATAAGAAAAATTCATATAAGCACATTGCAATGAAATTCAAATCACAATTTAAAAATATAGTTACAATGGTCCAATTCAAACCAATTATATGTTAATTTATACCCACCACCTAGATTTACAATTTTTTAAATTTCAATTAAACAAGCTAATTATAGGTAATTTTTACTTACAACCTGATATGATTTTCCATTTTTTTAATTTCTAAGAAATAAGAAAATTTCATATGATAACATTGAACTAACATTCAAATCACTGATTTGTAAGAGTTATAATGATCAATTAAGATGCAATTGATAAATAAACTGCAATTGCTCAAACATAGTAATTGTACGTTAATTTATACATACAACCTAATACAATTATTTAATTAATATGGAATACTACATTTTTATGCAAACAAATAAGACTATTATTCAAATCACTAACTTTTTATAACTCAATATCTCAATATAAATAAACAAAATAATAATATGTTAATTTATAATAATGACACAACAACAATCCTTATATGTGTATTATGAAATAATAGACATTAAATTGATAATAAAATAAAACACAATAATAACACATCACATGTAGAATTAAGTCATCAAATGTACAATGACCAAGAATTTATATCATAAACTTCAAGATTTTGTTTATAGAGGAAATGAATAACAGTCATCTTAATGTACTATTAAAAGTCATTGAAGATTCTTCAAAATATCTCGAACATCGAGTGCCTTGTACAATTTATTCAATAAGCTCCACAGATCAGCGATCAACCATTTATCCTCATTCTTTCCATCAAACGAAGGGGCAATAATCACATTTTCTTTGGGATTTTCTTTCTTTGTCTCCATTGAACAATCCACTAGAATAGTGTTAGTAGCATCATATTGAGAATACATTCTCCACACTTTTTTCAGATGTTTTTTGTATATAACTTGTGTTGAATTATCAATGTCATTTTTTCCCTTTTGTTGTTTGCAATCTGAAGCAGTCCATGTAAACAAAAATTTAGCTTGTAATGTTTCTGAAACTAGCTTTTTCATAACTCTTGTTGTGTTTTGTTTCAAAGATGTCGTCCAAATTGCAATGTCAAGAGATTCATTTCTGGAACACATTTCAAGAAATGTTTTTGCATGTGGACGAAACCAAAATGATTTTTTCTCTATCGTGTAATCTGCGGCCCTTCCCATTTTCTCGATAAATTCTTTTTGTGATGCATCACCATCAACGCTCTGATAGAAAATGTTATTCAATTCAAAAATAACTAATTTCTTTTGACTTATAATAGCTGCAAAACAACAATGGATCATAGTAAATTCATTTTATTCATGCTACATAAATTATTATTAAAAAAAATTGTTGAAGAAATACACTCACTTTGAGTATTTTTTGTACTAGTTATTGATAAGCCACATTTCTCTTGTATTGTCTTCATAGAACCTAGAGCCAAAATAACAAACCTTCAATCAAATACCAATAATACTTCTTTAAATCAATTTTTTTTTTATAAGACATATTTTATGTTTAATTGAAAATAAGAGACATGTGAAGTACCTGATATGATATCATGTTCTTGACTATGGCTTTCTGTCACATTCCCTTGATCACTGTCTTTTTTCTCCTCGTTTGCTACTGTAATAAACATATGAAATGTTATAAAATGTATCAACGAATGAAATTCATTAAATAAATAGGCATAGAATCCAAAGAATCACTAGAGAAAGAACAAAACAAGTACAATACAACAAAAGAAACAAAATAAATTATGTACCTGGTATGGTATTTTCTTCGTCTTGTATTTGCATCTCGAAAACTTCTTCGACATTGTGCACACTATGTTGATCATTGCTTTGTTGCAAAGTGTCGTTGTTTTCTTTACAATTTCCGCCATTAGTAGTTATAGTAAACATCTTGTTAATCAAGATATATAAATAGCATAGAATCCAACGAATCACTAGAGAAAGAACAAAAAAAGTACAATACCTGGATATTCCAACAGCAATATATTAGACATTGGTTTTTGCAATTGGAAGGATTCTTGATTAGTCAGCATGGTAGTCCTTTGTAACTCGTTTTCTACGACACATGCCATTCTTCTTCCATATGTACAGCAAGCCTGCTGTAAATTTTTCCCCGCATAAAGAGAAATAATCAAATTTAGATCACTATGTTGTTGATGCATTTGCAATAATTCTTCCCAGAATTCAAAATCTCTCTCTTTTTCATCAGATATGTCTCTAAAACTGTGAGAGTATATTGAGGCCTGTAAACTTTTAGACTCTTCACTATAGAAATGTATAGTTAAAACTATATCATAACTATAGTTATTTTGTTCTTTATATTCATAAAGACTGGTAGCCATTTTATAGTTGACATTTGAGTCCTTGACAACAATCTCCAGAGCTTGGCGTACATCCTTACAAGACCAAATTTCTACTAAGATAATCATAGTAAAATCTTTCAACCCATTTTTTTCGATTAAAAATCGAAACAATTCAATATAGTGATCCTTAAGGAATGATTCATCTTTCAAAGCCAATGTATCCAACACAACAAAGTCAGTGTATAACATTGGTTGAAACAGATGAGAAAAAGAGTGCAAAAGTGTTGACAAGAGGCTAGGACCCCCATAATGACAACCGAATTCAAAACTGTTCTCAATTTCCTGTATATCTGTCGATGCATCAATTATTCTATCAAGGACCACACACGCTTGTGGAGAAAGGGACTCTATTTTTGTATTTCGTGATCCTTTTACATATTTACACCCTTCCATTGTCTTACAGAAGTTGGCAAATATGATATCAGTAATTCCATAATGCTCAAGAATATTGGATATTGTAAGAATCTTATCATTCAGATTCTTATCATGACTTTTGCAATATGTTACCATTGCCTCCAAAATTGTTCTTTTGGTTTTCAATTGTGAACAATAATCTTTCATTTTTATGGCATTGGTTGGATGGTTCACTGGAATAGAAAACCAGACAGTTCCATCCAATAGTTTATCTGCTACAGAACACATTTCTTCAGCGGTTAGTCCCTGAAGGGGACGGAAAGAACTTGATACCAAACTGTTCAGACTATTTGTCTTATAGTTTGGACCCTTAGGTTGGTTTGTAGAACACATTAATGTCCCTAGTTTGTAACAATTAAAAACAACTTCCCATTTATCCCAAGTAGTATCATCAAGATATAACAAGACTTTTTTTTCAGCAAAGTTTGTTAGTGGACAATCGAAGAAAGAGCACAACATTTCATCATCAACCTATTAAAAAATAACAAATATAAATTAGTAGGAATGTGATATCAAAAATAAAATAGCCATGAATTTAGTTATAACAATATAAACTAAGTGCAAAAAAAAAAAAATTGCACACCTTGTCTTCAGCCGTCTTAGCATTCCCACATTTTTGTTTCTTTAATTTATTTGTGGCAATTATGAATTGTCTTGCAGATCGCACAGAATCAATGAATGGAGTTTTGAAGAACATTGTGTTTGCAGAATTTAACTGGCAGCAAATACGAATCACCACACTGGGAGCAACTAATGGATCTAAGAATCGAGCATTACGTTCTTTGTACTTCTGTTTTGCCTCCCGAGATAGACTGAATTTAGGATTTGATAATATTTCTTTTGCTGCTTGAATGGTGTGTTGCCCATCAACTATCCAAAAATTGATGTTCTTGGCATTTATATCCATTTCATTCATGATTTTCACAGGGTTTCCAATCGGATCAGACTCCTTTTTGTCAAATAGAATCAGAAGAGCATCAGGCAATGATGCTTGAAATTTCTGTAGGAACGATTTTAATAATACTCGAACATTTAAATCATCCCGTGATCTCAATTTATATAACTTGGGTGCTTCTACACATCTTCGAACATCCACCTTCATGGTAAAAGAGCTTGAAAATAAATAACTGTCCTTGAAATTTTCATGGATTTCATCGCATTGGTCAGCAAGCTTCTCTATCTGAGAGTCTTCTTTTTGGGATTTTACAAACTCTGTAGTAGGCATGAACTCACTTTCTTTAATGCTCTGTTCTAGCTCAACTAAATATACCCTTCTCAAAGCAAGCATTTGAGCCTCGAGTTTATCATCTGGTATTTTATCAAGTAGTTTACCTCTTTGTTGCAAATAAAGAAACACGGATGATGTTTTCTTACATCTCACAAAGCGATATTTCATAACGTTGGTAATACGTTGTACAAGATCATCACAACTCTTTAGACCAGATTCATTGAAGCTCTCAAAACTGTCCAACTTAAACTGTGACTTTTTTATTGACTCTGGAAATTCTGTATTAGTATCAATCAAATGTGGTCTAAATTTTGTGTAATCAATTTGGCAGGAAAATAATTTCACTTCATTTTCTTCAATTACCTCCATTTGAAAATCGATCTGACTATGATTGAGAGCATAGCAATTAACAATTATCCCTAGCCTTTGTATATCATTTCCATCCATGGATCCAAATAGATACATATCTGGAAACATATTCATGGGACTTTCAATCTCAACATACCAATCTTCGACATACTCAAATGCAGCAGATGTTTTGAATTTTTTAATCATTTCAAAATTAGAACCCATTGTTGAATTTATAATCTGAGTTGAATGAAGCTTTTGTTTTTTGAATGCTGATTGTGGCATTTTCCTTGCTTTGGAGACGACAGCTTCAAAAAACAATAATAAGCAATTATTACTATAAATAAAATGAAATCAAAATCACAAATATTACCATATAGTCTTCTAGTCTAACCATTTAGAAATGAGAGAATAATATTTAAAACCACCATACCACATGGGGGAGACGTTGTTTGTGTGTCACTTGCAATTCGTTTTTTCTTCAAATTATTCCTTGGAATTGTCATTGCACCAGAGTCCATAGCTTCTAAAAACAATAATAAATAGTCGACTATAAGTTTAAATTGTTTTAAAAATACATGAAATAATGAGCATTATCAAAGAATATTCTATTACATGTCTTTTATTCACATGCACAAGAATAATAAGGGTCATGTGTTATGGAAACATATTAAATACTTAGAGATAAATAAAAATCCATTGCATCTAGCACAAGTAGGGACTCATTAAAAAGAAAAGTTTTCCTTCTCAAAAATGCTAGAAGGAAATGCTTATGCTAGAAAGAAAGCTAGCAGTCGCTAGTTTTCATTGATCTTTACCCATGTGCTTATTTCAAAATAGAGCACATGGCACAAGCTCAAGGTATAAGCTAGCAACCACCAATCACCATGGACAGGATTTTTCTATTGGAAAGCTAGCGATTGCTAGCTTTCTTTCTAGCATAGGTATATGTTATTATCCTATAAGTATTTTGCTTATGCTAAAAGGAAAGCTAGCAGTCGCTAGCTTTCCTTGATCTTATGCCATGTGCTTATTTGAAAATAGAGTACATGGCAGAAGTTCAAGGCTTTCCTTACCTAACTAATTTATGTTTTGTGACCTCATGTGAAGCTTGGAGGCTACACCAAGAATATAATTTTTGAGATAATTTCTATTGCTAATAACAAGTAAATTATACAAAGACACTACCTCTAGTTTTCTATTGCTAATAACAATTAAATGTTACACATAGATTACCTCTAGTGCAAAAATATACATAAACATAGTAAAATATACATAAAGAAAACCTCCTTCGTTATAGCTTTTATACCAAATTAAGTTTATTGGTTTACTTAAAGACCCGTGAACAAAAAAATAAATAAATTGAACCCATATAAATGATAGACTATAAATCATCATATATTTTTTTTGAACAGAAACTAAAAAGGAGTATATTATAAAGGGGTTGTGCACAGCCATTCAGTACATAGCAAAAAGAGAGGAAGAATAGTCCTTCAGAGCAGAGATAGAGCATTGTAGACTAAGCCTGCAAAGGGTCCAAAAAACTATATACAGAGTTCTTCCATGATGACTAACAGAACGGGCAATATATACCCTTATATATCTTACATAATAAAAGACAAAAAAACATATATCCTTAAAAACCAGATTACAGGTGGCCCCTGAAGTGGACTGGCTGCACCACTGATTCTTCCTCCATCTGACGCTCCCCTTCAACAGTTACTGCATTGTTCCTGCTGCCCTGGTTCATGGAAATGAGTCGCGCAAGGTCCTCCTGGATCATATCCACCTTCCCCATCATCTCGCGCAAGGAGCTTTCATTATCATCGATCCTGGAGTCATGGTTGCTGATTTGAAGGGAAGTGTAGCTCACAGTGTCCTCCATCTTTTTTATAGCGCAGGCTATCTCCCTGTTATCCATAAATCTTATGGAGACTATCTCATACAGCCGCCCCAAACATTTCTTGATGTCCTGGATGCCGGTATTGTCCCCTGGCTGAGGCATTCTGCCAAAATCAGAGGAAATAACAAGACAGTCAAACTGCCTGAGCAAAGAATCAGCAGTTAAATTACTACACGAACCCTCACGCGCTGAGCAATTAAGGATGCAACTGAGCACTAACAGTTCCTAATGGAGCACCGAACCCCCTTGTCCGTCAGAGAAGACCTTTAAATCATCATATTTTTATGTCATTAACCAAGTAGTTCTTTTATCATTACATTTTGTTAACTCATTAAACAACATAAGGGTCATGTGTCCTGGAAACATATTGCTTACATAATAAAAGACAAAAAAACATATATCCATAAAAACCAGATTACAGATGGCCCCTGAAGTGGACTGGCTGCACCACTGATTCTTCCTCCATCTGACGCTCCCCTTCAACAGTTACTGCATTGTTCCTGCTGCCCTGGTTCATGGAAATGAGTCGCGCAAGGTCCTCTTGGATCATATCAACCTTCCCCATCATCTCGCGCAAGGAGCTTTCATTATCATCGATCCTAGAGTCATGGTTGCTGATTTGAAGGGAAGTGTAGCTCACAGTGTCCTCCATCTTTTTTATAACGCAGGCTATCTCCTTGTTATCCATAATTCCTATGGAGACTATCTCATACAGCCGCCCCAAACTTTTCTTGATGTCCTGGATGCCGGTATTGTCCCCTGGCTGAGCCATTCTGCCAAAAGCAGAGGAAATAACAAGACAGTCAAACTGCCTGAGCAAAGAATCAGTAGTTAAATTACTACACGAACCCTCACGCGCTGAGAAATTAAGGATGCAACTGAGCACTAACAGTTCCTGATGGAGCACCGAACCCCCTTGTCCGTCAGAGAAGACCTTTAAATCATCATATTTTTATGTCATTAACCAAGTAGTTCTTTTATCATTACATTTTGTTACCTCATTAAACAACATAAGGGTCATGTGTCCTGCAAACATATTAAATACTTAAAGATAAATAAAAATCCATTGCATCTAGCACAAGTAGAGACTCATTAAAAAGAAAAGTTTTCCTTCTCAAAAATGCTAGAAGGAAATGCTTATGCTAGAAAGAAAGCTAGCAGTCGCTAGCTTTTCTTGATCTTTTGCCATGTGATCTGTTCTTGGACAGAAGGTATCCAAGAAGACATCTATCCATCCAGACCATGATCTGCACAAATGATGTATAATAAGGGTCATGTGTTATGCTAGAAGGAAATGCTTATGCTAGAAGGAGAGCTAACATTCGTTCAAAATAGAGCACATGGCACAAGATGAAGGTATAAGCTAGCAACCATCAATCACCATGGACAGGGTTTTTCTAATTGAAAGCTAGCGACTGTTAGCTTTCTTTCTAGTATAGGCATGTGTGTTTATTTTAGAAAGAAATGCTTATGCTAGAAGGAAAGCTAGCAGTCGCTAGCTTTCATTGATATTTTGCCATGTGCTTATTTCAAAATAGAGTAAATGGAACAAGCTCAAAGTATAAGCTAGCAACCACCAATCACTATGAAAATGATTTTTCTATTGGAAAGCAAGCGACTGCTAGCTTTCCTTCTAGCATAAGTATGTGTTCTTATCCTAGAAGGAAATGATTATGCTAGAAAGAAAGCTAGCAGTCGCTAGCTTTCCTTGATCTTGTGCCATGTGCTTATTTGAAAATAGAGTGCATGGCACAAGCTCAAGGTATAAGCTAGCAACCACCAATCACCATGCCCAAGGTTTTTCTATTGGAAAGCTAGCGACTGCTAGCTTTCCTTATAACATAAGCATGTGTGTTATGCTAGAAGGAAAGCTAGCATTCGTTCAAAATAGAGCACATGGCACAAGCTCAAGGTATAAGCTGGCAACCACCAATCACCATGGACAGGGTTTTTTATTGGAAAGCTAGAAAATGTTAGCTTTCCTTCTAGAATAAGCATGTGTGTTTATACTAGAAGGAAAAGCTTATGCTAGAAGGAAAGCTAGCAGTCGCTAGCTTTCCTTGATCTTGTGCCATGTGCTTATTTGAAAATAGAGTGCATGGCACAAGCTCAAGGTATAAGCTAGCAACCACCAATCACCATGCCCAAGGTTTTTCTATTGGAAAGCTAGCGACTGCTAGCTTTCCTTATAACATAAGCATGTGTGTTATGCTAGAAGGAAAGCTAGCATTCGTTCAAAATAGAGCACATGGCACAAGCTCAAGGTATAAGCTGGAAACCACCAATCACCATGGACAGGGTTTTTTATTGGAAAGCTAGCAAATGTTAGCTTTCCTTCTAGCATAAGCATGTGTGTTTATACTAGAAGGAAATGCTTATGCTAGAAGGAAAGCTAGCAGTCGCTAGCTTTCCTTGATCTTGTGCCATGTGCTTATTTGAAAATAGAGTGCATGGCACAAGCTCAAGGTATAAGCTAGCAACCACCAATCACCATGGACATGATTTTTCTATTAGAAAGCTAGCGACTGCAAGCTTTTCTTCTAGCATAAACATGTGTGTTATGCTAGAAGGAAATGCTTATGCTAGAAGGAGAGCTATTCGTTTAAAATAGAGCACATGGCACAAGCTGAAGGTATAAGCTGGCAACCACTAATCACCATGGAAAGGGTGTTTTATTGGAAAGCTAGCGAATGTTAGCTTTCCTTCTAGCATAAGCATGTGTGTTTATACTAGAAGGAAATGCTTATGCTAGAAGGAAAGCTAGCAGTCGCTAGCTTTCCTTGATCTTTTTCCATGTGATTATTTCAAAATACATCACATGGAACAAGCTCAAGGTATAAGCTAGCAACCACCAATCACCATGGACATGATTTTCCTATTGGAAAGCTAGCGACTGCTAGCTTTTCTTCTAGCATAAGAATGTGTGTTATGCTAGAAGGACATGCTTATGCTAGAAGGAGAGCTAGCATTCGTTTAAAATAGAGCACATGGCACAAGCTGAAGGTATAAGATAGCAACCATCAATCACCATGGACAGGGTTTTTCTAATTGAAAGCTAGCGACTGTTAGCTTTCCTTCTAGTATAAGCATGTGTGTTTATTTTAAAAGGAAATGCTTATGCTAGAAGGAAAGCTAGCAGTCGCTAGCTTTCCTTGATCTTTTGCCATGTGCTTATTTCAAAATAGAGCAAATGGCACAAGCTCAAGGTATAAGCTAGCAACCACCAATCACTATGGACATGATTTTTCTATTGGAAAGCTAGCGACTGTTAGCTTTCCTTCTAGCATAAATATGTGTTCTTATCCTAAAAGAAAATGCTTATGCTAGAAGGAAAACTAGCAGTCGCTAGCTTTCCTTGATCTTGTGCCATGTGCTTATTTGAAAATAGAGTGCATGGCACAGGCTCAAGGTATAAGCTAGCAACCACCAATCACCATGCCCAAGGTTTTTCTATTGGAAAGCTAGCGACTGCTAGCTTTCCTTCTAACATAAGCATGTGTGTTATGCTAGAAGGAAAGCTAGCATTCGTTCAAAATAGAGCACATGGCACAAGCTCAAGGTATAAGCTAGCAACCACCAATCACCATGGACATGGTTTTTTATTGGAAAGCTAGCAACTGTTAGCTTTCCTTCTAGCATAAGCATGTGTGTTTATACTAGAAGAAAATGCTTATGCTAGAAGGAAAGCTAGCAGTCGCTAGCTTTCCTTGATCTTTTGACATGTGCTTATTTCAAAATACATCACATGGCACAAGCTCAAGGTATAAGCTAGCAACCACCAATCACCATGTACATGATTTTTCTATTGGAAAGCTACTGACTATTAGCTTTTCTTCTTATCATAAGTATGTGATCTTGTGACGTGTGCTTTCCTTGATCTTGTGACAAAATCTGTCTCAGGTACTGTCGGCTTCCACAACAGTCACCTATAAGGAATGACATCCTAAGTTGGTCACTAAGTACCTTCGTCAAGTGGAGAAAGAGCAGTTATCCCTCGAACGGTATTGGGTCGTCTCCTTTTCAACAAGTGGTGGTGAGCCCACTTGAGAGAACATACACCCGCAACCTTGGGTTTGACCTCCTATGGCGCAGCGCCGCTCTTTCACTTGCCCCATGTGGCTATACACGACCACTTGATTTAGAAGGATTTATAAAGCACCCTAAGGACAACAACTATGTTTTTGGATGCCTAGCCCCAAAATCGTACCTAAACTACAAGATTCTTTTGTGCCCTCCTATGGAAGTATTAAGTGAGTAGATTTAAGCTATTTTTGAATTTAGTGAGTGACGAGAGAGTTTCTTGTGTGTGTGTGTGTGCATCAAAGAAAGTGACGGTTTTGAGCGCACATGAGATATTGCATATAAATGAAAAGGCTTTTCTTTTAAAATGAAAATAATGCAACTCAACCTAATAGAAAAACAACTAAATAAACCATGTAAAAAAAACTAAATAAAATAAATTGTAAAAAAAAATAAAAAAATCTATAAACAAAATTGTAAAAGTAAATAAAAATCTATAGACTTACCAAGATTTTCAACCTCTTTTTAATCAGGTCTTCTTCTTTACTTTTTGTTTGGCTAAGACTAAAGCTAATGCCAATGCCAATGCCATTTTTTCCCATAACTTCATCTTCATCTTAGTTGGTCTTGCTTCTTTGATAGACAATAATCTAGAAGATATGAAGCCAAGAATACTTGAATGGAAACTGTACAATATATTGAAACTATCTGTAAGTTACAAACTTATATCAAATAATTAAATATAAAAAACACTAGCTATTTAGCTATTTTTATATACAAGTAATGCTATATATTACATCTTATATACACGACAGTCACCTATAAGGAATGACATCCTAAGTTGGTCACTAAGTACCTTCGTCAAGTGGAGAAAGAGCAGTTATCCCTCGAATGGTATTGGGTCGTCTCCTTTTCAACAAGTGGTGGTGAGCCCACTTGAGAGAACATACACCCGCAACCTTGGGTTTGACCTCCTATGGCGCGGTGCCGCTCTTTCACTTGCCCCATGTGGCTATACACGACCACTTGATTTAGAAGGATTTATAAAGCACCCTAAGGACAACAACTATGTTTTTGGATGCCTAGCCCCAAAATCGTACCTAAACTACAAGATTCTTTTGTGCCCTCCTATGGAAGTATTAAGTGAGTAGATTTAAGCTATTTTTGAACTTAGTGAGTGACGAGAGAGTTTCTTGTGTGTGTGTGTGTGCATCAAAGAAAGTGACGGTTTTGAGCGCACATGAGATATTGCATATAAATGAAAAGGCTTTTCTTTTAAAATGAAAATAATGCAACTCAACCTAATAGAAAAACAACTAAATAAACCATGTAAAAAAAACTAAATAAAATAAATTGTAAAAATAAAAAAAAAATCTATAAATAAAATTGTAAAAGTAAAAAAAAATCTATAGACTTACCAAGATTTTCAACCTCCTTTTAATCCAGTCTTCTTCTTTAATTTTTGTTTGGCTAAGACTAAAGCTAATGCCAATGCCAATGCCATTTTTTCCCATAAATTCATCTTCATCTTAGTTGGTCTTGCTTCTTTGATAGACAATAATCTAGAAGCTATGAAGCCAAGAATACTTGAATGGAAACTGTACAATATATTGAAACTATCTGTAAGTTACAAACTTATATCAAATAATTAAATATAAAAAACACTAGCTATTTAGCTATTTTACATCTTATATACATTCATAGAATTGATAACTATTTTTATGTACAAGTAATGCCATATACTTATATACATTCATAGGAACGATTAACATGCATTGACAGTGTTGGATTCTTTCCTTGGCGTACAACTCAATTCATGATATCTATGGTAACAAAACCACTTTGGGGGTGTCCCCATTTTCCACTAGTTTCCCCTTTGGTAAACATGCAACCTTATTTGCAACCATGTTTTCTCAACTATTGTTTCTCCATCAAGTATGAAACAATTGGAAGAATTCAAAGGAATCAATCATACTCTAGATTCTCATTTTCATACGCTCAAGAACTACATCTTTGAGTTGAGGATTTCTTCTTATTAGTCCTATTAAAGATGAATATTTAATGATAGTAGCTATCGTATTTAAGGGTAAACAAGGGAGTCTCATACACCAACAAGATAGCTAACCGACATATATGAGGTAACTAAATTAAACCAAAATTAAACCCACCCAATTCTTTGGATTAAAAAAGGATCTGATATATGACCTAACATGTAACGTCTTTAAAAAAAATTAACCCCAGCAGATTATCTATAAATACTGTTTAAATTTATTGGTTTCAAACACGTTGAGACACATTGAACTTCTTCCTACTTATCAAGATTTAACAATGATATAAGTTATCATGGATCAGTCAATTAAGTGTTTAGTGGATGACTTAATTAGTAAAAGATTATCAAGTTCTCATGTGTAAAATAAATCTCATTAATTGTAAGTATCCTCAAGTAAAGGTGTCTTCAAGGTGAAGTATACAAGTTAAACATTAATAATAGAGGAGTGTGCTATATAATTGTTGATCATGATTAATTAAATCATTTATTATATTTCATTGTTTATACACAGAGGTACTATGTTGACACTTATCCATTAACCAAATAAATATTTTAAATTACTATTCACAATTTAAATTAATTACTATTATTATTAATTGTTATTGTTATTATTATTATATTATTAATATTATTTAATTAATAATAATAATGATAATAATCCCTTTTATAAAGTATAGTGGGTTGAATAATAATGAATTTATTAAATAAATTATTAATTTAATTAACGGACGGAATCATCCCAAGTAAATTAAAAGGATATGTTTGAATATGTAGGATATGTTTGGGGTTGTTAAGGTAACTTACAGAATCCATTCCAGAAATCTTCTTATCTTACTGCAATCGACGGTTTCAGGTATTTTTCTGAACCAGCTTAATTAGAATGTATTTTCTTTTATTTCCAAGCTATGCATGTCAAACGAACAGAATTAAATGGAAAGTTTTAGGATTATGTTTATTTAACTGCAGAGACATGTAAACATATAGAAAACAGACTGTTAAACATTTACAGAAACAGAAATATAGATGGTTGAATCTCTTGTTTTCTTCTAACAATAATTAAGGGAAAAACTAGGTATAACCTGATAACCCGGAATAGACCCAGTGCTCAGATAGGGCACTACAGTTGGTATCAGAGCGCAAGGCTCAGACACTGAGACCTTAGGGCCTAACTACACCTGGAACTTTAGTGAAATTTACTAGAAAATAACAAACCAGTATGATGGCTGCAAAAAGATAATTTGAAGAGCCTTTTCCCATTTATTCGTAAGGCGTAACAGAAACAGAATTTGAATGATATATATATATATATATATATATATAACTGCTTATTTAGGGCTCAGTCTAGACCCCATTAAACAAACCTTTCCAGAAAAACAACAACATTTCTATATACACTCTTTTAATATTCAAACCCTAATATTAATCCAATGCTAAAGCATTTGGGATAAAAAAAACACTTCATTGCATTTATAGAAAGAAATTGTATTCATAATAAATATGAAACAATGAGTCTCGCACAGGATTTACAGAGGGTTCTCCAAATTTCAGACCTGCAGCCAAAGTGATCAGTTTTCATTTCCTATTATTTTAATGCAGATCTGCCTTCTTGCCTGTAACATTTTTCTTTAAACATTCATTTCAATAAATGTGGCATAAAACAAATATTCAAATAATATTGTTGCCTGCAATATTGTTTATAATACAAGCATCGCAGCAATTTCGACGCAGAAATCGTTTCATTTGAGCTCGATATGATCCATTTTGACCAATAACTAAGAAGATTTACAAGCATGGCAAATGCATGAAACGATTTCCATACTGCTCTCCATTGTTGCTGCTTGTTTTGTCCGAAACGAATTTCATACAAAATGTTTCTTCCTTTGAAACCCTAGCGCTCAAGCCAGGTGTACCAAGCGCTCGGAGCCCAATGCCACATCAATTGTCCTCCAAGCGTTTTTCTTCTTTCCTTTGTGCCCAGCCCGAACTCAACAACTAGAGCCAATTGGCCCACGCACTTAACACATTAATGCCCACCATCGAATCCCATGCACTGAGTTCACATAAGAGGACGGGAATATATAAAAGATGCGTTGTGCTCAACGCCGAGGACTCATCAGGGAACCGAATGCCAAGCCAGGCGGGTCCCATGGATTTCATATCTCCCATCGTCCATGAGATTACCCACATATCTGCCCAGCACCGAGGGTCTTACATGAAACCAAGAGCCAAGTCGAAGCATCCCTACAATGCCAAATAAAACCTTATTTCCTCCTTAAATAGGCATACTTTTGACGGCACGTGAGACGGTTTCCGCGTTGCCCATGAGCGGTTTACTATACCGCTTTATTGGAATGCGGACGAGTAAGGAATGAACACGTGGGATGGTGGTTTCCTTTCCGCGACCACCAACCACCCTTACCATGCGTACATGTTGCCGACGCGGAATAAGGAGAGCCGTCGATCCTGCGTTGGCGTCAATCCCCATGCAAAAAAGAAAAGGTTTTTTTTTTCGTTTTATATTGTTTTAATTTTTTATTATTATTATTTTAAATTAATGTTTTTTAAATATTAATTTAATTTTATTAATTTAATGTAGTGTCTCTCAAGCATGCCCCTTTTTAAAGCTATAATTAATTAATTTCACCTAATACACTGCTGTGCAATCTTTGGTTCTCACATCATATCTGTCCATCGTACAGATAATAAATTTTGAATGAACACCATAATTAATGTGTAATTGCCAATGCCATTAATTAATTTCACCTAATACACTGTTGTGCAATCTTTGGTTCTCACATCACATCTTTCCATCATACAGATAATAAATTTTGAATGAACACCATAATTAATGTGTTGCCAATGCCATTTCCCGGCTTCTTCCATCGTGATTCATGGCATTGGGCACACATTTTCCAGTTGCAGATTAAAATTTTGGCAGACTTTGTCTCCAGGGTATTGAGCTATCCAATAAGCTATGGCAGTCAAACATCATTTGCACTGAAACAACCATGCCCCGGGGGACCAGAGCTTCTGGAACCAAATTGGACCATCAAGGATTTCGGATCAGGTACTCCGGCTGATTGCACTTTATGCTTAAGGGAGACTCTCGCTACAGCCCATAGGCATCCACATCAAGTTCCAGTAAATCGCTGCGAATGCAAGGGTTCGGGCTCTTGGGGCAAACATCCTTCTCAGAGGTAGGTACCGTATTGTGAACCATGAAACTTCAACCCCCTTGCTGGTACCAATTTTGCAAAATAGTAACATTACAAATGTCCATTAGCTAAAGCTATAATTATAAGATTCCATTGGCGAAGAAAATAAGATTCCATTGGCGAAGAAAACCGTAGTAACCTTAAGTTAAGATGTTAATTTGTTAATAATATGGGGAATGGCCAGGGTATTTATTTGGTTCTCTCTGATATTGGAACTGAAGGAGTGTGAGATATCGTTCTAGCTCATGTCCATGGAGTAAAGGTCCTTGTCAAATACATTCGGCTGTGGGAGGTTGACAATAGCCGACGGATGGGCCTATCAAAAATAAGGTAAGCTCTTAACCAACATTTATAGTTTAGACTCTAAATAAAATTGTAATTTTCATAAAAAATTAAAATATATTGAAAGTAAGATTCCGAATTTAATAATTTAAAGGAAATAGAAATATATTTATGCTCAATTAAGACAATTTTGCAGTTTAGATGCAATTTTCTTTTTACAAAACTTATCCATTTTTTAGATATAGATTTCCAAAAAATTAGTTTAATTTGAGGGCTTGATTAATTCCCCATACTAACTACACTAACTGTGTTAAATGAGAGACTAAAAAACCAGTCAAATAGATAAACCTATGCTGATGAAAAATGACAATAGAAATGAAAAATTTACCTTGGGAAAATATATCCATAGCCTCAGCTCTGAATCTATTAAAATGATTTACTTCAACAAACAAAGGGAAAGTGGTGGCGGTTGGATTAATGGTAGAAGCAACGCATGCAAAGTTTGATCCATGCTTAAAGTTAGATCCCACCAATTTCAAATACTAGCTCAGTAATGTTGGATTCATTGCCTCGTCTGTAATTCATTCATTAACAAACAGTCAGTCTAGACTTTCAAATCTTTACATCAAGAAATTACCCAACAAGATATAAAACGTCCAGGTACATAAAAAAATAATCGATAACCAAGCTCTCCCCAGATTCGTAGTATCTCCAAGTGTGTTTTTCCTGGCTGGGAAGGAGAGAATGCAACCTCACTCCTGCCACAAGGCCGCCTATGTCATAATTCGAGTGTCCAAAGTTGAAAATTGCAGTGAAATTACAAGCCCCAGCCCTCGGGTCTTGAATCTGCCACCCTACAATGCCAAATAAAACCTTATTTCCTCCTTAAATAGGCATACTTTTGACAGCACGTGAGACAGTTTCCGCGTTAGATCCCACCAATTTCAAATACTAGCTCAGTAATGTTGGATTCATTGCCTCGTCTGTAATTCATTCATTAACAAAGAGTCAGTCTAGACTTTCAAATCTTTACATCAAGAAATTACCCAACAAGATATAAAACGTCCAGGTACATAAAAAAATAATCGATAACCAAGCTCTCCCCAGATTCGTAGTATCTCCAAGTGTGTTTTTCCTGGCTGGGAAGGAGAGAATGCAGCCTCACTCCTGCCACAAGGCCGCCTATGTCATAATTCGAGTGTCCAAAGTTGAAAATTGCAGTGAAATTACAAGCCCCAGCCCTCGGGTCTTGAATCTGCCACCCTACAATGCCAAATAAAACCTTATTTCCTCCTTAAATAGGCATACTTTTGACAGCACGTGAGACGGTTTCCGCGTTGCCCATGAGCGGTTTACTATACCGCTTTATTGGAATGCGGACGAGTAAGGAATGAACACGTGGGATGGTGGTTTCCTTTCCGCGACCACCAACCACCCTTACCATGCGTGCATGTTGCTGACGCGGAATAAGGAGAGCCGTCGATCCTGCCTTGGCGTCAATCCCCATGCGAAAAAGAAAAGGTTTTTTTTTTCGTTTTATATTGTTTTAATTTTTTTTATTTAATGTTTTTTATTATTATTTTAAATTAATGTTTTTTAAATATTAATTTAATTTTATTAATTTAATATTTAAAAAACATTCATTTAATTTAATTCGTTTAATTTAATTTAATTAATTTTTCCTGGCTGGGAAGGAGAGAATGCAGCCTCACTCCTGCCACAAGGCCACCTATGTCATAATTCGAGTGTCCAAAGTTGAAAATTGTAGTGAAATTACAAGCCCCAGCCCTCGGGTCTTGAATCTGCCACCCTACAATGCCAAATAAAACCTTATTTCCTCCTTAAATAGGCATACTTTTGACAGCACGTGAGACGGTTTCCGCGTTGCCCATGAGCGGTTTACTATACCGCTTTATTGGAATGCGGACGAGTAAGGAATGAACACGTGGGATGGTGGTTTCCTTTCCGCGACCACCAACTACCCTTACCATGCGTGCATGTTGCTGACGCGGAATAAGGAGAGCCGTCGATCCTGCCTTGGCGTCAATCCCCATGCGAAAAAGAAAAGGTTTTTTTTTTCGTTTTATATTGTTTTAATTTTTTTTTTATTTAATTTTTTTTATTAGTATTTTAAATGAATGTTTTTTAAATATTAATTTTATTTTATTAATTTAATATTTAAAAAATCATTCATTTAATTTAATTCGTTTAATTTAATTTAATTAAATTAATTTAATGACTTTTAATTTAATTTGATTTAATTAATTTAACTTAATGCCATTTAATTAATTAATTTAATTTAATTAATTCAATTTAAATTTTTTTAATTATTTCAATTTAATTTAATTTTTTTTTATTTTGTTTTATTAATTATTATTTAATTTAATTTAATTTAGTTGTTGATAAGAATTAAAAAAAATAAAAATACCATGTAAAAGAAAAGGGTTTTTTTTGCGTTTTATATTGTTTTAATTTTTTTTATTATTATTTTAAATTAATGTTTTTTAAATATTAATTTTATTTTATTAATTTAATGTAGTGTCTCTTAACATTTATTTAATTTAATTCGTTTAATTTAATTTAATGACTTTTAATTTAATTTGATTTAATTAATTTAATTTAATTAATTTAATTTAATGTCATTTAATTAATTAATTTAATTTAATTAATTCAATTTAATTAATTCAATTTAATTTTTTTTTAATTAATTCAATTTAATTTATTTTTATTTTATTTTATTTTATTAATTACTATTTAATTTAATTTAATTTAATTTAGTTGTTGATAAGAATTTAAAAAAAAAAAAAAATACCATGTCAAAATAAAAGGGGTTTCGGCAAAATTTCATTTAATTCGTTTAATTTAATTTAATTAATTTAATTTAATTAATTTAATTTAATGACTTTTAATTTAATTTGATTTAATTAATTTAATTTAATGTCATTTAATTAATTAATTTAATTTAATGTCATTTAATTAATTAATTTAATTTAATTAATTCAATTTAATTTTTTTTTAATTAATTCAATTTAATTTAATTTTTTTTTATTTTTTTTTATTAATTTAATTTAATGACTTTTAATTTAATTTGATTTAATTAATTTAATTTAATGTCATTTAATTAATTCAATTTAATTTTTTTTTAATTAATTCAATTTAATTTTATTTTATTTTATTAATTACTATTTAATTTAATTTAATTTAGTTGTTAATAAGAATTTAAAAAAAAAAAAATACCATGTCAAAATAAAAGGGGTTTCGGCAAAATTTCTTATATAATTATATAATGCTAGTGTTATTTTATTTATATTTAATTAAATTTCGTATATATTTTTATTTAAATTTCGTGTATAATTATATAGCGCTAGTATTATTTTATTTAAATTTAATTAGATTCCATATAATGTTATAACCTAGGTTTCTTAAAAAATTAAAAGTTAATATTTAAAAATATAAAGCTACTCACGAACTTTCAATTTAAAAGTTCTTCATAGATTTAAAGTTTTAAGGTCAATTATAGTAAGGTTGAAGTGGTTGGTGAAGTTATATTTAAATTAGCGTAGATAAAATTTAAATTATAATTTATATTTAAGGGAGAAATTTAAAATATTTAAATTTAATATATATAAATATTTAAAATTTTCGAAAAGAAATAAATAAATAAATAATAAAGAGTGGTTTAAGTGGTTTGGTGAAGATCTAGGGTTTTATAAATCTATGTATTTAATCAAATTGTCTTAGTATTTATTATATTTAACATCCTACATAAAATTAAATTCAAAAAATTCAAAAAATATGTAGGTGTAATTATATAATAATTTTTGGATGGTCAAATTACAATTTCTCATAAAAAAAATTACAATATCTTTAATTTTTCAATTCTTGGTTCATTGCATTTCATGATCGTTGAAATTGCATTTTCATTTTACAATTCAGCCTACTCATATGGAGTTACAAACTTTTACAATTCAACCCAGTCATATGCCGTTAGTTTGGAACACAAGAATGAGTATATATTTCTTTTACAAATCAGCCTACTCATATGAAGTTACAAACTTTTACAATTCAATCGACTCATATAAAGTTAGTTTGGAGCACAACAATAAGTATATATTTCAATTGAGAAGAGGTTATCATATATAACGGCCTATATTAAGAAAACCTAATAACGGCCTATATTAAATGCAATTGTGAAATTACTATCAGGTTATCATGTCAGTACCATTTGTCAAAAACCCAGATTCATGGTATTATAAAATTGAAGTTTTCCCAATTATTTATAACATCTACATTTTTTAAATTTGATAAATAAAAAATAAATTATCTAAAAATAAAAGACATTTTTATTTTTGACATTAAAAGTTTCCAACCATGTTAATGTCAAAAGAGTTGTAACCAAAACTTGCATTGAGTTGGCAGAATAATCAAAAGTCTATAGTTCTACACCTGAGTGAACCATTTCTTAATATATTTTTACGGAAGAACACTACACTAGTACCATTTTACTCCCATTTACAAAACCTGTAAAGGTTGGCGGTAAAGATTCACCAGGCCAGTGACAAAAAAATATCGTGTGCTCCTATCTATGAATATGTTCGAACTCAAACGAGGGCGGGAAGCGGCAATGTCACTTGTATCTGGTAGTAAGGCGGAACAAAAAATTTCAAAATTCAAAATTCAAATGGGCGATACAGGAAAACGGTTTCATGGAAAACGACGTTAATATAGACATCTGTAGATAGATTTAGGCCCATCTCCCTCTACAATGTTTAGTACAAGATCCTCAAAAAGATAATTGCAATCAAGTTATGGAAAATCATCCCTTCCATCGTCTCGATTAACCAAGGATGATTTGTCTTTTATTTTTTTGGAACCTTGAATTACCTTCAATTCTGTAGGTTTCAATATCAGAGATTGCTACTGCAAAAAAGGTTTTTATATTTGAGATGGTGCACTGGACTTGTGCCTTAAATATCATTCAACTAGCATTTTGAAGTTAGGGTATGCTTTGCACTCTGACCTGAAGCGTCTTTCTGATTCCTATGGAGAGCTGGAGTGTTTTCGCTACTGTGAAGCGCCTAAACTAGACCTTCAAAAGGTTTTTCCATCTGTTCCAGGGGGGCTTTTCGACCTTGCAAAGACTGTGCTGGGAAGTGCTTTAAACAAAAGTACTAGGATGAGTGACTGGAGGGAGCGTCCCTTGAGCAATAGTCAGGTACACTAAATATAAATCCATGCTACGTTATAAGTTGCACTACAAAGTATAAGAACGGTCCAGTACAAACCTCTAAAAACTGATAAAGTTTGAAATAAGAACATACAAACTACAAATTTAAACGTTGCTACGAAATTTATATGGGAATGTTCAGATCAAGATTTTCAGGCATACAACAGACTCGCAGATATCTCCAGTAACTGAAATATGCAACCTCTTATAACTTGAAGAAGGCACAAAAATACCCATACCCCATGGGCCTTGTACAAAATCCAGATACTAAACTAAATGGACGAGAATGATAGGAATTTGTAGGACGAGGAGTACCTGAAGTTCTAATTTACAGGAGGACGATTCAGCCGCTCCAGCTGCTCGCAATAGGATTCAGGTTCTAATTTGCAGAGGACAAGAACAATGTTTCAGCAGCTCCAGCTATAGGAATTTGCAGGACGAGAATGAGGACCAGGTCTCTTGGCATTTTGCAATGGACTGCACTGCCTTGAATGCAGGGAGATGGGCGTTGAATGCAGGTAGGTGGGCGTTGAACCTTGAGAATATGGCAGGAGCGAGACTGTGTACGATGAGATCTCCAGGATATGGCTGCAGCTGGCTCATGATCAAGCTGAACGTTTTCGATGGGACTGTATGGCGCTTCATGTGGTACTACGTCAATAATTATAATACATTATTATAATTATAAAAACTAGTTGAATGATATTGCAATATTTCTCATTTATGCAATGACATGAAATGGATGATAATGTATGGTATGTTCTTATTTCATATTCCTTTATGGCATGTTCTTATTTCATATTTCTTTATGGCATGGATGAAAAGTTAATGTATTATTATATTTTATAATACCTTATTATAAATATAAGATTTAGTTGAAAGATATTGTAATATTTTTTATTTATGCATGATAGTATAAAGTAGTGTGATATTACATTTTTTTTTGGGGATAACTGGAAGTAGAAGAAAGATTAATATTTTGTCTATATTTTGTACTTTCTTATGTAATTTGAAAAGTTAAATGTATTATTATATTATATTTTATATTACGTTTATGTGATGAAATGAATTAGGTAAATTTAGGATAATGCATCACCATATTTCATATTTCGTTAATGGGATAGCAAGATGTAAAGGAAAGGTTAATGCCTTGTTTATAGTTCATAATTATTTTATGGGATACTTTGAAAGGCTAATGTATTATTATATTTATACTACGTTTATATGATAATATGAACTGGTTGAAAGATAAGATACTGGTATGATATTTTTCTTGATGTTATAAAATGAAATAGATGAAAAGTTAACACATGCCTATATTTCACAGTTCACTTAGGGGATTGTAGGTTGTAAGATTAAAGACATAGCCTTCCTTTTTGTCAAATTGTACCCTTAGGGTTTCCGTTTGCAAGTGTTACTTATTTAAGATATATTTCAATTATGATAGAGATCCTTGCCAATTCACATATGGAATAATTGTTCCAGAACAAATGCTTTGGAAAGCCAAAGAACTATAACTTAGGAGTAGACACTTATAGTATAAAAAAAACAAAAAGAAGAAGAAGAAGAAAAAAAAAAAATCATTCACTAACTACGAGCATTAAATTGTCGAATAGAGATGGTATCAATAACGTAAAATTGTATTTTAAGAAAAATCTACTCGGAGAAACTTGGATGTAATGTCCCCTTCCATCAATTTCGTGCCAGGAAGGAAACGTTAACCAAATACCGGGCGTATTGACAAACTTAGCCTCATTTATTGCTAAGAAAAGCATGGATTATTAAAACTTCTTGTGTGCAGATTCATACTTCAAATAAACACAGTGGAATAACATACTAGCAAGCACACAAACAGTAATGCCTAACATATATATATATATATATATCATAGCAGAGGATGATTCAGCATATAGAGACTCAATCTCGTTCCAATGCCATGCATAGATTCCAAATTAGGATAATCAATTCATTTCCTTAAACATGGACAATTTAACATATTGCAGAACACAAAATGCAAATAATTTATCATACATAGAACACTTATCTTGAAGATGAAGCTGTCCAAACAACTAGCTATGTGAGAGCAACGTTCCGCCCAACCATAGATATCTGTCCAGCTTGTATTCTTTTAGCTGAGAGATCACCCCCGAGCTGGGTTATGTATCCACTAAGGAGTAACTAGTTGGGCTCACTCACAGCCATGGTTTCGGTCATCATCTATGCTAAGCCAACACACCGTTGGGTTTATCAAGCATTCAAGAAGATAGAGGAGAGTAAAGCTAAGCCAGTGAGCTCAACCACAGAGCTACAGGAATCTCAAGTGAACTCAACAGTCAGGCACCCACATTACCTACCACATCCAACACAAGGAAGATCCCCTTCTCTGCTACACAGTCCCTCAGGCAACTCTTCCCTCTAGTGCTCTTCAGGATGGGCATAGAAAGGTCCAGCTGCTAATCCTTGAGATCCTAGCCTTCACTGCATTTATCAAGCAAACCCAACCTCTGCTCAGTCATTCACAATTGGATTTCTCACAGTTCTGTTATTCAATAACTCAATTCCTGTCACTTCATTTCCAGGCTGTAAAAAACTGGGTTTTCCAATGGATGTCGGGGTAGCTAATGCTCTCAATTTCGCCCCAAGGTTCGTATCTATGGATCCCCCATCGGATTTCACTGTCAAATACCAATTTTGGGTGTTGATGGCTCTTCAAAACGTGGGTTCCTGCAAAGTCGCGATTTCTGGTTTTTCTCACTGCTGGGCATTTGTTTTTGGATGGAAAATGGTGCTGGTAACTTTCACAATGGAATGGGGATGGGGAAGAAGCAACTCCCATGAGGTAGAGTGACTTGTGGTACAAGAAAAATAGAGCCCATACCTGCCTTACAGCAAAATTAAATGTCAGCAAGGAAAGTCAAATGGGTTCTCACAATGACATTTGGCAGCATATGATTCATCCCCACAACCCCCTCACCACTCCCTAGTGGATACACATGGCCCTTTCTCATTCGTTGCTCCCATAGCCAGTTTTGGTATTTTATTGCAATATCAAATATTTACATCAATTCACAATATCCCATGGCTTAATAGCACATGGGTAATAACATATCAAATACTTGCCCATTTTAAATAAAATCCGAACATATACTAGCGGGGCCTTGGCCTTGAGCTCCACGCTAGGAAAACATACATTACATGTATACAATATTTACATGAAAGCCATAATTTCCTAAGGGTCAAAATTGGGGTATTACATTGGAACAAAGACCAACGATATTTTAAACCTTTTTCTACATAGCCATGATGAGAAAACAAGTGGACGGATATAATCGGTGGATTTGCTGAATGACGAAAAATTGATCAATTTTAAATGATAAGACACCAAGATGCTCAGATTGACGAGACTTTGACGGATTGTCGAGGAAGAGAAACCAACTTAAAATTTGAAAACGAGATATCAATGTGATTGGTATGATGAGCTGAACTCAACGACATGCATTTTGCATTACGACAAAACCATTTATGAAAACTCATGACTACGAACTTGAAATTTAACCATGGTATCGAAATGGTCAAATGAAGGCAATGTTTCGTAAAACGAAGTATGGAGACGATTAGCATAATAAATAGAACGCAATGAAGCTAACCTTAGGTCATAATCAAACATGATAAAATGACAACTAGCCCTCGAGATGGAACTTGATGGGGTTAAGAAGACACTTTGTGCGACTTGATGAATCTGTCGAAGTGGTCTTATGATAACATAAACGAAGAGATAAGGGAAATACATGATAAGCTCATGGAGCTGAACATGATGATACTAATGACAAGAATAAGTGTTATCGAAAATCTAGCTGGGACCGACAGTTATTGAATGTACTATCGAATTGATATTATACACAATTATGATTGAGTTCCTGAGAATGTATTGGAACCATGTTGGAAAAAAAAAAATAATAATAATGATTAGAACCACTTGTGCTTAATATGGCCATGATTGTTGGAGAAAAATAGAAGGGAATGGAAAGAAGATGATAATAGGAAATTAAGATAAAGTTTAGTGTCGAAAGTACAAGAACAAAAATTAACTTCAGGATGAAGTTCTATTTAAGAGGGGGTGTATGTAGTGCCCCTAGACTACTGTAGACATTGAGGGCACCTGCTGAGTGACCTCACTGTTTGAAACATTAATAAAATAACCCTATGATTTACGTTTGTGAGAAATGTGTGTAGCGACAGGTGAAATGGTTCACCGACGGACACACAAAGGAATATGAAGGGTCGTAGAGTACGGGTAAATCACACACAGGGAGAGCGACGACGATGTCGACTTCTGACGGAATACCACGCTTGAGCAGATAAGCACTGATCCGCTTGCTCCTAGTGAAAATGCTTATTAAACTTAACTGCATAAAAACATATAAGTTTGCACCTAGAGCATTACTTAGAAATGCATTTGAGTACTTTAGGAATTTGCATATATCTAAACATAAACAATCATTGGAGAATGTTATGGCAAATTATCACATCGTCGATCTACTGCGTATGGCTTGAGGGACTGTACAACAGTGAAGAGAATACTTCCTTGTGCTGGGTGTGTAGGTATTGTGGGTGCCAAGCTAGATAGATCTTGCAAGGTTATCCCTGGCTCTGTGCTGGAGCTCACTAGCTTAGCAAATCTTCCCTCCCATGTCCTAGCAGCCTGATAAACCCAATTGCAGATTGGCTTGGCTCATCTTGGTGTATGCTTGGATATGTGTGAGTCTGCTGTTCCTTGGTTCCTTGTAGAGATCATGCCTAGCTCAGGGGTGGCAGTCGTGCTGAGAGATTGAGGAGCACACTGGCCTATGGTTGGGTGGAACGTTGCAGTTGCATAGCCAGTTGCTTGGGACTGCCTTATTGAGATAAGTATTCTCCTGTATATTCTTGCAAAGATTTAATTGATGGATATCTGAATGTAGGGTGATGGTGTAAATGAATAATTTTACTTCCGCTGTGTTTTTACGAGTTTATGCAATTCCATATGATCTTTTATAAATCTGCAAAGGTCTTTAATTGGCTGTTATAGAGTCTTGAATGTATGATAGATATCAACAGCATTTAGTTAACTTCCGTTGTGTTTCCATTGTATAAACATATACTTGTATATATATATTTTCATTTTCATTTGAATGCTTGTTTAATGAATGGATATGGGGGCTAGATGCCCGGTTTAACCTCACGATCCCTCCAAAAATCCCCTCCTCCATACTTCCCACCATACTCATTAGATCTATCCCTTTGCTAATCTATGCCTCCCATGCTACCTCCCTCCCTCTAATCCCCCTTTCTATCCCCTTTTCCATAACAAACCACCTCTCTACCCCACCCCCCCCACTCTCTCTCTAACCCCATCTCTCTCTCCGATTATCTTTAACCCCCCTCCTTTATAACTCCCACACTCTCTCCCTCTCTCTCTTTAACCCCTCTCCTCCTCCCTGTTATTATACAAACTATCATCCCTAGAACACCTAGGCTGTGTGGACCAAGGGGCTAGTTACAGTAAGTGGGGAGGACATAGGTCCAATGTCACCATAGCCTAACTCCTCATCTTCTTTGGTTAAGTCCTAAACCCATGGGAGAGTCCCTAATGGAGGAATAACACCTGTAAGCACCAACACACCTGGAAATACCATTCTACAATCATTATGGATAATATTAGTGCCTTGCATGGAGTCAACAATGGATAATAAAGACAAATAAGTAATATAAAAGGCGTAATTCAATATACCAATCAATGTCAATGAATATCACAAGTTCAACATACTTCACAATTCATACAATGCATCTACCTGATGCATACCAAGTATCTACCTGATACATATCATCATACATGATCCACCTGATCATACTGTGTATCCACCTGATACAAAATTAATACAAACTTAACCGAATATTTAGGGACACCTAAAATTGAAGTTATTGACATTTAGACACTGACCCATTATAATCCTCCCTTGACCCAACCTGACGATTATGTCTTGATACAACTAGATGTACCTTTTCCCATAGATCCCTTTAAATTTGTTCAAAATGTACAACATAATATGTCTAGAACCAAATTATGGTTAATCTAACAAGCATGGGATGTACTTCCACTACACCTAGTGTCTTTTGAGGAAACATGAATGCTTCTTATGTATATTTAGTTATCAAAATCATTTCTTCTACCCATATGCCACATGTTTCCAATGTCTCTTCATTCTTAATGCCATCTATTAGCAAACACATTCCAACCCTACGTTTTCCTAGTCTTGGAATACCTTCCACAAGTAATTTTATGCCTAGTTCGAGCTTCTCCTTTGGTGTATGTAATAATCTATTGATCCCTCAACAACTCCCCAAGTTATGTGATGTGGGGCCCCACCTGAAATTTTGAACTAAAGGCCACTGATCCAAGTGTTGTTACTCTTTAATGATGTCTATACAACTACAATTTGGACGGAGTCCTTATAAGGTATGTTTTATCATACCATGTCTAATATTTCTCCTTTACAGGTTTTTTTATTATCATGCCATACACTTGGATATAGTAAACCCCCCCCACCCTTACTGCTTATTCTTTCTGTACAAGCAATTCATCCTTGAAAAGTTTGACAAAATATGAGTGAGAAAACTATCCCTGATTCCATAAGCTTAAATTCCACTTGATGAAAACCCTCAGTTTGTTTCACCCCTAAACCATCCAAAGAGTCGAGCTTGCACATTGTTATGGTCGATGGAGCCCGCACATTGTTATGTAACATTGGTTGAATGGTCGATGGAGCCCACACATCATTATGTAACATTGGTTGAATGGTCGATGGAGCTCGCACGGTTGATGAGTCAATAGCTGTATGCTTGAAGTCGTTTTCTCACGCTCCTTTGGCTTCTGTCTCCATGAATACTGGTTGCTGGAACAGTGGAAACCTATTGGAACACAACCAGTATTCCAATGAATCAGATCCCTTTTTTGTTTCCACGAACACCAATGTGAAAGAATGCTTGCCTGCATGAATTTTAAACATAGTTGTAACAACAAGGGGACTAGGACTACTTAAGCGACTTGGTACAGGCTTCAAGGAAGTACAGTACTTAGCATGTACCAGTACTTGGTACATGCTAGTGTTACACAAGCAAGTTTGATACAAAAGAAAACATAGAAGATATAATGTGGTACGGCAAGAGAAAATAACATAATGTCGATCATGGATTAACAAAAAAAAACATGCGATACTTTGAGGGGTGTGCTCAAGTGGAATGTGCATCCAAGGAGGATGCAAGTTAGTTATTCCAACTATGAGTCAAGTGCATGTGAGCAAATATGTGCATGACAATGAGTGCACATGATGAGCATGGGGTAACTGTGCATGACATATGAAGTGCACTAAGGGAAGATGAAATATCAATGTGGAAGTTGAAGCGACAAATATGTGCTGAAGTAGTCATATGGAAGTTAAAGAGTAGTTGAAGATGGATGAAGCGTAGGGGAAGCTGCACCACGAGTAGTCATTTGAGAGGGGTTAGCTAGATGGTCTTGAGACATGGTAATTGAGAGAGTCTACCATGGACCTCAAACATAGTGGTAAGGCAAATGTTGTAAATGTGTATATATATTGTTATGTTTGAGTAATGAAAATGAGTAGAGAAATTCCCTTATTATAATTTGGTTTTGTATGCCCTCTAAAATTGTTTCAACTTTTATGTTTGTAGTGCTTTTCTATTTTCAACTTATATCTTTCGAAGCATTGTACTTAGTCTGCATAAATATGATTTCATAGAATTATGCCCATCAACTCTTTAGTTTGCTGTAATAATAACCAACTTCACAGATTTAGTTCATTTAATATATTGTTAGCACTCTAAAGTCTGAGCTAGTTCAATTAAAAAATTTGTAACTCAATCTTATTTTGATCCTATATTCGAAGAAGAAATAAATATATAAAAAATAAAATAATCTTATATCAAAATAACCTATTTTGACCACAAATTTATTAAGAATCTAATGTATGTCATATACCAAGTCCATGCATATAATGCATAATATATATATCCTGTCCCTTCAATGTTCAGACACGGTGTTCAAAAAAGCGAATTTGAATTTCAAAACTCAAATGCCCGCGCTCCACGAAAGTTACCAAAGGACGGTTCCTCACCAATTTCCTCCATTCTTCGCCATGGCAGAAGATCCATCAAGGATACCTCAGAAAACTCACCGTCGAGACTCGGTAGTTCAAATCTTGTGCATTGGAGGAGCGCCTTCAGGGCTTGCAAGTTTCCTAGAAGGAAATGGGTGAAAGGATGCTGTTCTCTCCATACTAAGGCTATGATGAAGGCGGTGAGCATTTTGCAACAGTTCATAAGATTTTTGGGGCGAGCATTGTCTGGAAATATTTGCTATATATTCTCATAATCTAGCACTGCCAAACAGTTGTCACACATCCTACAAGGCACATGCTCAACTACGAGATCCAGTCTATGCCTGCTTAGGGCACATTTCCTCCTTGCACCAACTGGTATATAAACTAAATAGCCTCAGCGTATGCATTATTTGTTGTTATTTCCATAAATTGCTTCTCTTGGTATCTCCAGCTCTCAAGATATGTGTAATGAATTTTTTACAGGAGTTGGCAGGCCGAAATAACCTTCACGAGCGTGGGTGGCCAGCAGCATTTCATTCGGTGTTTCATCCATCTCCATGAATCATCCTGACAGCACCACATTAGTTCCAGGTACATCTCTCTGCCATGTCATCCTATCTCCTAGTGCTACAAGGCATTCTTGTCTCACCAAATTCTCTGGCATTTTCTTAACAAAATTTCATTCCCTAAACCAAATACTATCCAATTTCTGGTCTAGTCGGGTTTAGTGCGTGGAATGTTCATAGAAACAACTGCAACATCTCATGGGAAATACCTGCGCACTTTGCCATCCTGATTTCCCTTATATATTAACTCTAGCTAGCACATGAATTCATTCAAATTTTATTATTCAGTGTAATTCTTTGTGTATGATCATGTTAATGATCTCGGATATGGTTACAATCAAGAATTGTTATATGTGTTCAATCCTTTCGTTCGCCTAAGTAAGTATGTGAAATGCAGGAAGCGAGCCCTAGACCGAACTATCAAAAGATTGTGAAATGTGTCAGGGACCTCGATTTAAAGGTTGGAGGGTTAAGTCGATTATTTTATATATTTGAAGTGATTGTGTGTTAAGTACCAAGTGAATTGTGGTATTAAGGCCCGTGTAATACGTTTGTGGAGTGCATGCGATGTGCAGATGGTCATGGTCTGCAAATAACTGTTAAATTTCGTGAACTTACTGTTAAGTGAAAGACAAGAACCCTCAATAACTTTTTGGAATGTTTCCCTACTTGTCAACTCGGCGTTTCCATGTTCTTCCTTGTGAGATCCGCCCATTATTTTTGGGTTGTGATGCAGCAGTTGAGTGATGTGTTTTGGGTAGAAAACAATCAGTCTATTATGGTGATGGTGCGATATAGTTGGGAATTAATACCCCCTCGGTTCTCGATCGTAGATCTTGTGGTAGAATCTTCATAATAATTTTCATAATATTTGAAGGTTGACCCTAGCGGAGAAAAACAGTTTGGTTAACTCCCTTGAGCGATCGCTCATTTATGTGACAACTCTTTTCTGCTCGACGCCTGCCTCTCACATTTTCTTGTTGAATCTTAGAGTCCATATGTACTTTAAGGGTTTAGTTGTCACCCTTGTCTCCTATGCCAAACTCCTGTTGAAGAAAAGGAAATAAAAGTTTTAAAATTTCTGCATTCCTTTTGTTTGGGTTGTTACATTTCCAATGCTAGCACATGTCCAATTTTTACATATTTTTTTAAAGCTAGAAACATGTTCAAGCATCTTTAAACACAAATATATGATATTTACTAGGAAAAAAACAGTACTAGGAAACATACATGTAGGAAATTTGAGTCACTTGGTTGGGCTCCCTAGTGAACCTATGTTGGTATCTAGCAATTAGTACCATATTACATAAAATATGCTTAGAGATTTAATCTTCCATGTGCCTTTGGGTATATAGGAAGTCCCTTATTTTCGCCTATACCCATGCTTCCATAAACTCTTCGATTATCTTACATTGCTATAGTACGTGCTAAGAATATCACTTTGCGGGGAGATCACTCTTAGGAATCATATAATATGACTAAGGATATGGTCTATGTCATTAGTTAGTATTTTGAAAGATTATAGATGAATAAACTACCTAAACACTTGAATGTTATGTTGGCAAGAACGTTGAAGAAACCCTAAATTTTGAATATATGTCAAATTAAAAGTTCAATTTATAATCGAAGAAGGATAGAATGATGGATAGCATCAACCATAATTTTAGTACAAAAGGAGAAGGATGAGAAGGTATAAGAAGGTCACCATAAAATAATTGTTGAATTTGAACATCATCTTCAGAATATGAAGGAAAAATATGATCTTATTATCTCAAAAGTAGAAGCAATTGAAGGTCAATAATTATAATAGTTGGAGCATGTCATTGTACCAAAAAGGAGAGGGGGTGATAAGGGCATCAAAATTTACGAAGCACCATTAATGGTGGAACCATATTGATACCTCTTTACAATGAAATATCGGAAAAAATACAATAAGTGTCAACATTACAAAGGATGAAAATGAAATAATCAATGGTTCATATAATGAGGCAAAAAGGGACCATTATTTAATGTGATGTTATCAAAGAACAAAAACTATAACAAATTGGAGAAGCTATAATAATGCACATGCAATCAAAGGAAAGGAAGCCATGAAGAATTGACAAAAAAAAATTAAATATAGATGGATGGATAATCAATAGTAGTAGCAAGAGAGAACAAATATAAATAACCATTATTATTATTAGGTTTCATCACATATAAAAGCCTTAGCTACAAACATTTGATGACAAATCCTTTTTATGGGGTGATATGTTATAACTCCATGGGATGTATATATGGGGTTGAATATATAGGTAATGTGGTTACATGAATATTTAATAGGGATAACCCTAATAGGGGACCCACAAGTACAATTAGGGATATGGAGAGATAGGGAATATTATATAGAGAGATGTAGTTACAATCATTATAATTAAGGATTCTCTTAATGAATATAATGATTTTTATCTCTCAGGATTTCACAGTGTGCTTGTTTATTCTCCATGATTTTTGGATTCATTGTGTTAAGGAGGGGTTTATTGATGTTTCGGACCTATGATATGTAGTCCATCTTCATGATAGGTAAGAATATGGATTGCGTATCGTAGGTATGAAACATCGATAAACCCCTCCTTAACACAATGAATCCAGAAATAATGGAGAATAAATATAAGGATTTATTATTTAATTCATCTCTATTATAACTTTAGGATTTATGTTTCACTCTCATATTTGGTGTACATTGGTTTATACACTATTTTATTAAGCTATTTTATTTACAAAATCCGTAACATGCTTCTTGAAAAACCTCCCACAAAATGCATTGTTCTCCCATGGTCTAGTACTTATATGTATATGTTGATATAAACCTTCCTTCCCATTGTTGGTCTTACTAGAGAAATGGCGTATGCATCCTCTAATGAACCAATCTACATCTTCCTGAATTTGGCACAAGACACATATCTACAAGTTATTATTTGTTTTCTCAAAACCAAAATGGCCTCCAACATCAGAGTTATGGGCCTCTGTTATTAGTTTTTTCCTCTCACCTATATAGGTGTATAACACTTATATATCTTGTTGAGAAATGCATCTTGGAGATGATACTAAATCTTGCTGTCACTTTAATTGATTCTTCATGACTTTGGCCATGTATCCATGAAATATCTTCATGAAATTGTAATCTTATGTTCTTTCCTCTTTGTATGAATCATGAGTGAAAGGATCCATGTGCACCAAATTAGCTAAATCACTGATATCTATTGAGATATGATTTTAAATCTATGAGGCATTAACCATAAAGATATGGTTTAACACATTATAAGTTGCAAAAAGATGGCATTTAGAGTAGAATATTTTTATTTCCTCTCATGGAAATCCCATATAAAACCTATGCGGCATTAAACGTTTAAAATATATGGGACATTAGCCATTTAAAATCTATGGTTCACTGACCATGAGATCCCTCCGGACGTTACATTATGGATCAATCAAACTAGATGGAAAAGTTTAGTGTCGGGTCATAATAGTTTAGTCCTACCTATTAAGTTTATAGAGAGATTTAGGATTGATCGCCAATTTGGTGTGTAACTTGTAGTTGTTTGCCTTGCATTGGAAATGCTATGCAACTATAAAACAAAAGTAGAACAGAACATGGAGTAGAATAGAACCTGCTCAAGCAGCAGATGCAGGGGTCTCACTGCAGAAGGGTGAGATGTTTGGTTGAGAAGCAAATGCAGGGGATGGGCTTCCACAACGGAAGAATGAACAGGGAGAGGCAAGATGCCAATTTTAATTCACCAACATTTACGACACTGTGACAAGTGCATACCGAGGAAACTGACATGTCATACTTAGTTGGAGATTGGAATGCTTGGAGTTTGAAATGCCAAAAATAGGTACAAAAGTTGAGAGTGGTGTAATGATCAAAGCATAATTATTGGACAAAAATTAATTAGACTAAGGTATAGATTAATTACAATTTGCATTCCCTTGTTGCTACAATTCAACAAACTTGCAACATCTACCGGCTTGGTATAGAGGTAGACCATCATAAAAGAGAAATCCAATTTTTTTAGATATAGAGAAAATACACCAGGAATTTGAGAGGATGGAAGATGTATTGAACTATGAAATGCAGATGGGTGCTAATTCTCATGTAAAGAGAAAAGATTGGCATTCTATGTGTTGACACTAAGGTTTGAGAATGACTAAATCCAAAAAGTTTGCTAAAATGTCCAAAAAAGGAAGAAATTATCACAAAGGAGGTTGAAGAAAAGGTTGACAATTCAAAAACAAGAGGAAAAAACCCACTTAAGCAAAGTCCGAAAGCAAATTTGTGAAAAGATTAAACCCCGATCAAGTTTCGGTGGCGGAGATGTCAACAATCCCGATCAACGGCCGATATTGCTTCCCGCATCGCCAAAGTGATCGGCGGCAAATAGATGTGGGCGGTAGCGGACTCAATACCGCCGGGACACGTGTCCAAACCTCATCCTTCCGCATATGTAATATAGCGGTAAAGGAAACCACCATAGCGCCGGGCGGAACCACCAAATATGGAAGCGCGGTGGGGTCAGTACACGTGGCAGGGTGGGACCTGATACGTGGCAGATAGAGCAAGCGTGGCGGGGTCATATCACATGGCGTATACTTTGTAGCAATCGGAGGGCCGATATAAACCTTAGTCAAATCAACGGCCATTGTTTCATCCGCATCTAGGAAGGTGCACACTGGATATGAGGAAGAGCGGTCGCGGAGAATAAACCACTCGAACAGGTGTCAGCAGGTGGCTGATCCGCGCAGAGAATAAACCCGAAAAGAAAACATCGTTTTGATCGCGGATACCACCAGATGGAATAAAGGGAGGCGAGATCTGACGGTCTAAAACAAAGTCTCGAGATCAATGGTCAGATATGAACCGCATTCATAAAGGTGCACGGAAGTTAATTCAAAAGTCATATAAAACAAAATAGGCTCCACATAACGGCATTCTGCATGTGTCACTATCCAGAAGAGCTCTGAAGACTGGTGGAGATCTGCGATTGCGACAGAAGGCGAAAGGCGGGTACATACAGGTAGGGTCGGGTTACCTGTCCTACTTTTTTAAACATAATTTTGTTTAAAGAAACGTTTAAATGGAGACTGTGCACGATATAGACGTTTTTAAATCAAAAGAAGCCCTAGAGGATAGAGACGAAGACGTCTACGATACTCTAATTAGGTTTCCAATATCTGATATAAAAATTAGGTTGTGTGAATTGTTAAAGGAAGGTACAGACCCCCACAGAGTTCACCAGTCGTCTTTGATAGCCTTTTGCCCCGACCAAATCCCTTATTTCCCAGAATTCGTATCATGGTGTGTCGAAAATTACTCCCGGGAAGAGAAAGTCGTTCTAAACAGCCAAAAGACCCAAGTCATTTGCGAATTAAAGCCAGCAGAGTTAATTAAAGCCCTAGAAGTAGATTGTTCCCAAAGCCTTGACCCTGAGGTTTTCTCTGAAGTCTCTGTTATTGAAAATTATCATCATGTTTCTCAAAATGATAGGGAAATGTTTTTGTCATCGTGTCTCAAGCCAGAGACCAGCATTTCGGAGGTCCCATACCCTATAGATATCAATATTTTTAATGAAAATACCCAGTTAGTTTTGACATTATTGGCCGTAGTTCTAGGTTTGGATACGGATTTGTATGTAACCGAGTTTCAATTGAGTTTATTGTACAAAATGAGTACAGTCCAGTCAGGGATTGGTGAAAATCAAATCCCTCGACTTAATTTTGAAGCATTTTTAACAGAAAAGATTCACGACCAGATGGTCAATTTTCCTACTCTCAGACATTTCAGGTTTCAGGCCTTTTTGATGAAAATGATTATGACAGCCAGTCAAGACGAGTTGCAGTTCCCAGAAATCATTTTCACGTCTTTACTAGAAAATAACATGTTCAATTACACCAATTACATGCTTTCAGAGATTTATAGAATGATTTTTGGAAAAAATATGCCTAGAGTACTACCGGAAATGCAGGCATCCATGCAATTGAGTACAGAATACGCAACAGGAGACTGGTTTTTGTCGAAAGACAGTACAGTAATCAGATTATATGGGTTCAGACATAAACCCTATGTGTTACCAGCTTTTCTTACTTTAAGGGTTTTTGCCTTGGAATTCTTAAGACAAAAGTTGATTGTGGAAGATAACAATTTTTTGGTTCACAGACAAGCTACAGACATTAAATACCCATTCACATTTGGTCCGTTCACAGTAAAGAATAAGAATGTTGTAGTGTATATAGAGAAGTTGTTGACGGATATGAATTTTGAGTCAGATACGGTTATGGAGTATGACCCGTTAAACATCATATCAAAACGAAGAACGGAGCATCGTATCAAGGCCCTGAACCATCAGATTGTTGAAGGAATGTCGGACAGAGCCAATTGGATAGAATATAATGAAGAAATCATTCCGGATGCATCCGACAAAGAAATGGCATTGATTGACACAACAACAGGGACAGAAAGCGAAATAGATAGTGCATTGGTTGGATCTAAAAGACCCATACAGGACATAATGATCATTGAAGATGAAGAAACAAAAAGAGGTAAAAGATTGAAAATGAATGAACCACAAGAGTTAACAACAATTTCAGAAGAGGCTAAAACAGCTGAAAAAGAAATACCAGAGGTTACAGTTAAAGAGTACAACATTGAAGAAACCCCTGTAGAGGGTGATGTAAATAGACCCCAAAATATCATGGATGTGTTTGATGAGCATAGTCGAAATAAACATGAGTCCGCGAAACAAACCAGTCAATTGTTTCCGAAGGTTAGAAGTATATCTGGGACTGATGTAAGCTTATTTACTAGCAGAAATATCAGGGAAAATACCTTGAAATTTTCAGTTGTCACAAAAAATAAGATTTCAGAAATGAATTTAGATTTGTCTAAAATAAATGCCCCGGATAAAATTTTATTGCATAGACAAACTGGAGAATTCATATATTCAGACTATTTGGGAGCCATATTAAGAGCAGACAAGTTGAAAAGTTCAGTGGATAAATTGAACAATCAATTGAGACAAGAGAAGGCAGAGAATAAGTCTCGACAGCAACAGATTAAAAAATTGCAAGCAGATTTGATAAATAAAGAAGGAGATGCAGCAACCAAACTGCTCAAAGAGAAAGACGATACGATCCAGATGTTGAGACGAAAATTAAAAATTCTAGACACTGTACTCATCCAAGGAGCAGAATTGACAATATTGGAAAAAGAAAAAGAAGAATTATCTAATGAAGTCAATGATGTTACTGCTAAAATGTTAAAGCTTTCTGATGAAAAAGATCGGTGGGAAAAAGAGAAAATCATTTTAGAAGAACAGTTGGCAGAAGCGAGGAAAAGATTAGCAGGAAGTGGTCCGCAACAAGTACAAACAGACACACAGGAAGATAAAACGGGAGTAGATGATATTTTACAGGCTATGTCCCAGGTAAGCTTAAGGGAAAATGAAATCAAAGAATTGAAGGTTGAAATACAGAAGCTGACAGAAGAGAATGAAATCAAAATTAAAGAAATAAAAACCTTGCAAACAAAGAATCAGGAATTAAGTAATAATAATAAAGGATTAGCATCTCATGTGACAGGGCAAGCTGCTATGCAAGGTTGTAAACACCTGGTGTGGGACCAAATTATAAAAGAAGTTGAGAAACTAAGACCATATCTGGATTACATAAGAGTCAAAGAAAAGGTGGTCAAAGATGCCTTCGAAAGTTGCAGAGCCGTTAGGGAAAGCTTAAATAAAAAGCCAAAAGACGTAGCCCAGAAAGCAATAACATTTTTAAACAGTCTAACTGAAGCAGACCTGACAGCCATGAATATAACGAACATAATTTCAGTCATCACATGGGCCAGAAGGATCTTGGGTAAATACTCGCATGTTGAGAATGTTGAAGCTAAAGCTGGAGAAATACGGGAAGAAGTAGTAAAGTTCAAAAAGCAATTTGAAAAATTAGTAAACAAAGGGTTCCCTACTTTTTGGAATGAAAAAAATGAATTAATTCCTCCGAATGATTATAAGAGATTGTTGTTTGATATAAGGATGGATCACAGAAAGTTCCACCAGCTTGATCATATGCTTACAGGGAAAATTTTAATGGAGAAAATATCAGAGGATTTTGAAATTTTAAATATGGTAATCTCAACCTGTGGAAACCTTCTTCCTGTTTCTTATGCAGGTCATGTTGAAATGCGAGTCTTGGTGAAGGAAATGACCAACTATGACTTACCCGCGGCCGACCAGTGGACTTATGTGGAAAAATATGGAAGGACAAGATATTCTGTCCATTCATAGAGGCTTTCAAAACTCTCGCCAAGTGGCGAAAAGATGATATTCAAAATTTTTGCCAAGTGGCAAAAAGATACTTTTATTTTAAATTTGTAATATTATTTGGAGACAGTTATCTATTGCTCAAAGACAGTTATCTTTTAAGTTAAAATATTTTCAGTTATTAGTTAAAAGAAGCAGTAATGTCAAGCTTCTTCCAAATTTTGTATAAGAACAATGAGAGTCATTGTTGAGGGGGTTGGAAATTTTTTGAGAGACAGTGTATCTTTGGAGATCTATTTTTTGATAAATAAAAGCAGTACAGTGAAAATACCCATCTTTTGAGACCAGAGATTCATGTGTTGATCAGCTTTACAGTCCGTTTTTTCTTTATCTTTATATGTGCATGTTCACTTCCTTTGTTATATCTTCCATTATGTTTTTCTTCTATATTTAAATGAATGTCTGAAATAATTCGAGATTCATACTGGTTATGCCTCGTTTTATATCATTTAAATATTCACTATTTTCTCCAAAGTTGACAATGGAGAAAAGTTGGAACTTATTATGGTGGAGGAAAAGTTGTTGCAGGTTATGTTATGGTTTTGATAATTGATGTCACTCAACCACATTTGATTGTGGAATATGTTGATGAAGGGGACACACATCCATGGAGGACTACAGATTTGAGGCACACCATAGGTAAATCAAACACCAAAGCATGTGTTAAGAATTATTCATAGTTTATTGAATGTTTTTTTGAGAAAATACTAAGTTTGTTATGTTTGTACAGGTGCAAATGTTTGTTCAACATTTTCTATTGGAGACAAAGTAGATCTTTTACAACATGGAGTGAAGGTGGGTGAGGGCTCCATATTCAATACAAATCATAGTGTTTATAAGTGTTTATAAATGACAAGCTTTAAATTCTAACCACTATGCATCCTTTCTTTTTTTTAGACTGAAACATAGGGTAGTTTTAATTGATAACCGGTGAAACAGCCACCGGCTGCTTGGTTACATAGTTATCGCTATCTGAAGTTACAAAATTCTTGGACTTGAGATAGCACGGCCCTGTTTGCCTCAGCGTCAGCCTTTCTTTACAATATTTCCATGAACCTTATTCTCATGTTGACATGTCCAAAAGTTATTCATCTAACGAGTTAAATGATGGTCTCTATGGGATAGGCTATTATGAATCTTTAGGAAATGTGAACTTAAAGAGATTCTTATTATTTTTCTATTGGACTGTTAGCTTTCCTTCTAGCGTAAATATGTGTTCTTATCCTAGAAGAAAATGCTTATGCTAGAAGGAAAGCTAGCAGTCGCTAGCTTTCCTTGATCTTGTGCCATGTGCTTATTTGAAAATAGAGTGCATGGCACAAGCTCAAGGTATAAGCTAGCAACCACCAATCGCCATGGACAAGATTTTTCTATTGGAAAGCTAGTGACTGCTTGCTTTCTTTCTAGCATAAGTATGTGTTATTATCCTAGAAGGAAATGCTTATGCTAGAAGGAAAGCTAGCAGTCGCTATCTTTCCTTGATCTTGTGCCATGTGCTTATTTGAAAATAGAGTACATGATACAAGTTCAAAGTATAAGCTAGCAACCACCAATCACCAAGCCCAGGGTTTTTCTATTGGAAAGCTAGCGACTGCTAGCTTTCCTTCTAACATAAGCATGTGTGTCATGCTAAAAGGAAATGCATTTGCTAGAAGGAAAGGTAGCATTCGTTAAAAATAGAGTACATGGCACAAGCTCAAGGTATAAGCTAACAACCACCAATCACCATGGACAGGGTTTTTGTATTGGAAAGCTAGCGACTGTTAGCTTTCCTTCCTGCAGAAGCATGTGTGTTTACGATAGATGGAAATTCTTATGCTACAAGGAAAGCTAGCAGTCGCCAGCTTTCTTTGATCTGTTGCCATGTTCTTATTTCAAAATAGAGCACATGACACAAGCTCAAAGTATAATCTAGCAACCACCAATCACCATGGACAGGATTTTTGTATTGGAAAGCTAGCGACTGCTAGCTTTCCTTCTAGCATAAGTATGTGTTATTATCCTAGAAGGAAATGCTTATGCTAGGAGGAAAGCTAGCAGTCGCTAGCTTTCCTTGATCTTGTGCCATGTGTTTATTTCAAAATAGAGCAGATGGCGCAAGCTGAAGGTATAAGCTAGCAACCACCAATCACCACGGACAATGTTATCAATTGGAAAGCTAACGACTGCTAGCTGTCCTTCATGGCTAGAGTTTTTCTATTAGAAAGCTAGCAATTGTTATCTTTCCTTCTAAGCATGTGTGCTTATGCTAGAAGGAAATGCTTATGCTAGAAAGAAAGCTAGCAGTCGCTAGCTTTCCTTTATCTTGTGCCATGTGCTCTATTTTGAAAGAAGAACACGGAACAAGATCAAGGAAAGCTAGCATAAGCATTTCCTTCTGGCATAACCACACATGTCATGTGCTCTATTTTGAAATAAGAACATGGCAACAGATCAAAGAAAGCTGGCGACTGCTAGCTTTCCTTGTAGCATAAGAATTTCCTTCTATCATAAACACATGCTTATGCAAGAAGAAAATCTCAAGGTATAAGCTAGAAACCACCAATCACCATGCCCAGGGTTTATCTATTAGAAAGCTAGCGACTACTAGCTTTCATTTTAGCATAAATGTGTGTGCTTATGCTATAAGGAAATGCTTAGGCTAGAACGAACGCTAGTAGTCTCTAGCATTTCTTGATTTTGTGCCATGTGCTTATTTCAAAATAGAGTACATGGCAGAAGACCAAGGTATAACTTAGCAACCACCAATCACCATGCCTAGGGTTTTTCTTCTGGAAAGCTAATGAGTGCTAGCTTTTCTTCTAGCATAAGCATGTGTGCTTATGCTAGAAGGAAATGCTTATGCTAGAAGGAAAGCTAGTAGTCGCTAAGCTAGGAGTCGCTTATAATTCAAAAAACTTCTATTATGTATTAGTATACTAATAGTGGCTTGGGATTTTGTAGGACTCTAGTTCCATATAGATGTTATTCTTCACTAATCTACAATATAGGTTTAGATGACACCAAATAACTATTTTCGGGAGTACTTAAAATAGGGATGACTCCAATCAAGGATATTTGAATTTACTTTGAACAATTGATACAAAAAATAAATCTCAGTGAGACATGATTATACAAACTTGCATGATCAATCATGGTTGGATTCCAACCTACTTAATAACTACCTTCAATACTATTACAAGTTCCATGATTATACAAACTTGCATGATCGATCATGGCTGGATTCCAACCTACTTAATAACTACCTTCAATACTATTACAAGTTCTTAAGTATGGAAAATTTTTAGACATTTTTACAAGTTTTTCTAAGAATAGTTTTGTGTTTGTATTAAGATTATATACATTGATAACCAATCTTGTTTTGATTACGCTTTGTAGCTCCATCATAATTTATATGTAAAGTCCCTTTTGGCAGTGGGGACTAAATGGTGGGGAACAAGGTTTAATTTGCACAACAAAATGATGCCATACCCTTTTTAGCTATTACAAGTACATTATTTTTTTGTAGATTGTGTTTTGCCTAAAATATAAGAGCACACTTTACATGGTTTAACCTTAACTACAAATTATAATTCAATTGTGTGTTACAGAATTTGTAGGAGCGACAATGGAAAGTATAATTTTCACAAAAGGGGACTATGTTGACGTCCTGGTTAATGGTCAAGTTATTGGGCTAGGAAAGGTTGAATCTACAGAAGTTGGAACTTATTATGGTGGAGGAAGGGTTGTTGCAGGTTATGTTATGGTTGTGATAATTGATGTCACTCAACCACATTTGATTGTGGAATATGTTGATGAAGGGGAGACACATCCATGGAGGACTACAGATTTGAGGCACACCATAGGTAAATCAAACACCAAAGCATGTGTTAAGAATTATTCATAGTTTATTGAATGTTTTTTTGAGAAAATACTAAGTTTGTTATGTTTGGTGTACAGGTGCAAATGTTTGTTCAACATTTTCTATTGAAGACAAAGTAGATCTTTTACAACATGGAGTGAAGGTGGGTGAGGGCTCCATATTCAATACAGAGCTTGGGAATAAGGTTCATGGAAAGATTGTAAAGAAAGGATGCATAGTGGTTAGAATTGAGAAGGTGTTAGAAAATGATGCTCCTTTACCACATCCAACTGGATTTGAGGAAACACTAGGGGGTGCAATAGAATCTTATGAGATTGGCCAGAAATAGATGTGAAACCTCATTGTGAAGATCAACCCATAAATATTCCACAAGATAGGGCTGCAAGTATAAATTTCACAAAAGGGGACTATGTTGACCTCTTGGTTAATGGTCAAGTTATTGGGCTAGGAAAGGTTGAATCTACAGAAGTTGGAACTTATTATGGTGGAGGAAGGGTTGTTGCAGGTTATGTTATGGTTTTGATAATTGATGTCACTCAACCACATTTGATTGTGGAATATGTTGAAGGGGACACACATCCATGGAGGACTACAGATTTGAGTCACACCATAGGTAAATCAAATACCAAAGCATGTGTTAAGAATTATTCATACTTTATTGAATGTTTTTTTGAGAAAATACTAAGTTTGTTATGTTTGGTGTACAGGTGCAAATGTTTGTTCAACATTTTCTATTGGAGACAAAGTAGATCTTTTACAACATGGAGTGAAGGTGGGTGAGGGCTCCATATTCAATACAGAGCTTGGGAATAAGGTTCATGGAAAGATTGTAAAGAAAGGATGCATAGTGGTTAGAATTGAGAAGGTGTTAAAAAATGATGCTCCTTTACCACATCCAACTGGATTTGAGGAAACACTAGGGGGTGCAATAGAATCTTATGAGATTTGGCCAGAAATAGATTTGAAACCTCATTGTGAAGATCAACCCATAAATATTCCACAAGATAGGGCTGCAAGTATAATTTTCACAAAAGGGGACTATGTTGACCTCCTGGTTAATGGTCAAGTTATTGGGCTAGGAAAGGTTGAATCTATAGAAGTTGGAACTTATTATGGTGGAGGAAGGGTTGTTGCAGGTTATGTTATGGTTTTGATAATTGATGTCACTCAACCACATTTGACTATGGAATATGTTGATGAAGGGGACACACATCCATGGAGAACTACAGATTTGAGGCACACCATAGGTAAATCAAATACCAAAGCATGTGTTAAGAATTATTCATACTTTATTGAATGTTTTTTTGAGAAAATACTAAGTTTGTTATGTTTGGTGTACAGGTGCAAATGTTTGTTCAACATTTTCTATTGGAGACAAAGTAGATCTTTTACAACATGGAGTGAAGGTGGGTGAGGGCTCCATATTCAATACAGAGCTTGGGAATAAGGTTCATGGAAAGATTGTAAAGAAAGGATGCATAGTGGTTAGAATTGAGGTGGTGTTAAAAAATGATGCTCCTTTACCACATCCAACTGGATTTGAGGAAACACTAGGGGGTGCAATAGAATCTTATGAGATTTGGCCAGAAATAGATTTGAAACCTCATTGTGAAGATCAACCCATAAATATTCCACAAGATAGGGATGCAAGTATAATTTTCACAAAAGGGGACTATGTTGACCTCCTGGTTAATGGTCAAGTTATTGGGCTAGGAAAGGTTGAATCTACAGAAGTTGGAACTTATTATGGTGGAGGAAGGGTTGTTGCAGGTTATGTTATGGTTTTGATAATTGATGTCACTCAACCACATTTGATTGTGGAATATGTTGATGAAGGGGACACACATCCATGGAGAACTACAGATTTGAGGCACACCATAGGTAAATCAAACACCAAAGCATGTGTTAAGAATTATTCATAGTTTATTGAATGTTTTTTTGAGAAAATACTAAGTTTGTTATGTTTGGTGTACAGGTGCAAATGTTTGTTCAACATTTTCTATTGGAGACAAAGTAGATCTTTTACAACATGGAGTGAAGGTGGGTGAGGGCTCCATATTCAATACAGAGCTTGGGAATAAGGTTCATGGAAAGATTGTAAAGAAAGGATGCATAGTGGTTAGAATTGAGAAGGTGTTAAAAAATGATGCTCCTTTACCACATCCAACTGGATTTGAGGAAACACTAGGGGGTGCAATAGAATCTTATGAGATTTGGCCAGAAATAGATTTGAAACCTCATTGTGAAGATCAACCCATAAATATTCCACAAGATAGGGCTGCATTCACATGTACAAGGGTTTCTCTTATACATGGATGCATAGGAACAATTATGTGCATTGCCAAAGGAATGATAGTTAATGTCCATGAGGATGACATGGTTGTGGGTGAAACACTAGGTGAAGATAACTTTAGTGTTTTTGTGGAAGAGATACATGGGTATTGTGAAAGATGCAAGATTGGGGATAAGTCTATACATGGATTGGTTAGATGGCCAATACATAAATTGGTGGACAACATAGGTGAGATGTTAAGGGTCAAGACAAAGTACAAAAAGCCACCCATGGAAATGCTGATATGGGATGTTATAGAGGATACAAGTCCTTTATACCAATGGGATGGGGATCTTTATAATAAAAAAGATCAAGATGTCAATGTTCTTAATGCATCGAGGCCATATAAAAAGATTAAACGAGCTATGACAAGAGAAAAAGTTGCAAAACGTCAAACCAAGATAGATAAAGAGAAAGAAGTCCGACTTTTGGCTGCAGATGAATGTTGTAAACAAGATTGTCTTCAACATGTGGATAGGAATGCCATTGCAAATGCTAGAAGGGATATGGAATGCAAAGAGAAAAATGGTATCAGGGAATTTGTATTGAATTCACTTGTTTCAAACACTATCATGTCAATGAGCCATGGCCATGGCCTACCTCCTATTACTAGAAAAGTAAAGGACATGAGATTTGATGGTAATGTTATTTGTAAGAAAGCATGGTACAAGATACATAAGATTCCTTAAAGCACCTTCTATAGCTACCAACATAATTTTGAACAAGGACATATGGAATCCATTCATGGTAACACCAATAGATGTAAAGCACGTGCACAAACTGTGGCGGCCATAGAAATACTGCATAAAATTGTAATGGACAATTCAGATTTTTCGCCAAACCAAACATGTCAAGTCGAAGCAGATGGAACTTCTTCTCCTCTAAGATTGTTGCCTTCGACTTACACACAAAGCTCTTTGTTAAAAGAGATCAATGTGGGTTTGGAAAAGCTCAATTGTCCATTAATATCACAACCAACAATGAGCAAGATTTGGAACACTCATTTTCGAGACGTGGCATTCTCAAAGAACACCAACTTCAGTAAATGTGGTGAATGTATTGTGTTGAAAGCACAAATGAAGTCAGCAACTACAAAAGAGTTGGAAGAAACGGCACGCGCTAGATTGAACAAACATAACAAGATCGTTATGTGTGGAAGACATTGCTACTATGCCCACAGAATCATGTCAGAGAGGTTTCCAAAGGAGTATTTGAGTATTATCCATGATAAAATGGATAAAACAAAGACTTCAATTCCAAGGCTACGCTTCAAATCAAAATCTATTGTAGGAATAAACTTGGGTTTGTCATTGACAGGTATGCTAACACATGGGTATAAGACAGGAGGTTTTGGTCATTTCTCCCTACCATTTGTACATATGGGATCACAATTTACCATTACATCACTTGGTAAGTGCTTTAGGGACCTTGAAGACCCACATCTTGATATGTATGGTGATCTTCTTTATGAGAGTGGAAGTTCAAGAAGCCCACTTTCAAATGCATTACTTGACACCTCTATTTACTCAAAATGTAGAGTGTACAAGGATGAATTTTTATCTCATGGAAGATTAGAAAATCAAGATATCGATTTTAAACCTCTTCCTCCACATTTATTGTTACAATTGGATAATGCAGCAAGTGATAATAAAAACCGTTATCTTTTCATGTTTCTATCACTTCTCACTGCACTTGGTGTCTTCATCACTATTGAGGTTGGGTTCTTGCTCGTGGGACACACCCATGAAGACATAGACGGGACCTATGGGAGAATGTCTTCCAGCTTGAAAAGTAAAGATATATATTCTCTACCTGAGATGATGGATACATATCGCAAAATTGAAGAAAAAAGAGTGTTTCCACCTAAACTGATTGATAAGGTGTATGACTTCAAAAGCTTCCTTAATGGATACATCAAGGAAGGAAAAAATGCACTAGTTGTACATCTTAATGTTCAGTACTTCCAATTTCTTGTACTCAATGATGTTCCGGTATTAAGATATAAAGAATCCATAAGAGATGTTGAGTGGTCAGAACCAGTTGAGTTATGGAATACAGACGATGAAGGTCGATCTAAACTGCCCATAGGGAAGCCATCTTTCTTACATCCCAAAGAGAATGAAATCTATTTAAAAGAACTAAAAGAAGGAATAACATCATACATAAAAATGTGGAAAGACACAATGGGTGGTGAGGAATTGCCAATTGTTACACCAGAATGGAAAAATAAGGTAGAGTATTGGGAAAGAGTTCTTGATACTTTATATGAAGATTACAATGATCATGATTCATCTTCTGAGGATTTCTGGCCCAAGACAAGGCAAACTCCAGATGTTGGTCGTAATGCGCTTCATGCAATCTCAAATATTATGGATGGGGATTTTGATACTATGACAGGTGAACCCGTGTATGTTGGACCCAAGTGCAATAAGCCAAAGACAACATTCAACCCTATTAATGATGTTGAGAAAGGAAAGATGTTGCTAGTTAGATCAGGAAATGAGGAAGAAGGGGAGATGATTTGGATGGCAAAAGCCACCTCAAATATATTTCAAGATGATGAAAGTGATACTCTTCATGTTAAAGTTGATTGGTGGAAGCCCGGTTCAGGGAAATACAATGGAAAAGTATTAGAGGAATATTGGGTACCAAATCCTGATGACATAGAGCTTGGATCTATTCCAATTGATACCATAGTTTGGGCATGGATGGATAAGAAAGAACATTGCAAGAAGGCCAAGATAAATAAACATGGTGTACATGCTGTCCTTGACCTACTTGAACTAATAACATGAGATTAGGTGGAGATGATTCATGGATGTAATTATGTTCTTTGGAGGACCAATTTATACATGAAGAAACATTTTTCAATTTTTCTTGTATATTGAATATTTTCTTCAAATTTATTTGGGGAGTTTTATATTATTTGGTACAAATATGAAAATTTTGTTTAAATTGCAATGTATTCATGTGACGATACATCATGCAAATTACATGACACCATGAAATATTAAACTTTCAATGATTTGTTTATATTAACATAAATTCTCCCATAACTTGGATAATCAAGTCCAATAATGCACTTAAAATCAATATCTTCTAGTTTTGGCCTATTAAAACTATACTGGAGTCAATTTGGCATATTAAAACTATATTGGAGTTAATTAGCATTGTTTTCAATGTAATACGTTCAAACACCAAACAATATCTAACATGGAAATTACAAATTCCAATGCTTTGTCTAGATCGACATAACTTCTCACTCCATCAAACTTGGATAATCAAGTTCAATAATACATTTAAAAGCATCATCTTCTAGATACGATCTATTAAAACGATAATGTTGGGCTAGCTAATTCGTATTCTTTTCAATATAATACATTCAAACACTTCATGAATGTATATTATAATAAAATAAATTAAACTGTACTAGTTTGTTTCTATTCCAATTCATAACAAAATTATTTATTTTGATCATTAAAAAACACGCCTTGACTTATAAAATATTTTATTTTGACATCTGTAAAATGTTTCCAATAAAAATTACCAATAAAAGTTCATAATAATTTGATTTTGATTGTTTTTTCTTTTGACAGTAACATAGGGGTAGATTGTATTAGTGCCGGTATTGAGCAACCGAATGCTAATTACATAGAGTTCCCAGATACAGTACACCTCCATAGAAGTACAGCGAGCTTACAGAGATCGCCCAAAACTTGGCAGGGCTCCACTACTCCCAAATGCCAGATATTATTTAGCTATAACAGAGGAGAAAGGCGTATTATACTGCTGGAGCGATATTCATTTTTCCAGCTTAGCTTTCAGAGTGGTGACTTCAGCTTCAAGTGCTGCGATCCTATGGCCGAAGTTGCCATGAGTGTTCACAGCATCCTTGAAACCAGTTCGCGTCTCATCTTTCATATCATCCATTTGTTCGGAGAAGTCTGCCCGGAGTTGCATGAGTTCTTTGTTCAACAGGTCCCAGGTTTGCTCTCCTGCCTTGGAGAGCGCCTCTAACTTTGCTTTCTGGTCATCGTGCTTTGCCCTCAGACGCCCCAGGGAAGTTTCCAGGGCTCCAATCCGTTCTTCCGCTGTGAATCCGGAGCTCGAAGAGCTGTTCGACGCCATCTAGTTCAGGAGCACACCGCGAACCTTGATCTGAGCTCGGACTTGACAAAGGGAACTCGAAATGCTTGATACCTTAAGCCTATTAGCAGAGCTCGCTGATAGAGAGGAATGAGTTCGAGACAGGGGAGGAGCTCCTTTAAGAGCATACAGGGAGACTCCCGAGGGCGCAAGGACATGTCTCTGAGCTGTGGTGCAGGGAATCTCTGCATTCGCATGAAAAACGTGTTTTGGGAAGCCAAAGAGCGTGCTGTGAGAAGATACAGGATCCCCTGCAGCTATGGGATGTCACATCGCTGACGCGAGCCATCTATGCTTAATATGCCTTGAGCCAGCTCGACCCCTTTGTTTGCTTCCATGTCTGCTTGCTTATTCAGCACCCGAAGCACATGGTAAAATTTGATTTTTTGGAAATGTTTGCTCACCTGAAGAATTCTTTGAAATATATGGAGCAGTTTGACATTCGGAGGGGTCTTCTTGGTTATGAGGGCTCTCATCAGAATCCTGGAGTCCCCAAAGACTGTTAAATTGCTAATTCCTTGATCACGCGCAATATTTAATCCTTGCCAAAGACTGCAGAATTCAGCAGTGTTATTCATAATAAAAATTCATAATAATTTGATTTTGATTGTTAAATGACACACAGATACTTATAAAAAAAATTGATTGTTAAATGCACTTTTAATAAGTTTAGTGGGTTTTCACTTTTGTATTTGTAAGAAACAAAAATGTACTTCAATGTTTCTATTCTAATTCATTGATTTCAAATGTAGTCCAGTAAAGCACTTACAAGCAACATATTATAGACTGTCCATAAAAACTTTATTATGGGAATAGCTAATTAATGTTTTTTAATGTAATATGTTCAGACATTTCAAAAATAAATACTGGACATACAACATATTATAGACTTTGTCTATAAAAACTTTACTATGGGAGTAGCTAGTTAATGTTTTTTCAATGTAATATGTTCAAACATTTCAAAAATAAACGCTGGACACTTGCAATAACTAGAATGGGTTTTCCCTCTTTCTTCATGTATTTGAAAAAAAACCAATTGTACCATAAAATTTATATTCTAATTAATAATTTTTTTTTACCTTAATCGGTATACTTAGACTTTATCCAATACAATATTTTCTCTTGTTGGCTCTAAAATAGTGCCAACCACATATCATAATATATAGTAGTATTGAATAATGAATATTTTTTTAAATGTTAGATGATTATATTTATATTATAAAAAGGAATCTAGGCTTAACCAATCAACATAATCCAAAGTAATAATTGATAGTTAACAATGTCCAAAACATGTAGAAACTTGTGGGCTCATAATAATCCCATAAAATGAAGGGAATAAGTGAAGTGCCTAAGTATCTGTTGTGCTATATACTTGACAAAAATGTCCTCAGGCATACAATAGACAATACATATAAAGGGAAGAAAATAAAATAGAGTACGACCTAATTTTCGATGTTGTTGCTCGTAGATATGTTATTGATTATTTTTCTAGTCAATATTCTAAAGATTATTAGGGGTAGTGTCATCATCCACAAGTACAATATTACAATGACTACAGGAGCTAATACGTCTTCATGGTATTAGAGGTTTCACCTAATTCCTAGACATTTCCAGTTCTCATTGTCTCTTGAAGTTGAGCAAAACCCCCCATGTTCTAGCCATCCATTATCAAGATTGAGAATTACTAAGTTATTATGCCAATACATAAATTTGTTATAGTAACAAACACATTGACTCTTATGTCATTAAATAGCTTTCTAGGTCACTTTAAAATGGCGACAATCTCTTACTAATATGGTAATTCAACACATGCACAATATATGCTTTATCAAATTATAAATAAAATGGTTAATACTTTCAACATACAAATAATGCCATTAGATAAATTAATAGGAAAGAAATATTAATACAAATTACAAATTATAATAATAAAATAATGTAAAGAATCTAAGTTTAAGCATAGGAAGATATGCTTCAAATTAATATAAATTTGATTTTATATAGCTTATAATGATAATATTGTAAAAAAAATGGTGAATATATAGATTGAAAATGGTAAATTAATGATAATGATAATATTGTAATAATAATGTAGATTGATTTTATATATATTGTAAGGAATCTAAGATTAATATTCGGAAGATATGCTTCAAATTTATATAAATTTGATTTTATATAGCTTATATTGATAATATTATAAAAAAATGGTGAATATAAAGATTGAAATGAGTGAATTAAGTAATTTTTTGGTTTTTCATTTTTCGAAAACTCAATCTTGTTGAAGTTCTAAATTCTAGATCCCTTGCATAATTCCAAATTTAATGAAATATGTGTTTACCGCACCAGAAGAGTTCACCACTAGTCAAAATAAGTAGCTGGTAGTCAAGGCTACAGATTTCCAGCTGATTGCCAGAGAATTATACAAGTTGGGCTCGAACGAGACATTGCGGCGCTATGTTTTGCCTCATGAGCAAGGGAAGATCTTGGCAGAAGTGCATGCAGGCGTAGCTAGGGAGCACTATGGCAGTCGTGTGAATGCCAGGAAGGTGCTTTGAGCACGGCTTTGGTGGCCCACACTGCAAAATAATGTGACACACTATGCACGGTGCTGCGATGTTTGTCAGTGAATCAGAAAAAGCAATCCATAAGGGATGAGATGTCGTTGATGCCTTAGTTAACACTGCAGCCATTTGAAAAATGGGAAGTGGATTTCGTGGAACCAATCAACCCACCAAGAAAGCGCACTGGTGTAAGCTACATCACCACAGTGACAAATTATTTGATAAGATGGGCAGAAGCTGCACCAGTCGTTGATTGTTCCGCGGCCACAGCCACCCAGTTTTTGTTCAACAATATTGTCACTCCCTTCGGTTGCCCCAAGATATTGCTGAGTGATCAAGGTAGCCACTTTCTCAATCGCACCATCAGCGCATTGACGTAGGAACTATAGATATAAAACAAGAAGAGTACACCGTATCATCCGTAGGAAAATGGCACAGTGGAAGCTTTGAATAAGATATTGGATCATGCACTAACGAAGGTGTGCAATGTGAACCGCAATGACTAGGATGTAAAAATCCCAGCAGTCTTGTGAGCGTATCGCACCACGTGTAAAAGGTTGACGGGACAGACACCCTTCAAGTTGGTGTATGGACAAGAAGCGATTATGCCAATGAAGTACATCATTCTGAGTTTGCGCATAGCGGCAATGACTGGTATGGATGCTGCATCGGCATTAGAAGAACGTCTAACACAGTTAGTACTACTAGAGGAAGATCGCTTTATTGTAGGATTCCACCAGAATGTGGAGAAGGATTTCCAGAAGGCTTGGCATGATCTCCACATAAAAAGAAACAATTTTAGCAGGGTGACTTGGTGTTGTTGTATGACAACAAGTTTTTGAAACACCTAGGAAAATTTTAGATGCATTGGCTTGGTCCATATCGCATCAGTAGCATCACTTCAGAAGGCGTAGTACAGTTGCAGCAGTTGAATGGAGCGATGCCCCAAAAGTTGATAAATGGTAGCAGGTTGAATCCCTACAAGTCGAGCTTGGAGCAACACGGTGCCTGAGTCGCATTGGAAAAAAAAAAAAATGCAGGTTGTTCGGTTGCAAGATGGTGCACCGACAAGACAAGAATGAGCTAGTAGGGAGGCTTGCGCCGCAAGTTAGGAGTGGTACGCAGCAGTGGTAGGGTTGCGATTGGGTCAAATCAGTAATAAATGCCAAAATTTAAGACAATTAATTAATGACGCTCGTTCGAATGATGAGCATTAATCGCGTATCCAGCCGATTAGCTGACAAGATCGACGGTAGATTTCATCCATTAATACAGAATTTAGTCCAAGTTAATGCGGGATTTAGTGATGATTATGAAGGATCAGGTTGGATGCTATAAGAACGGGTCAAGGTTGGTCGTAAGGCACCAAGAGAATTCAGTTGCTAAGTGTGCAAGATTGTGCGGGGTTGGAGAGTGTCATTGTTGACTGTTGCGACAGCTTGTAAGTTGGGCAAGGTTCAGTTGAACTTGCAGAGTACGGTTGTTGTGCACTGAGCTAGGATTGTGAGTGGCGTTGCGCCATCCCTTGGAGTTTCGGTGAGCTGAGTTAGGTATTCCATGGGAGCTGGAGACAGTTGAAATATCCAGTGAAGTAGAGTCTTCCCTCATTCCTGTTGCTGTTGAGGAAGAATTATATCTTGAGGGGGAAGTTGCCAACATGCCGGTTGGAGCATTAGTTATCACCAATAAGTGTCGGGGAAGTCAGCATTCTGAGTCCCCACAGAGCAAGCGGCAACTTAGATCATCCATTACGATGGTGCAAGTGGTTCAAGTGCAGGTGGGACAATCCAGTCGAAGAATTGACAAGTCTGCTGCATGGGAGGGATTGTCTGCTGTCAAAATCCCTGGGTATGTCCCCCTTAGTCAGCCAAGTGCACCACCTCGCAAGGTGAACAAAAATCAGAAGTATCCATTGAGGATGCCAGTGCTCCCTGCTAGAATGGAGTGCTCTGCTGATATTGTGCTGGCATTGATGCACCTGAAGTATGATGATCATGATAAGGTGGCCTATCCAAAAATTACGTCGGTCCCCTATGTGCCAGGGTCACAGCTCACCGTGACGCCGATTCCACAAGACTGGGCACGAGGGTTGAACTTGGATGGATTGGTGGGGCTCATTAACATGCTACACTTCAGGTGATTAGCGGAGGTTAATGCTTGCATAAAGCAGCTGCCTACTTCCACTACGGTTCATTGTGGCTGGACATAGAGATTCGGTCACCATCAATCTGATTGTGAGCATTACGGAGTTTCCCAAGGATGGGGTAGACCCGTCACAATACTTTCGATGGAAGCAAAACGATAAAAAGAGGGCGAAGCAGTTGGTTGAGTGCTATGGGTTGGAACAAGATGGCCATGGTTATCGGACCAGCAGTATCAACGATAAGGAAATTCTCATTGGCGCAAATATTTTATCCTGTAAGGTGGTCTAGGGCGGTCGACCTAATCAGTGCAACTCAGGGATCGTGGATTTTGTAGAGCAATGCGCGGCAGGCATCCAGATGAATTGGTCCTTGTTTTTGTTGAACCAGTTGGCAGAGGATGTTGTCACTATCCAAGTCGGGAAAGGCTCCTTCACGTATAGCTGGCTTTTAATTTTGATCGCATGTGTTTCCTGGAAGGATCCCAACACTTACCAAGGCTTGGAGGTTGCTACTGCGAAACAATGTTTGGGTGTGCGATATCAAAACTTGTGGTGGGTATGTGAGTAAGAGCGACTTCGGGATTGTGCATTGCAGTTCTGGTTTTATTGGGAGATGCTCTATGATGCAACAACATAGTTGCCTCGGTTATCTGAGGAAACCACGACAAAGTATAAACCGATTATGGTGTTTGTGATTCGGCCGCATGCTATTTATGTGCAAGCCATATGTGACCTAGCCAAGCAATGGTTGTTGACCCCTTATAAGGTGACGAAAGAAGTTCTGGAAGCTATTGTGAATGATTGGCCGCCGAAATGGAGCAAACCTGTGGGGTTGGAAGAGATTGAGGCTGGAGAATCGGCGACAGGCCCAGACGATCGACTATCGGTGCATGACCAATAGAGTCACCATGACTCAGATCAGGAATCGACAAGGACACCGATGGACGATAAAATTGATCGTGACATTGAGAAGGGAAGGACGAAGGCACACCATGAGCATGGTATGATCAGTGGGGCATCACCAGCCATGGAAAATCAGTTGGGTCGCCTCATTCATGCGGTTACTCAGGAAACCAATATGTCTGCTCAAGCCATGATAGAGAAGGCGGATGAAGGTTTCCATGTGGTCACCGCCCACTTGGATGCCTTGTGCGATATCATCTTGAAGAAGGCACCCGAGGGTGCAGTGGTACAGGAAATCGACGCAACCGGCATTGAACCATGGGTCCGAAATGTTAAAATTCTGTTGACTGCCATTGTGACCGATGATGAAGCTCTCAGGACAATGCTGCAGTAGTTTGAAGATTTGACAGTGAATGTCAATGCGTTGTCCTCACGACAGTTGGTGTGCATACAAGCGGTTTCCAGTTAGGAACTAGCGGATTGAAAAAGTGACATACGGATTTAGCTAGTGTGATCGCAGGAGGTGGATGCAGTGGTACAAAAGGAAGTTGAGGATCTCAAAGCGAAGGATGCGGCAACATGGGAAATGGTTGATCAGTTGAAGGAGACAATGGAGAACCTTTGGGCTGAGAAGGCTACTGAGATCACAGAGCTGAAGAAGAAACAGGATCATTTGATCGTGGAAAAAATGGCCTGTGGACAAGTCAAGTGCGGTTGGAGGAGGCCATCAATGAAGCCTGTCACCACGTCTTCGAGCCAGTAGCAGACTTAGATCTAATTGAGCGAGCTCAGAAGCTGGGGTCTATTATCGCTAAGTTACGAGAGGAAAATTCTGTCTTAACCCATGCCCTGAATCCCACCACATCGTCGACGGTAGTCACATAACGAAAGAGTGCCATTAAAGAACTGGCGACTCAGCTGGCCGAGTTAGAGCAGGAGGCGACAATGATCACTGCGGAGACTACGTTGTTCTATGCCAACATCCTCCATGATGAACCACTCGAATAGTTGACCAAGCAACGACATGAGGTGGAAGAGCAACTAACTACACTGAAGAACTCCATGCGCACCATTCCACCAGTGGTGCAGGTCTCTAAAAAGGCAGAGATCAGGGACTTGTAGCAATGAGTTGCCAAAGCAGAGGAATGATAGAAGCAGCGCTCTACACAGTTGGATGAGTTTCAGGAAATTGGTGCCGAGCTTAATGCCACCGCTGGTTCTGCACTCCAAGTGGTGTAGGAAGCGAAGCAAAGAGTTGACACACACCTGTGTGACCACCGTATGGAAAAAAAACCTCGATGAAAGTAAGGAAATTGCTGCAACAGTCCTATATTAGGTTAGCTAAATCCGACAGCAGTACGAAGACTTTATAGTGAAGACCAATGAGTACACCCTCTCCTGCTGACATGTCTCGAGGGCGACCCACAAGATTGTGTTGGGGGCCTGTTGGTAGGCGGTTTGGTAAGTCAGCATTGCAGATGCTGCGACAAGTTAGGAGATACCGCGGAAGGCGTAAATTTGGGCACAAAGGAGAACATTTTATGTAATTTTGGGTCAAATGTACCGCGGTATGTGGGTTTTTGGTGTTAGGATATTCCTATACTCCATCCTAGTCCTACCAGCATATTGATCCTTTGCATTTTCAGCCTTACATGCATTCCTGCATGCAACATGCATTCTGCATGCATCCGCATGCTTCCCAATCATCAGGTTTATACCTCCAACACCTAGTCCCTAGTCTTCCAACACTCGGGAGCTTATTTCCACTTAAATTGAGCCCTCCTAGATAGTGATGCGCCCACATCTCACCATCCACTTGACAAAGGAACCCTTCTTCACCTACCAGTCCAATTGTCTTCATTTAACTGAGTTCTTTCCTTGATTTTAGGCTTGACTCACTCTTAACTGACCTTACCAATTCGATGGACCTCCAGTGTGACTAGACTGCTCATTTTGACTTCAGTTAGCTCCTCATGTTCCCTCCACCAAGCCTCCTTCATTTAGTTAGTTCCAGTTACACCTACCACACTCAGTTAGACTCAGTTTGACTGATGGTTGATAGTTACTTGAGCATTGATTACTCCACTGATGATGAGATAGACTACTGGTTGTGCTCCGATGACACTCTAGTGATATTTTGATCACTCCATGAAGGCCAATTTGAATTGCCACATTGGAATTCGAATTCCTCATGCATTGTATTATTTATTTGTCCATCTGTGATTAATGAATTAGTGCGTGTGAAGTTATTTTTCTTCTATCCGAGTTCTACTGTATTATTATTCTGTTGCTCATTTTACTGCATTGACCACTCTTAATCTTATTCCTAAATTCTTTCATTGTGAGTTTTACATCAGCTCTTAGATCTACTGTGAGGATTTTCACATGGTATCAGAGCCTGTTGAGAGTATTGTTTATCTCCATTCCTGATAGTTTTTTGCAGGTTATTATCAAGATTTCAAGTGCAGCAGTAGCAGTTGCAAACTTTTCTATTGTTTTTGCAGGTCTTCTATAACTTCCATGTATTCAGAAGAAATCCCTCCTCTTTCTCCATTAAACTATGATGAATGGAAACCAAAAATGATAGCATATTTGAAGAGTCATGATCTCTTTGATTATTGTTTTGAAAGAGAGTTTGAATCCTCTAAAGAAGAGTATGGCTGGTTAAATGAAGGTGATAGATCCTCTAGAACCATGATGCTTGCTATGTCTCATTGTATGGTAATTGACTCCCTTAATTTTGCTGAAACTCCCAAAGAGCTATGGGCCCATTTGGATGAAAGATTTGGCAAACAGAATGAAGGGATTGATCCAAATCCTTTCGAGAGCAAGCAAAGGGATGCATTCGCCCTCCTTGATGATCTCATTGATCATGAACTAGTATCAAACATATCTCATATTGAAGTTGTCCACAAAGAAGAAGAACTTGCAGATTCTACACTCATGCTACAAATTTCTTCAATTTCGAATTTTGTGCCAGCTCACACTCTAGAAATTGCAGAAGGTCCTAAATCATCTCTTGAACCAGAGTTTGTTGTTTTTCATCATGATATATTGAATGATTTGGAGGTCAAATCAGCCATTGGAGGTAATGCATTCGCTCTCTTTGATCACTCACCTCTTATGTACTACTATATGATCATTCTTTTATGCTTTCAGAAGGTTATTGAAGATAATGGCCATTGTCATTCACTTGGGATAATTTCTCATGCACTTACTCATTTTTATCTCACCTCTAATGGTTAAAAGGAGATCTCAAGAAACCATGATTCAAGTCTTGGATCTAATTTGGATTCTAAGAAATCACTACTTGGGATAATTTCTCATGCATATCATGGTTTTGATCTCACCCCTGCTGGTTCAAAGGAGATCTCAAGAAACTATTCTTCAAGTCTTAAATCTGATTTGGATTTCAAGCAATCATGTGATGGTTCCTTTTGGCATAATCTCACCCATGATGGTTCGAAGGAGAAGAAAAAAGACTATCTGCACATTCATAGATTTGATCCTAGCTCACCCGATTCAAATCACAGGTTCAAGGATCATCCTCATACCTTTGGATTTGTTCTCATCACATTCGATCTGAAGAGAAAGTACAAGCACATGCTTTTTGAGCATGATCCATTTCTTCCTAAGAAGAAGATACCTCCAGACATATGACCAAGCATCACACCTGCTTGAGTTTGGAGCATTTATTTTTGTGTATGCCTTACAATCTATTTTGAGGGGGGATATTTTTCCCATGAGGTTTTCCCCATTTCCTCGGTTTATTGACTGTTATTATTATTCATTGTATTGAGTGACCTTTGGTCTCAGTTACCAGGGCCCAGGATGGATTAAGGGGGATTTTAGGATATTCCTATACTCCATCCTAGTCCTACCAGCATTTTCATCATTTGCATTTTTAGTCTTGCATGCATTCCTGCATTCTGCATGCATTACATGCATCCGCATGCTGCCCAGTCATTCGGTTGATACCTCCAGCACCTAGTCTCTAGTCTTCCAACACTCGAGAGCTTATTTCCAGTTAGATTGAGCCCTCCTAGACAGTGATGCGCCCACATCTCACCATCCACGTGACAAAGGCGCCCTTCTTCACCTACCAGTCCAGTTGTATTTAGTTAACTGAGTTATCTCCTTGATTTTAGGCTTGACTCACTCTTAACTGACCTTACCACTCTGATGGACCTCCACTGTGACTAGACTTCTCATTCTGACTCCATTTAGCTCCTCATGTGCCCTCCATTGAGCCTCCTTTATTTAGTTAGTTCCAGTTACACCTACCACACTCAGTTAGACTCAGTTTGACTGATGGTTGACAGTTACTTGAGCATTGATGACTCCACTGATGATGAGATAGACTACTAGTCATGCTCCAATGACACTCCAGTGATCTTTTGATCACTCCATGAAGGCCAATTCGAATTTCCACCTTGCCATTCGAATTCCTCATGCATTGTTTTATTTATTTGTCCATTTGTGATTAATGAATTAGTGTGTGTGTGAAGTTATTTTGCTTCTATCCAAGTTCTACTGTATTATTATTCTGTTGCTCATTTTACTGCATTGACCACTCTTAATCTTATTCCTAAATTCTTTCATTGTGAGGTATACATCAACTCTTAGATCTGTTGTGAGGATTTTCACATTTGGGTCATTTGGACCATGTCAGTTAGTTTTTGGGTCATTTGGACCATGTCAATTAGATTTTGGGTCAATTGCTCAAAGTGTCAGTTAGGAAGTTGTTAATAAGTGGACAAGAAATGTAAAGCAGGAAGCCTATTTATAGTCATAGATTTGCATGTGCTAAAAGAGGATAATGGAGATTTGATCTTAGAGATACATGTCGGTAATTTGAGATCAAGAGTTATCCGCAAGATCTGTGTTTTCCGGAGATATTGTATTTGGGTTTTGCGGAGTTAATATGACATGACAGAACTGTTTTGCGAAATTCCTGTCTATCTTTTGTTCTCTTATGGTAATGCACGTTGCAATGTATGAATGATGCTATGTTTTCTTGCTGCAATTAATGGTTTATTGTTTTATTTGCTACGATGAATATTTCTGTTGAATGATGCTATGAATATAAATAATCTCGAAGATAATTGCATAGATCTACTTCTGAAATGTCGCAATATGTTTAAGCGATTGAGCCGCAACGTCCTCCTTCATTTGGCGGAAACATGGTTCTGTCGACTATCCCTTGAACATCTCAGGGGAGACCTCATCTACTCCGTAGGTGTTGCTGGATAGGGTGAAACTTGTCTGGGCCGGTGCTCAGGGAGATCGTTGTGGGTTGGATGTCAACAGTGAGTGGAACCCCTGTCGAAAAGGATTGAGTCAACAATGCCACCTTGGTCACCCCACGTGACTGGTACAACGCCCCTAAGGACCACATTCCCCCCAAAACCAAATAACATCAAAGGTTATAGCTCAGAGAGTTACCTGCAACTCGCCGAATGAAGATCCACAGTTCAGTTCTCCCACAAACACCAAATATTCTCTGGATCACCCAATTCTCCTGTCAAACTCAACCGTACAAATGACACATGTCACCCTAGGTCCACTTACTATTTATAGACATTTGACCAATTTTAACCATCCCGGAGTCATCCGAGGTCAATTTTCCAAACCGTTGATACCACTGGATTCAGTGCGACGAGACCTTTACAGTGGTCGAGACCATTTTTCAATTTCACCAGACCATTTCTCAAGCATTTTTTAGCACCCAGTGGTGCCTCAATTTGCATGCCACATTGTCCTTTGTCCGTTTTTGACATTCTTCATATCGCCAGATTCATTTTTCCGCACTCGTGATGATGCTTGAGATCATTTCTCTCTCTCTCTCACACACCCATAATTTTTGGGTCTTGTTTCGCACACCCTTCGTTACCTCGGTTTGCATGCCACATCGATCGTTATCAGTTTTTGGATATATTTAAACCATCAGATTCAGTTTTCCGAACCTGTGATGATGCTTGCGATCATTTCTCGCTCTCAACAACAATTGTTTCAACATTTTGTGCCTTCACCTTATTGCCTTGATTTGCGTGCCACATCGGTTGCTGTGGTTTTTTACCAATTTTAGTCTCGCGGCTTATCCATGAGCCCTTCACTCCATTCATACTACAGTTATTTCATTTTTTTTCCACTATTCATCAAACCGCAAGGAGGCACCATCAGTGTCCCCCGTTCACATAGTTTTCCCTTCATTGAACACTTCCTCCTTGCTTAGCCATTACTTTTGTTCAGTATAGTTTTACCCGTTTTCATGCTGAGCAAGTCCTTTACGAAAAAGGAACTTAGGGAGTTTTTGTTAAGCTCTTTTCTAGCTCCTAAAAGAATGAAAAGATCACCGAGCAAACTTGCTTCTTTTCATGCTCGCTAAACGTATCTGAAAGGGCATCTACTTGCTATAAGTTTAACCCTTTTCCAGACCTTGTAGACTAATTACTAAAAAGGAATACTCTAGTCACATTGGCTAGAAGAGTTCTTCATTGCATCCTTTTATGCTTTTTTGGGCCTTGGAGACTAACACACGAAAAATAAACCCTTAAGAGTCTTCTTACCAGGGAAAATTTTAAGAAGCCCCCCTAAATTTATATGTATAAAAAATGAGCAAATCCCCTGACACACAGGAAAGCGTGAAGGCTATTTTATCAAAAATATAATATGTATATATAATTTTTTGGCGAATCTTTCACGAAATTATAAAATCTTTTAAATTTTGGGCGAATATTTCACGAAATTATAAAAACTTGTAAAAATTTTGGCGAATCTTTCATGGAATTAGAAAATCTTGTGAAATCTTGGCGAATCTTACACTAAACTATAAAAACCTGTAAAGTCTTGAAAAATTGGTTGAAATTTGACTTAATAAAATTTCCTAGATGATTTTGTATTCACTTTCTATTTCCCATGTACTCTTGCATTAGGACACCTTGTAAAAAAAAATCCAAGCTTTTTAGGTGACCTGCTCTATCATTTCATAGTCCCATTGATAGATCCCTTGTAATTGCTTTATGAATGGCACACACCAAAATGATGATTTATGCATCTTCTAGTACCTATGACTATGACAATATTCAACCCCAATAGTAGGTTACAAGGAAGTGTGTGTTCAAATTCACAAGTGGGTCACCCTTTGAGACGTATGCCACGTTTAACCACTCATCACAATCTCCAAGATAACCTAACAACCCCGAATATAACACCCTTTTTGAAACTATGCATCTAAGGTTATGGAGTCACAAATCCATGTGTCCCAAGCACCCTAACCACTCCAAACACAAATCCGTAAGTATTTCAACAAATATATCCATGCAACCCAACCAAATCTCAAATTTTCCCACTATTATATTAAGCAAATGTAGCTTCATGCCAAAGGGATTTCTAAGCATACACTCACTCAACCATTTTCATACATGCTTGTAGCTTACTCTATTTGCATGACTAGTAAAAAAAGTGGTGGGTGAGACTATTTCAACATCATTTATGTGACTATTCACATATATACATAAATTTGATGCATGAATATACTCTATGCCAATCACCATAAACCAAATCTACATTTCTCAAAGATTCAAGCATGCACTATGGCCTATATTTATGAATGGTGTGTATGCCAACATTATATATTTTATGTATGTAACCCCTTAGGCATGTTGGGAAGTATGTGTAAAACCTAATGTATTACCAATATATGCCAAACTCTTGCACATTCAACACTAATTCAGAGCGTTGATGCACATGACAATTTTGTTATATGCATGCAATCCTTGAAACCATTTTTGGGATTTAATAAATATGCACCAACAATGAATAGAATCAACAAAGTGAGAGTGGTTCAAGATCATAATTAATTATACCTAGTAAAGAACAATAGTTTTCATCCGAATCTAGCTGCATATTTTAACATTCAAAATAATGCCATAAAATGCACATCACCAAGGGAGTTCCTAAGGGAATTAGTAATTACTCATGATATGGACAAACCCCCATGCTTGTGTATATTTTATCCATATTTTTCCTTATATCCAGACCCCCTATGTATGTTGTCCCTGACCTAGGATCCAAAAGTCCAATCATCTGCAAGATACAACACTTCACCTCTTTATTTTGCACATGAAGTATGGAAAATCATGTCATTTCTATGCACTTGGATTGGAAACTATACAAAGAAGGGATGGTGACCAATGCTTTAGAATATGCTTGGTGGTGACAAAAAATAGTTACTTTTACATAGCTCAATAAGTATCACATGCTTATGTATGTGCTCATTTTCTTTAGAGCATCATATCATGAAAATTTTACAATAGATCAAAGAATGCATTTTTTCCCCCAATTTTACCAATGTCCCTAGTTAATGACCCCTACCAACTTTTCATCGATGTCGACTTTTGCAACATAAGAAGATATCATGAAGAAGCATTGAGTGTTACAAAGTCCTATATTTTTTACCCTAGTGAGATAAACTATGATTGAATTACCTTCTTCCATCTTCAAACTATACAATTGGATTCTCAAATAAGGAACCCTAGTTTCATTAGATGTCTTATCCAAAGTGCTCAATGTATTCCAAGCCTCTTGAGAGGTCTCTACGTTTATATAAGTGATATGATGCCATTGTGACTACCAAATCAATGATTGCTAGAACTTCCCTAACTTTACCATCATAAAATTCCTTTTCATCTGCATTATTTGGCTTTAGCTCCTTTTCCATCTACAACGCTCCAAAGCATAGCACAAAAATGTTTCTAACTTCGAATTAAAAAAACAACACATTACTTTCCATCAAGCTTGTGTGAGTCTGGCAGTTAAGCACCTTGAGTACCTCTTGCAATCTCCTCTAAGTGTCTTCATCAATCTTCTCACAGTTTCCAAGTGACATTAAAAATCTATAGTATAGGCTTTAAAAGATTGACATCCTTAATGCCAAACACATCCTATCCTTTGGCCATTGATGGTGCTCTTCAACAAATCTATCCCTGATTCTGAAGCTCCCAGAAACTCTTTCAAGAGTCCCTCCAAATCTACGATCCAACTTTTCATTCAACCTAATTATGTTTTTCCATTACATGGCTATGTTTACTTGACAAGGCTACAATTATCTTATTCACAATTTCACAACTACTTTGATACCATGTCATATTTCAAGGCAACTATAGATGAAAGAAAGAGCACAGCCAGCATCAGTGTAAGCTAAGAGGTAAAATTTTTGGTTCTTAGGATACCAAAGTCCAAACTCAGAGGTACCTTTGAGATACTTGAATATTTTTTTGACAGTTGTCACATGTGATTCTTTTGGATAGGATTGAAATCGAGCTACCATTCCAATAGCCTGCATGATGTCAAGCCTAGAGGTTGTTAAATACAACAAAATACCAATCATTGACTGATAAAAGGTGGCATCAACTTGTGGAGATTGATCATCGCTACTGAGTTTCCAGCTAGTTTCCATATGTGTACCAACAAGAGCGCATTCTGCCATACCAAATCTTTTAAGCATTTCCTTCAGATACTTGGACTAAGAGATAAAAATACCTTCTGGTGTTTGGGAAATCTATAGTCCAAGAAAGAAGGATAGTTCAGCGATCATTGACATCTCAAATTCCCATTCCATTACATTAGCAAACTCATGACTTAATTTGTCATCATTACACACAAAAATGACATCATCAACATAGACCACCCTAATTAGGACTCCATCCTTTTCTCTTTTGAAATAAATGTTGATGTTCGCATCACCTCTTTTAATCCTTGTTGAGAGAGGTACTTGTCTAATCTGTCATACCATGCCCTTGGGTCTTGCTTAAGTCCATAAAGGGCCTTTTTCAGTTTTCAAACACAGTCCCTTTTTCCAGGTAGCTCAAAACCTTCACTAAGTTGTAAATAAGAAGATAAATCCAATTTAAAAAAGAGCAATCAGTTGGCTGAGCATTAAGCTTTCAAATTTTAAAATACCTAGGCTTAGGGTTAACTTTTCCAAATGTAGAATCTGTATACCATGTTCTAAAATTAACATGGCATCAAATCATATTTTCTAAAATCCTCCAAATACATGTATGGAAGTGACTACTACCTGTAAGAGGGAGCTATCAGAGGGTTGGCAAAAATCAAGAGCTTGCTATTTTCAGCAAGGGAGTGAAGAAGTTGGGCCTGAACTTAGAAACATAAGAAGAGGAAGTGATGTTGGGAATAGAGAAGCATGCATGAGCAGATGGCAGGGATTTTACAAATGTAATCTAGCAGCCCCATAAATATTTACTTCCTTGCATGCAATTTGCAATCATGGCAGGCATTTTTTTAGAGGAATTCTACATACACGAAGCAATTTTTAGTATACAAAGTACATTGTTTAGCATTGTAGAATGCATTTTGAAGACGAATTCAATGAAAGCAAGGGATGTACTTGGATGGATCCTCACATGGAAAATCAGGAGATCTTCTGAAGGATGACATGGAAAACTGTCGGCACCATGAATTCAGAAGAAAAGCACAAGAATTATAGAAAACCAGGAAATATAAATAAATAAAGAATAACAAAGGGGCATGGTGATGGAACCCTACTTCTATGGTCTTAGAGGACACACCTTTGATTTTCAAATGCATTAGAAGGGTAATCATCTTTGACTTTATCAAAATGATCAATTGGAGAGCACACCTTTGATGATGAAACGCATAAGAGTGATCATCTTTGACTTTGCCAAAATGATCTGGAAGACACACCTTTGATGATCAGACGCATAAGGACAATCATCTTGACTTTGTTGAAGTGATCAATTTGAAGCTACAATGCAAATCTATTTAAGCATGGAAGAAATACTGCCAAAGGGAGAGTGAGATTGTTGGAGATCAAATCCTTGGGTTAAATGTACTATCTATGGGAAGATTGAAAGATTGTGTAATTAGAGTAATGCCTGAAATTATCTTTTCACTTTCTTTCGATCAGGTTGTTGTAGTGATGTTGCAATTAGAGCTTGTTAACATACCATTTTGTCTCAATCTTTCATGTGGATTTTATCTATCCCTCGAAACTGAGCAAGTTGTGCTATGTCCCCTGTGGTTCTCTGAAATCAAAGATACTCTTGTCAAACTATTATGTTCATGAAGCTTTGATCAATGAAATTTATGATTATTCTATTTACGTGGTTCACTGCTAATTTATGATCATTTATGAAGATGCATTCACTTATTTAGAGTGCTTTCATTCAACATTAATGTCAAAAACTAGTAAATTATTTAGCAGGATTCGTTCCTAAAAAGATTGCGTTGTTGAAGTTCCCCATCATTCATTTTCAGACCCATGGTTACGTAAGACTCCATATCGCAAAGAGCAGACACTAGTCCTGTTGAATCCAACCAATTCTTCATTGATACATTTCAAAACGTTTACTGATGTTCTTTGATTTATCATACACTATCTGAGTTTAATTTGCAGATCAAAAACAACACATAGGTATACCCCCCGACAGATTGAAAAGCACCAATTGTGAAGTAACTAGGCCAAAAGATGGGTCGCAAAACCAGTTGTGAAGTGAACGAGGGCAGTAAAACTTACATCTCTGCATTAAAGAAGGAAGTAAGTGCATAAAGTTCAAGAAAACCAGGGCATTCCATGGCCAACAAGGAAAATGACATGGCCACTCAAGATGATGACACATTTATAACCAAGGCAAACCAATGAATATATAAATAGAGAGCTAAGCTCTCTCATTTATTCATTCACTCACTCACTCAAGTTCGCATTAGTGAGAAGGAGGACAAGTTCACACAAGTGGAGAAGGGAGAAGCTGTTGAAGACCATCTCTATTTTTGGGTTTTACTTTTGTGACATTGTATTGGTGATTATTCATCTCTGAGGAAGTTGTGGGGTTTTCTCCTTTATGGTTTCCTCGAGAAAAATCTTTGTCTCTTGTGTTTATGCTGTGCTTGTTATGCTCTCAGTAAGATCCTAGCTAAGTATTGTTTAAAAGTTAAAACTATTTTATTTCATCACTTCTGCTGCTACAAGACCACACAAAAATGGCCTTCTTAAGCTCCATTGGTGACTTCAATATCGCCCTAAAAAGCCATGAGGAGAGCTTTGACTATACCCTAAGTCTTTTATTGAGACAATGTTGTGTAGAGCCATTTGTAAATCCTAGACCAGTGCTGTGCACAACCATTTGTAAACATATGTAGGCATCTATCTGACAATGGACTTTTTGCACACCCAAGCCCAATCCTTCCAACAATTTGTGGAAATGGTAACTCAGAGCGCACAATATCTTGTACAATTTTATTTCTACTCAAACTTATTTGACTTTAACCCTAACAAGTTTCTTTAAGAGAATTCTATCTAAAAGGAAAACAAATCAGTCTTATATTTAACTTTTAAGTTAACTCTATGGGAATATGTCCCTGAATACATTGAAGTAGTGTATTTGGAAATACAAATTCTGTAGGAAACAACCATCGTTTCAAATAGCGGGAATTTCAATAATTAATTGGAATGAAGGAAATTATATCAAAGTTATCAATTTTAAACCAAGATAATTTCAGGAATTAATTGGGAAAAAGGAAACTATTTTAAATTTATCAATATTTCCTCTACAGATTCTGTAAAATTTCCTTGGTTCTAGTATTTCCAGCTGAATAATAAAAGCTTAAAAAAAGGATCTCGTCTTTATGTAAGCCATAGAATGGAGAAGCTAATGTTCGAAACCAGGGTATTACACAATATCTCTCGATATGAGGTGTTTATGAAAAGGGTAAATATTTCTCCCTTGAAACCTTACTATGATACTAGAAATAGAAGCTCAACACAGCTATGTAAATCAAGTTGCATCATCAGTGCCAATATAGAGTCATTGTTCTTACACCTTGCTCTAATTGGCATATACCCAGTAGAATGCAAAACATGTCTCAAATACGAGAGCAGCAACATTTTACAAATTACCAGTAACATGTGATGGAGAATTCCATGGCTTCTACATCCGATATCAACACTGTCAGTCACTGATTTGAAATTGCTTGAACAAATCAATGGAAATATCCTTGAACCACCTATGCTAGACAATTGGAAAATTCAATTTTGTTGCACTAATTCCAACGATATTTCCGAGTTGCTTCGTAAACATCTCAAATTTCAATTAAAGTGCAAAACACTTGATTTTTATAACAACTAGTTAAAAGGTTAAACAAGTTTTCCCTATTGAAAGGGAATGGATCCTTCCTCTCTCATTAATGCACGCACCACAATGTTACCAATTCAACTGTAGGAAGATTTAGATATAACTAAGAAATATAATATATTGACATGCACTTATGGATTTCAATGCAATATAAACAAATTTGGTCATCAAATTGCATATGGATCCAAATAATCATTGTTAGATTTACTTTTCCACTTATGTTGTTCGTTGGTTGTAGAGTCATTTGTGCATATACCTCATCAGTATCCATATTTTCCTAAAACAACCATAATATCATATATGATACTTAGTCCTGAGATGATCCATATGACTTTTGACCACCATTTCAACTTAATTTTGCCTAAAAGGTGCCCAGATTTGAATACTAGGGCATTTTTTATGCTAGAATTAAACTTAGAACCTAAGAGGAAGGTTGTTTACCTCATGAATTATTCCCACAATTGCTACAGATCTCTTTTCATGCCTATAAAACATCCAAAACTAGGGATTTAAGGTTGCTTGTAGCTATTATTCATGCCCTATTCCAAATAATGTGCCTAGACTTCAGTAATCCTACTTTTTGAAGGTGGAGAGAGACTAATACAAGGTTGAACCATGCCCAGATATACTATAAACATACCTAGGTCTGACAATAAGAGATGTTTGAAGGTAAAAGAGGATTGCAAATGCTCATGAATGCATTTTACTACTGTCTCATCACTTTTGTAGTGATGATTACCTCACAGTCCACCCAAAAACTACTCAGACTTGTTGTAGGTGATTGTTTGAGGGACACTTCCAAATCCAAGAATTAGGGACACTTCAGGCTTGTTTGTAAGAGAAGCTCATGTTGATGTATTAATGTTTTCAAAGGTTTTTCAATCCAATAACACCGTAGACATGCATACCAGTGTGATTTGTATCTATTAAGACACATGAAGATAATGTGATCATATATTTTCTCTTCATTTTTCAAATGCAAATCTCTAGTTTGTGTTTATAGTGAAAAAATTAGTAGTGTAAATATTTAAAATATCATATAAAACTTTGATATTATGTCAAATAATGATAATAAAATATATCATCATATTTAAATGAAAAATCAATGATTTACCTATTTGAATTTCAAATTGTATTAGTGAATGTTGTGATGTGTTTATTTGCAAAAAGTAGAAATGTTGAATCTTAAGGTTATCTAGTATTGTACAACGCAAGGCATTGCTAGTTGTACTATCTGAAAAAGATCAATAAGATGATATGTTGGATCCCCTGTGGAAACATTGGAACCTCCCTAAAATGTCCTAGTCAACAGGGAACCTAAAGATAATGTGCTCTTTAGTCCCCACCTTATGTAATGAATAGAGTTTGGAGATTTATTTTTCTTGAGGAAGAGGGTGTGTTGTGTCAACTCTCAGTTGCTAATGGAACCGAGGATATCTTGAATGAATAATAATCCCTTGAATTTATGGAAGAATGCTTAGCATAAAATGTCATCATGGGCCTCAGAGGCACAATATATCATTGGGTATTTTATCATATACTTTCTGCAAGAGCACGAGGATTTGAACCTATCCTAGTTATTAATTTCTATATCGTCATTCTGGATTCATGGTGTTCATGTTGGTTGTATATGAGTGTGTGTGTGGTTCAACTCTTCTTGTTCATATATATTTAGGTAGTTGTCACATGTCACATACATGAATAGATCCTAAGTGTCACATACAAGAATAGAACCTAAGTGTGTGTGAAAATGAGTGATAAAATGCTTTTTTTTAAAATAGTAATTTTGGCAATAATATTCCTGTATGTATACATTGGGTTGTATAAATTGCTTATAATGTGGGCTTGCAGATTGCTTCTAAAGGGAAATAAAGTATAATTAAATCCCTATGAACTGTCATTTCTACCCAAGATAATAATATCAATCAAAATTACCATAACCATAACATAGTCAACTTAAAGAAACCATGATGATTGCCTATTAAGGGGCACAAAGAAAAAAATACCAATAAAAATATACATGGATAAAGGAGCTGCTAGGACGTAGTGTTGTAATTATTAATATTTTGAAAATTAAACAAATTATAACTTAAATTAAAAGTAACTTTACTATATATGTTCATCTGCATCTGCTCTTCTAACACCCCCCTCTAGAAAGTATACTTATTGAAAACTCCCCATGCAACTAAAAACCCCCTATACTGTGCATATTAACCTCTTGCTTTGTCTTCATAGTATTAGCATGCATTCTTTGAAACCTGGAGTGCATTATTCTAACATTTCTGGACTGCATCTTTTGAGCTCTGTCCTCACCCTTCTTGTTGCTTTGTCATCTCATCTTAGTTGCCATCAATGACAACCTATCTGACTTATATATTGACATCGATGCCAACCTAAACATCTGCCATATTGCCAACAACCAAAAATTTTCTTTGTCATCTCATCTTAGTTGCCATCAATGACAACCTATCTGACTTATATATTGACATCGATGCCAACCTAAACATCTGCCATAATGCCATCAACCAAAAATTAAGTTGTGTGGTAGATAAGATGGAAACAAGACCAATTTAACCATGATAGCACATGCAAGTTATATTGGCATGATGAAATTCAAATGAGACCCAATAATCAGATAATAGATTAGAATTACTTCTCGGATTGTTGTCCAAGAACCTAAACGTCTCATCTGCTTCACTATGGTTGTGGGCCACATCAACCCGCATTTCTTCCACTGACCATAATTGAATCCTCTGCAATCAAATTTGTTAGTGGTCAAACCAAGGGTGCTGGGAATCACTCTACCCCCCCCTCGAATCGCTCCCAATTCGCGATCCCGGAGGAATCGATCCCAAAATCGTGATTCCTCATCGATTCCTCTTGGGATCGATTTCCCAATTTGCGATTCCTTGGAGAAAAAAATGATCCCTGGAATTTTAGGAATCGATCTGGAATCTACACTTCCAGATCGATTCCTCATCGATTCATGAGCGATCCCGGAAAAAACAAATCGCTCCTAAAAATGCTTCCTGAGGGATTCCGCAATTTTTCTCATTTTATTTTTTATTTTTTATTTTTTTAGGGATTGGCTAGGGTTAATTTGGGCAAATAAAGTCTATTGGACTCCATTTTGACTCATTCTATGCCCTCATTGGTAAACAGTTTGATCTGCCCCCCATGCTAAGAATTGTAGCCACACACTAGCAGATGGAGCCTAGGAATCCATGTTCTATTTCTCTTTCTTGCATACTGGAAATATTACATAAAATCCGTAGTATGACCTCATGAAATTAGCACCCTACCTTGTCGAAAATGATTTAAAAGGAAGCGCTCTCCTTAAGCATGAAATCATCCCTAAAATTAGTTCAAAAAGGTGTCAAGGTCTATGCCCTCATCTCTTGTTTCATGCTGTGTTTAGGCACATGATGACATTGTTGTTATCATGCATGAACATGGATGTTTTTGGACATGAAGATAGCATCTAAATTAGAGATCATATATGTGCCTTATTCATGCAAAGGTTGATGATTAATTTGATATATCTGCCCTCACAAAAGTGCTGATTTTTTAGACTTAAATATCACAAGAATATCCCAAATGCAGCACTGCTTTTTTATATGTTTAGAACTTCCATTTTTTTCCAAACACCAGCACAGTTTCCTAAGCTGATTTGTGCCTCTCAAAAGCATTTTTCCTGTCTTTGGTTTGTCTTTCACAAAATCATTAGGATGATTGGAACCAAGTATACTAATTGGTTCTACTGAGTTTGGCACCATGCATGCATTGGTTTTGACCTCTGAAACCATGAAATTTATCCTTGTTCTAGTGCTACTCCCTAGATGAGTTTATCTCCTTGAAAAGACCTAAAAATATGTGTTTTTTTGTCTTCCAAGAAAAGTCAAACTTGGACCCCTAAAGCAAGCAACTGGTCATTGCTTGACAAGTAAGTAACCTCTGGCTGTTAATTTTAAATTGTTTGCATGCTATGAAACTTAGCTTAAATATTAAGCTACGTTATCATGCACAAACAATAGCATTGGTGTTACTCAAAATAGCACTAATGTGCTTCAAAACAACACTGAGAAATTGGTAGACTTATATCTCAAAGGTAGTGAATGATTGGTGATTTTCCTTGGTAGTTGTATTATGAAAACCGAACACACAAAGAAACCAAGAACACAAAGGGAGAATTGAGAGAGGAAATGTTTCTTCTATATTCACAATTGAAGAGAACAAATATTCAAAACCATAATGAAAAAACTTTCATATTGACATATGAGGGTCAAATACATGCAGCATTGTCTTAAAGTCGATGCCATCAACTACACATTTGTACTTCCCTTACAAAAATTCAATCATAGAGTTTGTTTGATAAAGTAAATCTTAACAATATATATTTGCAAGTTTGATATTGGATTTAAAGACATCACTTGCAAATGGTCATTGCCATAGTTATGTCATTCCATAAAATCTTCTGAGATGTCCTAGTCGATTGATGTTATATCAATGTGTACTAAATGGTTATATGAATATCTATGTTTTCATGTTTTCTATAGCTAATTTGGCATAATACATGTTTTTTGTAATATATATGCATCCAAATATATTAAAATATATATTATATAAAAAAAACGCTCCCAAAACACTCCCAAAACGGAAGCTTCTGAAAATTTCACTTTTCGCTTCTGCTCCCCGCTTCGCTCTGCGCTCCCAACAGCGTAGGCTCAAACCCTTACCTGAGGAACTTTGTAGATTCTGATAGGCTGCAAAATAGAGTTCGCTACAAAACTAGCTCTGATACCATGCTGATTTTTATAAAGTTAGGGTTTGATAAAATAAAGAACAACTTTTAAACAATGATGCAGTAGATCAGAAATGTAAATCAATCATACAATATATCTACTGCTGAAATATAGATGTATAGCTACAAATATGGTCTTTCCTATGCAAAATTGCAAATAATGGAAGAAAAATAGAGAATACCTGCTCAAACTACTAAAATTTGAAATAGAGAGATGTCTACTGAAACATTTGCTGAAAAACCTTCTGATTTACTGCCAAACCACTGTATTTGCCATGAATCTGCCAAATTTATGCAAAGAATAATATTTATGGAAAATACATCAGAAAAAATACAAATCTATGCCTAATGTGTCAAATTGTTGCTTAATTGGACAGATATCACTTCTTATACAACCAATATCTATAGGAAATTGACTAATTTCAATTGTTGGGCATCTATTTTCATCTACTAGCTTTCAAAATTTAATGTTGGTGCTGAGATTCAAGTGAATACTGTATTGACAATATGTGGACATATGAAAATTATGCCAATTACATTAGAGAAATGTCGGTCTCATGCCAATAGGTCTCCTACAATGGATGCATAGGAACCTAGTAAGCCAATGCATAGACCATTTTTCTCTTCGCTTAGCAACTCAGATCTCATAGTCAAGTATCAAGGGAATAAAAAAATATAAGCAAAATAAATGCAAACTTCCAAACTTGAAAAAATGCTCCAAATGTAATAAAAAACAAATAATTTATGAAACGAATCAAACTAGTACAAAGGGCTCAAACCGCAATCAATTATCAAGGGAATAAAAATATATTTAACCAAAATAAATGCGAACGTCCAAACTTTAAAAAATGCTCCAAATGTAAGAAACAAGCAAACCATTCATATTTTCCAAGATATCAAAGCTAGAAATACAAGCAATTCCATGTACTTGAGTTTTAACTTTTGAATGAGCCCATTCTTGCTAAGCAGAAGTATTGTTAAATTAATTACTTAACCTTTAATACTAGGACATTACCTATGGATAGATTGGTCCCAACTTCATTTATTGTCACAAATAAGAAAAAAAACAATGCATTAGTTAACTATCAAAACATCAAACTTAAAATAACTTGCATCAAGGAAATGCAGCTCTAATATTACTATATTTAATACAAAGTATAGACTATAGAACCTATTTTTACCTGAAATGCAACTTCAAATTTATGTATGGTAATCTTTCTCCCATCAAGAATTTTCCTTTTCCAACCTGCTCCAAGAATAGAGGAACATTGAAGTCAAAGTAAAAAAAATCACATGATCTATTAAATTCCATTCATTATTTATACACTACCAATGTATATTGGTTTAGACTAGATCTAGTGGCATATCAAGTTCCCAATTCTCATGTCGCTATTCTTTTTCTACATTTTGAACATGAACTTCTGTAGATGAAATATCATTATGAGCCTCCAAAACATTATGTTCCATATCAAGTTCATTGGAGACATTTGTTATATTGTATTCTCCTCTTCTCTCACAATCTAATCGCCAAAGTGCCAGTGCTATACTGAATGGAAAATTAGTAATGTCATACTTTGTTACATATAATCTTAAACAAGTATCCATATTCTTATCAAGCTTCTTCCTCAACTTTGACTTCAAGAATGACAATGCACTAAGCATTCTTTCATCCTCCATTGATCCCAAAATCATGGTTTGACATAAATCGACTAATTTGAAATAATCTGATATGTTTTCTTGTAGGTATTGACTTTCACCTAAAATAGTCCATAATTTGGTTACTGCACCATATTCTATAGGTTTCAACAAAGTATGATATTGATCTGACATTGTTTGAGCAAAGCAAGTGGCTTTTTGATGTAATTTTGATGAATCTAATATACTTCCAATCTCTTCTCCTTCTACCTTAACATTGCTGCCAAAGTGTTGCACTAAAGTATTCAATTTTGCTATAAAGTTGACTTTTAAAGGATCTATATCTTTTCAGAGTTCCAATAAAGAGGGTATACCACAGACATAGCTTCCAATAATTCATCTCAAGGAAATCGTTCTCTTATCTCTAATGATAGTGATTGTGCAATTTGTATCAAGTTGCGTCTCATTGAAATCACAATATCATTGAATTGGTCTCTTGACACATGGCACTCTTTGGTGGTTTGTCCCATCTTAGTAACATAATAAAAGGGAATCATATACCCATGCACTTTCATACATAGTCTCCCTTTTTCATCAAACTTCAAATAATTTTCACTCTTTTCTATATCAATGATAGTAGTCCAACCATTAAATGTTTGACCCGTAAAACAATCTGGCATCGTATACAAATTATCCAATGCAAGGCATGTCGATTTTCTTGCATTTGTGTACTCTGCAATATACATTGTGCGACTCTGAGCCATTTTCACAAGGACATTCATTTCATGAAGCAAAGGAAGAACTCCAGCCAATGTTAATAATGTCTCTATATTAGTTAGTCGAAAGAGAAGCTCTTATGCTTTGTCTACACTAAAGCAATGTTCATACATCACCCGTACCAATGATTGGTATTCACTAAATAGTCTTTGGGATGGTCCATTCAATGAGATCCATCTTGTATCAACATCTTTTAATAGCTTTTTTCCATCTGTAATGCCGTCATCAAATTGTTGAAACTCTGTAAATCGCTTGGGACTACGAAAAAAGTATGCATGAGTCTAACGTACAAATTCTTCAACTTTTGAAACCAGTGGAAACTTACTTACTATTTTAAAGGCAAGATTCATCCTATGAGCCATACAATAAATACTAATCATAAATGGTGAAGCTGATAGTTGTAGTTTGACACAAAGACCATTCCTTTGTCCTTGCATGATTGATGCTCCATCAGCTCCGACACATACCAACCTTTTTGCAATCATTAAATCATCCATACCACCAATTTCCTTCAAAGTCTTAATAACAAGTTCATAAATATTTCCAGTTGTATAACTCTTCTTCATTTTACGAATCCCAAGTAAATATGAATGCCTAATATGATCATTAACCATATAAATACTCATGTAGAACCATGAAGTAATCAACAGCTGTAACTTCATCCAAAGATAGTGAAAAAAACCTAGCATTTGCAATCTTCTCTTTCAAATCATGTTTTTGTACTTGAGCTAGATATTTTGCCCATTCCCAACCACTTGTTATAGACCAATGAGCAGATGTAAAATTCGATACTTCAAGAAAAGATACAAAGTTATTGTAATATGGATAATCTGTCATAGGATGACCTCTAGATAAGATGTGAAATATAGTGCTTAATTGTGTCCTCTTGGATAACAAATTTCTCTCCATTGTCTTTCCAAATAGAGATGTGATGGTCCCTCCACTTGCCTCGAGTTTACTCTTTCTTATTAAGTATTTATTATATTCTTCTTGATATTTGACATGTCGACATTCCTTAGAAGATTTCCATTTGGTAATAGACTTATCCTCACCATTTTCAATTTTCTTAACATACAACTTTCTTGCATGCTTCTCTGTTGTATCTAACTTCATTTGCATTTTTACTACCTTTCCAAGTTTCCAACTACATACACTGCATTTAACTTCTCTCGAAGCCTCTTTCTCATTTATTGGAGGTATTGGTTCAATAAATGGAAACTTTGAGGCCCATTCCGATTGGAATTTTCTCCCTATGTCCCATCGGCCTTTTTTCCTTTTTCGTGATAATGAATCATTTTTGTTGCCTTCCAAGGTAAATCCTTCAACATTGTCATTGCCAATTTCTGGTTGAATTGCATTTAGCCCAATTTGTTCACTAGAGGAACCCATCCTATCATATGTTATATGGATATTAGCTGCATTCTCAGAAGAGTTGACATTTGTCTCGCTGATGGGTTGCTCAAAAGAGTTTGAATCATGAAGAGAATCTAGATTCTTGGATTGAGACTTCGAAAAGTATGATAATACATCCCCCTATTTTGATGCTTTCTTTCCACAATCATTGTTTGACATTTCGTTGAATATTCCATAATTATTAAGATATCAAATCAATTCAGAAACAAAAAGTGAAACCTACATGAGAAAAATAATATAAAGTTAGTACAGTTTGTAAGTTATCCATGATGACATGAATTCTAGAGGCTAGAAAATTGGAACCTAGTAACCTAAACCCATCCAAGATTAACTTCAAAATTAGACATAAATCCATCACGATAAATATAAGTTTTTATTTCTTATGTGTTAAGAAACTAATTTTTTATTTACATTTTTCATTACCAAAATACCTAGTAGAAAAAGTGGCATTCGTAAGAATCAAGATTAAAAATATACAATAGCATCACTTCACTGGTTCCCATAGCCAATAAAATTTAAATTTATAAGATGTAATGGTGTCCACAAAGTCATGAAAAGAAAGAATTAAAAACTATGTGAAATAATATCAATAATTTATTCTAAAATCTAAATAGTAATTCTTATATTGTTATTCATTCCCTAACAAAAACAAGACCTCATATGCACATGGAAAGTGTATGATCTTATTATGAGAGAAATTGAAAAATGTGATCAACATAACCATTGCTAAATATTCTCATTCAAGGGTAAAACGATCACACAAAAGAATAAGAACATCAAAATAATAAAATTCAAGCATGAAAACAAACTTGCAAGACAATATAATAGCAACAAATTAATGCATAAAACCAGTGCTAAATAAACCAACTTCAGATCTGTTTGGGTTCATTAAAAATATGTATACATGCCTGGAAATTACTCTGGACAAATCTGGAATATGGTGCTAGTTTGAAAACATTATATGGCATTGTTACCATCTCCCTATTTGGAATCATAAAACATGCTGAAAACACTAATCATATCTACAATATGCTATACAGGAAATTCCAAAAATATTCCTACTCAATCAGATATGAAATCTTAATGAAAGGAAAGTGTTCCGCAAATAACACTTCTAACTATTTTTCAGGAATATATCCAATGGCCATTTTATACTTCCTTATCAGGGTTTCATTCCAAGTTCTCAAATGGTGGATGGATCAGACTGGAATCCTGACCCCCTTGTTAATCATAATGATATACAACGAGTGTTAATAGAGCTCTCTTCAAGTCAAGAAGGAAAGTGCATGTACTGTTGTCTTAATGTTTACCTTCTTCAAACCCTTGCATCATAGATCTGTGTTAGGCTTCCATTTACCATTCACATTAGGCCTTTTTGGACAAAAAAATGGAATCCTACAATAGTTTTCCTCTCCCATTTCTGATTTTAGGGAAGGTTCTACCACCAGGCATGATATAGGTAAATTACTATACACTATTATACCAGTTGTGGTATATTCTTTGTGTAAATACCACCTATCATTTTTTGTTAAATTGTTTCGTGGGCATGACATATGTAGGTGTGATTTTTTCATTTTCTATATATAGAACAAACTATTTCCTTTTACTATTATTTATGTATTGGATAAGTTGACTAGAGCCGAGCATGTTCAATGACAGTCATTGCCCACATTGTCTAGTTTGGCAATAAGGACTTTTTAGATTTACCTTCAGTTATTACAACCAACATGAGGTACAAGAAATTTGACCCTTTTATTTTAAGGTTAGGGTTTGATAGGTCTTGCTCTACCTCTGTGAGTAGCAAGGTCTCTATTGTCTCTGAGTTTTGTCAATATTCTTGAAAATGCCTCTCTCATCTAATCTCTTGTATCTCTAATACATATGGTATTTTTTTCTAAAGTTGTTTTCGAGTGCCAAATAGAACAATGAAAAATGTATCTTTAATAGATACAGGGGCTGATGAGACTACTATGCTCATTTTCCCATTGAATGCAATTTTTTTTTGCTTTGGAAATTTGCCTATTGAATGTGAGAATGTGTGTTTATCGATATGCTTATTGCATTACATTCATGGAACAAATAACCATACTATCTATTTTTTGAAGCGGGTCACTGAAGTTCATTGACAATTCTAGCTACAGATAATGTGGTGACTCTGCTCTACCTCACTGAAGTGGGAGCTATTATAGTGATTTCATGGTGAAGGTAAAACAGGGCGTAAGAATCTAGAATCTGTTTTCCTTTTATAAATTTTGAAATTCCTGATGATGCTCATGGCATTCCTAAAATAAATTCTCATTTACATTCTCAAGAATGTACCTATCAATCAATTTCACATGTGGGTGTGAATCAATACCATAACTAAACCCTTTATGAACAAGTATTGTAGTATAAGTTGGCCTAATTTGAAGTATTAGCAATGTTGTTCGTTTACCTATTTGGATTTATCACACAATGAATCAATACAAGTGCCCCCAGACTCTTGGCACTTGGCTCTTGAAGTAGAGACATGACATCATGTGGCTTTGCCCCACAACAAAAAGAAAAAAAAAAAAGAAAATGAGGATTCCAAGGCAATTACATTGTCCCAACAATAGTGGAGCCATGCACATGAATTGGGCACCTATATACATTTTCCATTGCCAAAAAAATGTCCACAACATCATGCAATGAAGAAAATGGCCAGCCAGAATTCAAGGAGGCATGTTTACTACTGATTTGGGGTGGAATTAATCCTTTTTACCTCTCATTCATGGCCCAGAATTACAGTTTAGGAGATCCTTCAAAACAAGCCTAGCTTTGAGATTGGATGCTTCTTTGATATTCAAAGATGGTTGAGAATTGATTTTGAAAGCCCATAATTACTTGCCATATGCACTTTTACATAATCTTAAAACTTGCTTGCAGGATGCAACCATGGTTGGCAATTCATAATAACTCACCCTGTACAATATCTTGAGAACCAACTATTACTGGTTGAATTTAGTCTGAGACTCCCATAGCCTGGTAAGGAATTGCCATCCCTTCCAAATACACTCTGGAAAACAGTAATACAAAAGATTTATTTTGATGAATAATTTATATAATAATATTCTGAGCAATTTATAATTACTGATTAATGGCAAGTAGTTTACATGAAAATTGTATTGACCCTACAAATATTGCTAGGTAGGGGAATGATGTTGATAATTTCAAACAAGAAGACAAATCCAATTTCAAAAAAAGCAATCAGTTGGCTGAGCATTAAATCGTATGATAGCCATAACAATCTATGACTATTGGCATAGATAGAAGCCTCTATGCAAAGAAGGAAGATGACCAAGATATTATATGAAAACACACTTATTGTAACTGTCGAGGAAAAATGATTGTTTTGAAAGGATCATTTCTTTCGTCTAAATAAGCACTAGCGGATGAGTTAATGTATGTTGAATATTGCTCTCAAGATCTGCCACAATTACTCAATAAGAGACAACGGGGGCATTTCCAAACATTATGGACAAATGAACTAGGCATGATTCTCCCATTGTGTATCACATAGGAATTTTATTTAGCATCATTGATGTCTATGAAAGCCACAATCCAACATATTGAAAGGGTGAGTAGCTTTGTCTCGTACATCTAAGTCGTAGTTTCAGTTTGACTAAACAAGAAGAATGGTTCTGGATGTTTTGTAGATTAGCACGAGATTTCCCGGGGTTATTTCTGAAGTCATGTAAATCCTCTCTCAATGCAAATCTATTATGTTAATGTCAACCTTCATATATGTATCACAAAAAAGAAACTACACCCATTTCCCAATTGATGGACTCACTCAAAATGATGAATGAAGATAGTATTTCAATGTTGATCCTGTAGCATATTTGGGACAGATATTTTGTGAAAATTTTATTGACCCTACAAATATTTCTAGGTAGGGGAATGATGTTGATAATTTGAAACAAGAATACAAATCCAATTTCAAAAAGAGCAATCAGTTGGCTGAGCATTAAATCGTATGATGGCAATAACAATCTATGACTATTGGCATAGATAGAAGCCTCTATGCAAAGAAGGAAGATGGCCAAGATATTATATGAAAATACACTTATTGTAACTGTCGAGTAAAAATGATTGTTTTGAAAGGATCCGTTCTTTCCTCTAAATCATAACTGACGGATGAGTTAATGTATGTTGAATATTGTTCTCAAGATCTGCCACAATTACTCAATTAGAGACAACGAGGCCATTTACAGACATTGTGGACAAATCACCTAGGCATGATTCTCCCATTGTGTATCAGTGATGAATTTTGTAAGTTATTTGAGTACCTCGTGGCCCCAAAGGCATGGTGAGGTCACTGGGTTTGTGACAGTGAGGGCATGTCCTGTTTCATAGCTTAGGAATAATTAGCATTTACATTCAATGTGCTTATTCAAAGAAAACAAGTTACTGTTAGTAATGAATTAATAATATAACTATACAATGAAAGCAATCCATCTAACATGCATTCATCTGACCTTTCCCATGCATATGTAGCACTATTTTCTATTCCTAGAAGGCCATACATTGGATCTTAATAATGATAATGTTGTCATTGATTGCATAGAGTCAACAGTCTGTATCTACCACTCATCATTGAACTGCTGCAGCAGTTTCAGTCTACAACTAGGGGTGGAGATCCACTTATGAGAAGGACAAATTACTGGGGATAATTCATACCAGCCTTGTTGTAGTCCAGACTCCATAAAAGAGTTGACTGACTTAAGCCTACAATCTTGCCAAATATTTCAAGTAGGTTGAAGCCTAGTTCCAATACAGTGGAGAAACTTTTCATGATGCTTGGAGCAAGTATAAATCACACCTTATAACTATATGCCTCAATATTTCCAAATAGAAAGAAGCTGTCAACACCTACATATTTTATGCTGGTCTTATTTATTCCTGTTGACAGAAGCACTCATGCAATGTATCTGTAGAAAAAAATCAATAATTTCCATTTAACTAAAAAGACTATCTTGAAAATCCTATTTTATTTTCAAAGAATATCACCCTCATTGGTATCAAAGTCATTTACAGAGGGATTGATGGGGATTTATATCATATTTCGCAGCATGCCATGCACTCCATGTATATTTTTGTCTATGCATTGAGAATTCACTGATTGGCACACTGGTTTAACTTTATATTGCAGGCTTGAAAAAGCTAACCCATCAAAAACTTTGATTGTGATTAGAGTTTCAATCATAATTATTTTGCTGTTTCAGTAATGACCTTGTTTATGGCCATGTTGAAGCAACAAATCCTATGTTTTCTCCCAATGGGATTTGGTGCCGAAGCTTCTCACAATATCCCAATTAATACAATAGTACATCTAAACTTTACTCAATTGTTATGGTTAACAAAAAATCATCTAACCAGTGATTGCTGGCCCTTTTTAGACCCCCACTTTTGGATTCTCTTTGTGTTTCCTGAACTGTAGTAGCATATGCCTGTTCATTAGCCCTTATTTTGAGATCATCTGGTCTATAGAGTCATGGTAATGTTACAATGTAAGTTACATTGCCTTTTACTATTTTCTTAAAATAGTATTATTCTCTGTTTAAAAAATAAGGCTGTTTATTCTGAGTTACCAGCAATATGAGTTCTGAACTATGATATTGGATAAGAGGGATGTAGTGCAAATGAATAATACATGTGAAAACTTGTTCTCTAGTTTTATTGGGACCTGGGTTACTAGAGCACATATAACACAGTTTCCATCATGATGTTGAATTCCAAGATGCTAAGACCCTCATGAGACCTAAAATTCATGGGTACAGGGGAAGCATAGTGGCCAACCACTTAATCCAAATTCCAAATAGACAAGCCTACTGCTTTTTTTTTTTTCTGGGTACATAAACTCTTCAGGGCAGTGTTAAAAATTTGCAAGTTCTTGTAAACCATCATCCCTACTCCTGGCTGCCCCATGTTGCAACCACTCTTAAATCAATAAACCGTTTGGGGCTTTTGCTTTATTTCAATAATCAGTCCTTAGGATTGGGTTTAGAGAGTTTCAACCCTAAATACTTCAGCAAATGTGGACATAGAAAAAGACCCACCAAAAATCAACTAGGTGAATAAAATGGGAATCATAGTAAGCTCAAACTCTCTCAAGAGTCAAGATGTTAAAGGGCCTGGTTTTCTATCACCATATACACCCAATCAACACACTAAGGCAGATAACACATTTTGAATGTCACATTTTTTTCTTGTTTAAAAAGTTGATTCTTATATCACTCAAAGGGATGCAATTGTCAACCCCAAAGCTGCCAGACTCAAGTTCGAGAATGACTCCGGGAGGCCAAAGAGTAAGAGTTGACTGAAATTTGAGAAAAACTTGGGAGTTGAGATGTGAAATTACAGAAAAGAAAGACATTAATATGCAAATTTACAGTGTCCATAAAATGCAAATTTTCATTAATACTCAGATTAAAGAACATATGTATACTTCATACAACAAAATAACAAGGATGTTCAATAATTGAAGGTTCATTAAATAATCAGTCCATACATTGCACAATTCAGACCTGATATTATCAAGTCTTAAGAGGACAAACAGATCACTCTTCACAGCCCTCATATGATGGAGAATAAACACTATAATAAATGTAACATCCCTATTATCCAGACATCTATTTCTGTGAAATTGAAAACAAAACTAACCTCTTAGCCTCAGTGAAGACTATAAACCCCAAGAAAATTTGAACAACTGCAGAAGCCACTGTAAAAAACTCCATTTTGCCGAATGCAGAGATCTAATGATTTTTCATGTGGTTTTTACTGTCTCTTGCCCCCTTATATAGGGACTTCGACATTCTAAAACCTTCATCTCATTTATGGAGTATGGACCAATTCAAGGTTAAAATAATCTTTACCCAACAAAATTTGGTGGTTGAAACCTCAATTCAAACCCCCGTTAACCAAAATCGACGGGAGTTGGGGCGATTTGAAAATTTGAAATGAGATTTTCATAAAAAATATCAACGCCGGGACGCCATTGCCGAAAACATGGGGAAAGACAACTGCTCGTGGTGTTATACCTCTATATTCCGCAGTGTCGCATCTCCACCACAAACAGAGTTGACGACACTTTCCCTACTGTTTTAAACCATCCAGAAGAGACAGATGATGAGTCAACCTTGAAGGTGAATCTATCCTGACAATTTCTGACCCACCTAAGACTTTATCTACACACACTACCGCGCCTTGCTCATTTGTCAAAACGCGGTACTAGACACTACCACGCTATGATATTTCCCCAAAACGCGGTAGTACCGCGTTATGCAGTCTTTGCAGAACGCGGTACTCTTTTAATATCCTTTTTCCCTTGGTTTGTGGGATTTTGGATTTTCGAAGATAATGGAAGATTGGGGTCCCTGATTCGATCTCAACTCATCTCCTTCGATTAGAAACCCTGATCTACTTATCTCTCCTTAGATCCACCCATCTCTCTTGTTGGTTAACCTCACCATTCACTATAAAAGAGAGGCATTCCATTGGGAAGGAGGAGGACTCTTGAGAGTACCAAACTTATGGTCTTACAGCATTGTGGAGATAGCTAGAGGAAAAGACACTTGGAGCTGGAGGATTGGCTTGGACATCAAGCACCTTTTGTAAGCATTCTTCAAGTTGTAATGGAATAACTTGTCTTGTTTTCCCAAATCATTTGTGTTAATTTTGTTTTAATGATATGATTTGTATCTTTCATAGATTTAGATTCTAACTCATGTTTCAGGTTGCTAGAGAATAGTGCATTCTTGTGTCTTGGTTCCATTTTGACAGGTTCATTTATGAGGGCTTGGAGATTGGAGCAACTACAAAAACAAGCGTCTGGATAGAAGGTTAGTTGAACTTCTTCTACTCTTTCTAGCATTTTAATCTTGAGATGTTTGTTAGATCTAGGGATTCAAGGTAGCATTTGTTTTGACTTGTTTCTTGCTTTAGAGTTAGTTTAAAGTCTGCTTTAAAGTTAAGAGAGTTTTGGCTTATCCGTAGGACAAAATTCTACATAACAAGAATGGCGACTCCGCTGGTTTTGATTACTGCTTGAATGATTCAATTCACAGTCATTTACCTTTGCATTGTGAGTTTTGTTGCACTTCAAACCAGTTTGAATCTTGGCCTTTGTTGACCTTTATTCACCCCTCCTCGCTGTATTTATCTCCCTGTTTGATCACTGAGTCCCCTGGGTTAGCAACAACCCTGAAAACTTTATTTTTTCTTCTCAAGATGCGCTTTTTCCTTCCTTTGCCACAGTACCGTGCCCTCAGAACTACTTCCAGCGCGGTAGTACCGCGTTCTCTGACTTAGTACCAGAGCAGTACTGTCACAGTGCCGCGCTACAGTTAGACCCTGACCCGCGTTAGTGTCTGCAAATTTGTAAATTTTTTATACTTGCTTGGTTTCCTGAGTCTCTCTCTGCCTTAGGTAGTATTTGCTATTGCCTGTCAACATCCTGATTATTTTACAGTCTATGTGATCTGATTATTACCCAGTTTGTTAGCTTGATTGTTGATTGAATTAGTGGCATTTTTGACATATTGGTCATTTTTCTAGTTTGATTACATTGGTTTGATTTTTTCACCCCAACCAACTCATTTGAACAACTGCAGAAGCCACTGTAAAAAACTCCAGCTTTGCCGAATGCAAAGATCTAATGATTTTTCATGTGGTTTTTACTGTCTCTTTCCCCCTTATATAGGGACTTCGACATTCTAAAACCTTCATCTCATTTATGGATTATGGACCAATTCAAGGTTAAAATAATTTTTACCCAACGAAATTTGGTGGTTGAAACCTCAATTCAAACCCCCGTTAACCAAAATCGACGGGAGTTGGGGCGATTTGAAAATTTGAAATGAGATTTTCATAAAAAATATCAACGCCGGGACGCCATTGCCGAAAACATGGGGAAAGACAACTGCTCGTGGGCGTCATCACCAAAATCCGGGGGCAAAGTTCGAACCAAGTTACCATTACGAACTGATCACGGCCTTGCCCCTCCATTACCCAGATAATAAATTGTTGGCTGGGTGAACCAACTGTTTGTGGCCTCCATTACCCTAAGTGGTGGGTGAATCAACTGTTCGTGGCCTCCATTACCCTAAATGGTGGGTGAACCAACTCTTCAGGGCCTCCATTACTCAAAATTCTGGGCAAATTCACCATTTCGCGATTATTTTACTTAGCTACATTAAAGTTTCCTCTTTTGCAACATTCTCTATTTGATTTCCTTTGACTATGGATTAAATAAATATGGGGCTAGTATGTTAAATTAAAAAAAACTCGTTTCATATTAAAAATTCACCCAGGGTTTCTTGGTGACCCCTATAATTTCTCCCATGGGCTATAATTCGCCCCTAAATTTTCCCTGCTTCTTACTACTTTCAGAGTCTCTAAACATGAAATCAACCATGAGCATGAACTATCCTGGTCTCTTACCAATCCACACGACAGTACCATTTTCGAGCATCATTTTATCCCTTCTTTGAGCTCCTTAAACCAAAAAGAAGGACCCAACGATGCCTCTCGATGCCACGACATATCATATCTAGTCCCCACATTCTGGAAACATCCCCAGTCTGGTCTCCTTTGTTCAGAGTATTCTGTGATGTGTAACCTTTAGAGTCTCCCAATATCATTCATCAGTTTGTTCCCCTAAGTCTCTCCGATTGCAGTCACAGTCCCTGGTCCATTAAATCTATGATCCCTTCCTGTAAATTCAGTTTCATATGCTCCGAGGTCAGCCATGTCACCTTACTCTGAACAAAGGAAGTTTGAGTCCTTGCCCCCCCTCACTCTTCCACCTCAGGTGTTCCCCACCTCCAAAGTATGTTAGTCCCACCTTCAGTACTATCACCTTTTGGTCATACACCTTGCGCTCCTATTAGAGAAACATCATTGACTTGGCAGTTGCAGGTCTCCCTCTATCGAGGCTAGCTAGTCTATTCTAGAGGATAGATCCAGAGGTCCCTATACTTTGGACTCATCACTATCAGTGTGAGTGCCTATGGACCATTTTGAGAGGATTCCTTAGTGCCTCTCTGAATGGATGTCTCTCACATGCTCGACTTCAACACCTTGATTGCACCATTGATATTCGTGCAGGGTATTGGTCCTTTCAGTTATTAATCGAAGAACCTGGATGTCCCCTGACTCTAGCACATTGGTGACTCTACTTCAGAACCCCCCAATTGTATGTTCCCACAAATATTCGGGCTGCGCTTGGCGATAGCATTCCAAAGCCATCCAATCATATGATTCCTCGAGTATCCTATTCAGATATAGTCAAGTGTACCATTCAGATTCTGACTCTCAATCATTGATTCCAACCAGTTACCAGTTATTGGACACCTTCATATCCAGTAGCTCATCAGTCCTTCTAGTACCACATTCAAAGTGACTGTTGTCATTTCCAGTGTATTAGTGATTCAGATCAGTCATGGAAAGACCATGAGTATGTCCTAGTTTTGTGTCCCCTCTGGACCATTATGATGTACATAGCAGTTCTCCATGTATTATTTAGGTCACATTGGACCTCATTATTATTATTCTGTATATCTTGATACGAGCATGCGAATGCCCGCCTCGTCCATATATTAGAGATTATTTCTCATTCCTTTTGAGGCTAGGCATGTTCAGTTTTTGCAGTTTGTACGGGGCCATTGTTCTGGTATCTAATCAGTCTCTCCTCTCTCCACACCCTAGGAAAAATACAAAGAAACTATGATGCTTATCAGCCATACGATGATCTCCTGCCCTCGCACATTAGGGGGAAATCTGTTAACACCCAAAAATTGCTCACTTGCTCATCTCCCTAGTCACATGACCCATTTGTCCACTTTTCCTACCATTTTAGCCTCTAAAACCTCAGAAAACCTTCAAATGGTCACCAAAAAAGCCAAAATCAATCTTTTTCTCCTCAAAATAACTAAATTTCCTCAAACAATGCCAAAAAAACCCTCCAAAAGGGCCCAAAATTCCCAAAAATCAATTAAAAGGGAATAAAATTCAAAACATTAATTCAAAAAAGGAAAAAAGAGGGAAAAAGAGGAAAAGAAACCCTAAACCATTTACCAATACCATTGGTTTACCAAAACTATGGTTCAATACTCCATCACCCAAAATCTATAAAGAGGTGATAGAGGCTCCCCATTATTCATCCACAATCCATCTTACTTTCATGTTTCCCAAATCACTCCCGAAACCCTAAGCCCACCATTTGTGCTTAGATTCATCATTTGAGTGAGCCATTGGGCCAATCTCCATTGCATTTGGAGAAGAGAAGGAACCATTGGAGCACTGGAGCAACTCGTCCCTACAACTGCTCAAGCTCAACCAACCTCACCATTGAGGTAACCTTTCATGTATAAATCCATTTTTATTGAATAAAAATATATCAATCTCTTGGATATTTGTTTTACATGGAAAGAATATGAATGTTTTACTGTTTACTACAAGTTTATTTTATGAATTCCCGTGCACATGTTATATTAGTTTTTACTGTTTTGCATTAGGGTTTTTACTGTTTTCTTGAACTGCTACTAAGGAGTCCATTCTCCTTAGTAGGTGCTCATTATCACAAGCTAGGATGAAAACCCTAGATACAAGTATGCATCTTCATAATACTTCATCTAGTCCCAATTTGTATAATTGTTCTGCAATTAGAGTAAATTCAACTGCTTTTAAAACTAATTGTTTCTTTTGTTGCGTAGTAAATTCTGTAGGTGCCAATCCTTTAGTCAGAAATTCTATAATATCTCTAAAATAGTCATCTACTATATGGATATCAAACAACTGTGCATCTGATAGATTATCCTCTAAATTACTAGGTTCTTCTCCTTGCTTGGTTATTGAAAGATGGTCAGGTTTTGCATTCAATCTTCCTAGTTTCACAATGATTTCAAAATTGTATTCTTGAAACAATAACAACCATCTGCATATTATTCCCCCTAACACTGGTTTATTTACCAAGTACTTCAAATCGGAATGGTTAGTAAACATACAAAAATGTGAACCTAGAAGATAGTGTCTAAACTTCTACGATGCATACACCATAGCTAATCCTTCCCTTTCTGTTTTGGTATATTTTGTTTTTCTGCTCAAGATAGCTTTTTGCTTGAAAATGCGATGGGATAATCGATGCCTCCCTCACCTAGTTGTTCTAATACAATGCCGAGTGCTATAGATGAAGCATCTAAATGTACATGAAATGGTTTATTTTAGTAAGGAAAGACGATAATATGCGCTGTAACCATTTTCTCTTTCAATGTGTCTAATCCTTTTTGACAATCTTTAGTCCGATTGTACTTCTCTTCTTTTTTCAATAGTTTATTCATAGGCCCAATGATATGTGCATATCCTTTAATGAATTTTCTATTGTATCCTGTGTATCCCATTGTAGTTCATAGCTATTTAACTGAATTAGGCACTCGAAGATTTACTATGATTTATATATTTGCTGGATCAACCATCAATCCTTGCTTGCATACTATGTGTCCCAATAAAATACCATACGGAACACAAAAGATGTACTTCTTCAGGTTCAAGGAAATATGAAACTGTCTACACTTTTCTAACATCATTCTTAAGTTAGCATGATGGTTCTTCAAAAGGCCGAATACTGTCCTGCCTCAAGCATTTCATCAATTTCTGCTTTTACTCTTTCTTTATATTTGGGATTCAATATGTAAGGTCTTTGCTTAATAGGGTTCGCATCAAGCTTGAGAGGTATTTTCATAACTCCCAAGTCACCTAAAATGCCCTTCATTTATTCAAACTTGGTAGAGAACAAGTCTTCATGTTCGCGCAGTAGATTGGCAATCTGTCCTCCTATTTATTCATCCAAGTAATCCCCAATAGAAGCAAAATTTGGTTCATCATTGGTACCCATATTGATCTTTCTAGTATTCATAGGGTTACTCAGGTCTGGAATTTCTAAATCAGGTCCTTATACATTGCGTTTTTCTTCAGACTCCGGTATATTCACATCACGAGGATCTTCATCATCATCTTTTTCTAGTGCGAAGTAATAACATTCAAGGGCATGTCTTTGGTATTTGATCCAATGTATGCACAAACATATTAACCCATTCTATCTTTGGTATATGCATCCATGTTTTCAAGCAAAACTCTATATGATCTCTAGGATCAGTCTGTCCATTGTATTTTTCTTGTACAATATCATTTTGTTCTGCAAACTTGATTTCCATCATGTTCTTACATTCTTCCCATGTGTTCAGGTTCTCTTTATGCGCAGCCCACCACCTAGAAGGTGTAGCTCGCAATGCTATGTCCAAACCTACTAGCTTATATTCATTTGAAAATGATACTAGATATTCATGAAGAAATGCATGGATATTACCTAAACCATCATAAGTAGGAGTTGGAATTACCTCTGTTCAAATCCAACGTAGTGGCTTTGTTATATTCGCACATCGTCTTGTTGATACTTCATGCATTCGGCTCTACCAGTTCTCAATTCTTACATCTGATTCTGATATGCAAGAATTGTCACATCTCGAGCTCAATGTTCATCATCTATAGGGTTAATGTAATCTACGTGATTCACTGTCATCTTGTAGATATTATCAAGTTCTTGAGCTTTGCATTCTTCTCGTATTGGTTCAACATAGCTAGGTTCTTGTGAAGGATCCAGGGGTGCGATAACCTAGATATCCAGTCCTTCAAATATCATCTGTTTTTTCTTCAGATTGATGATTGTGAGGTTATCAATTGCCCATTCAATACCCAATAATGCAACATAAGGATTAGTTTCATCTATTATCTCAATAACCTCGAAATTTTATTTACTTTGCATTCCATCAATGCCAACAAGAATGCTGGATAATCTCCCAATAGGTATAAACTTCTGTTGGTTAGATACTCTCAACTGTATAGGAGACCAATATAAATTTGGCTTCCCCATCTGTTCCCATGTTTTTTTTTGTCACGACATTCACCTTTGATCCTACGTCGAGAATTACCTAGTTCATTTCAAAATCTATGATCTGCGAATTTAGCCTCATTTCTCTTCCTGTCCTTCTATGGTTCTTGATATGATGAACTGATCTATGTGCATAATTTACTATATTACGCTATTCATAGTGGCCCAATAGGTTCTGTAATTATCCTAAGGCATTTCCATGACTTAGCATTTTTATGCAGCTCTGTAGAAACTGCGTAATAGGACTTGTCTGTTCTGGCGAAGTTCGCGATCCATCATACAAGGTTGGCATATCTAGGACCGATGTCTGATCACTTCACAATTGGATCCTTGTGGTTGAAGGTTCTGAGTCCTGAAATCCTTTTCTTGCTTCTATGAATACATTTTTCTCATGTTTAGATTTGAATGTAGGCATTTTTTCAGTTGCTTTTCTTACCCAAGGCCCATCAGTAGGATTTGGTCTTTTTATGTGACCTTCAGAAATCGAAGCTTCGTTTGTCCTGTCATTTCCAGTCACGACTCCACTTTGCGTCACAACATGGATGTTGCGATCTTCGTTTATTTTCTCAGTTGCTATCATCTGAATATTCTGTTTCTGTCCTTCTGGTATTTTTTCTTGCAAAATGGGACATGCTTCAATGACATGGTCAAATGACTTACAGTACTTACAAGTAATGCAAGGGTTTTGACAATCTCTTGCTAAATGTTCAGGTTGTGTGCAGTTATAACATACAACCTAACCTCTTCCTCGTCCTTCGCGAGTGTTACATCTTCTTCCTTTGAATCCACCACGTCCTATATATGTGCCTTGATCATACTACGCATTTTCATTATTGTGTCGTGTTTCTCCTTGGACTCTGTAGACATAGTGTTTTCTTTCTATCATAAGGTCATGGGGTCTGCAGTTGGTATCATCATGGCCGACTAACTTATAGAATGTGCAGTACATGTTCTTTGACCTGTCTGTACATACTTTTGCAGTAGGTAATAGTCCTCTCGGCGATGTCCTCTACATCAACAAAGCTTACACCATGGTCCTTGCTTATGGTTCAATGGATTCAGTGCTCCACTAGCGATGTAATCTATGAATACAAGGCAATGTTCCTTGGAATGTCCTTCTCCTTTACATTTAGTGCACCAAATCTCTTCTCTTATTTCTTTTCCTTTTTTCATATCTTGTAACTGTAATGTCAGGTTTGCGAGCTATGTCTGTATCTGTACCATTCCTATGCTAGTCTCTCCTATGGGTGAAGCTTCTGTCTTTATCGCAATTTCCAATGCTTTTGTTTGCGAGGTTAATTTTGGTTGCATCAGAGGTAATCTAATGTGGGGAAATAATGCAACTATGAACCATTCCTGATTTTGTTGCAGTGCTATTTCAAATCTAACTTGATCTAAAAAGGCTTTGAATTTCTGATCAAGCTCCCACATAGTCTCATTAGGCTTCTATTTGATTTATTTGATCTCTGTAATGCACTGAGATTCTGACCTAGGTTTCTTAAATTCTCTAATCATCCCATTTTTTATGTCCACTAGTGTTCTATTCTATCCAACAAAATATTTCATGAACCATGTTAAATCTTTGTCTCTGAATGTGTTAACTAGATGAGCTTGTTTTATAGCATCATCATGTACTTGCTTAATGTTCTAGACAACTTCATAGAGAAACCAATGTTGCTATGGATCTTCCAGAACTGTTCCTTTGAAAATAGGTAGCTTAATGTCGTCTTCCATTCTTCTTCTAGGAGGTGTAGTGTTCTGAAACGATGAAGGTATACCACTACTTGGATGAGTCTGAGTACTTGCTCTTGAGTATTACTACTACTAGTCTTCTGCGAACTAGTAATATTTCTTTCTTCAACTATAGGCTTATGCAGAGTAATAGGCTGATAGCCAATGCGTTTAGGTTCTGTTTCACTATCTGACTAGTTTGATATGAGTTTCTATCACTTCCTAAATCAATTTCTAGGAATGTGCGAGGTTCAGCTTCACGAAACCTTTTTCTACTGACAAATTTATATCATTTTGCACTACGCAAAATGCCAATATGTTCATCTGTGTCACTATCTGTGTTAATGAACATTATAGACTCAAACCCTAGGAATCTGATGGCATTCTTAAGACTCATTTTTTAGCTAGTAGCATTTTAATATATAAACTCATTTTTTTTAGGTACTTACCTCTAATTCCTTGGAAGAAATATCATTTTGATGCGCGGTAATATTTCAATGTTCCCACAATGAATTTTATTACACAGCCTTCCAGTAAGCTATCTGACCAAAATTCTACTGCTCTTGAAATCTGGTTGTCAATCCCTTTAAGTCTCTGAATATTCTTTGGATTCCAAAATGTAGGTTCTCCACCCTGAAAACAGTTTTTCTGTTCTTCTATCCTCGTTATCCACTCATGTAACTCAGTAGTGAAAGATGTGAAGAAACTTTGATGCAGGTCAATGAATATGTACCTCTGCAACCATTGTTCAATGGTGAGAAGCAAATTTCTGCTTTCTTTCTGCCCAAAATCAAGTTATTTCTGGCTTACCTAGTTTTGTATTTATATCTTCTTTGGATTCCACATCAATATGATACATCAATCTTGTATAACAAGTCTCAAGGAAATAGAACCATTTGTTTGTCTTTCTTCTCTTCTAGGATGACACATCAACATCGCAATAGAACCATTTGTTGGTTCGCATCTTTTTCACATCCACATAACACATCACTAATTCTAGCGTGGAAACAGAACCATTTCTTGGTTTTGACTTTTTTGTTGACCCGATTTCATCGAAGCTTATTATTGTAGACCCAACAAAATCCCATTCACTAGCCCTTTCGGCATCAACCTGCGAACAGGATGAAGTCTCACCCAAAACAAAGATGGGTGGTTATAGAATTAGGTTTCTGTAACCTTCGTGATGTGCGGTTGTTTTATGCGAGCTTGTAATGTATGCCTTCCTTAACATATCCTTAACATAACAATACCAACATGTAACTGCGCACCTCATAGTTATCAACAACCTATAGACTACGTTGAATCGTTGTTATCCTTACTCATATAAATATGCATTCACCATAATTATAATGACTTCTCAACATTCATACATGTGTGTTCCGCTTACTTAACATGACATTCTCATTCACATACATATGAAAGAAAATACATAAGTATAATCATACATGAACACAAAGCATAACATAGATTCTCACAAATACACATATATTTACGTGGTTCACCCCCCAGATGGTACCTACGTCTACGATAATTGTTATTATATTACCTTTAAGAGGTAACAGTTCCAATCTACGCACTCAATTGCAAACTCTTCTCTACAATAGATCTCTGCGCACTCAGCTACAGAGTCTTTTCCTCTCTTAGATCTCTCTCAGTCTAGATTTAACAATATCTCATATGTTCTATCCAAAATATATCTAAATCTAACCCTTCTGTATACAAAATTTCCCTTTATATAGATTGTGCCCGAAGGTCACATCTTTACAATAACTATGGGCCAACCCCCATAGTAACCTTAAACCAAAAATGGAATGGTTCTCCCATTGACCATGCTTTGACTTAACTTTGCTGGAGTTCTATTGTCCTTTTGTGCCGATTCCTCTGACTATAACGCTTCTTCTGACAATCACAATTCTGACCACACGGCTCTGACTTTACAGTGGCGCGTCCTTTGCAACATTCTGCTTCTTTACTCTCGGCTTATGTAGCTGATAGTTTGTTGCTTCATCCATAACTATTCCAACTACCTTTGGTCGTCCTTAGTACTTTGTCTTTACTAAGGGGATAGGTCCTTTCCTTTCAACTTCACTTCACTCCATACCTTGCTCCTTGGAATTGCGGAGTTACTTCTCCCAAAACTGATCATTGTTAGGCCTTGCCTAACCATACCTTTTTTTATCAAATCTTCCTACATTTGGGATGCGCTCAACAATCTCCACATATGACTAGATGGGCACAATGAATGCATGGGAAGGAGTATACCTAAGAATAAGATGTGAACACTTATCTCTATCTTATGGTTTTTCTATTGTTTTGGAGAGGTGGTGTATTCTTCTTCTTATTCAACGCTAGTTGTTGCTTGGATTTCATCTCAACTTCAAGTTATTCATTAATGGATAGAGTTGCTTCTTGGATGTCGATACATGCCAGATGCCAATCTTATTTCCCCAAGACAACATTCTCTACAAATATTGCATGTCGGGGATATGATTATGGTTTAGACACAATTTAAAGGTCTTCTATCATATTACCAACATGATCAATAACACCCTGTTGTCTGTCTCTAGAACATGGGAGTGAAGACTCAACATCATACCTTTCTTCTGTAGGGAGACTTGGATATTTAGGGATTAACTCATATCTCTAGTAAATGTTAGCCATATTGAATTTTAGAACATATCCGATCCAATAAGAGTTCATAAGCAAAGAATTTATGTTCTTTCCTATAATAATTTTCTCACCCACAACAAGGTGTGCTACTGGAGAATACAATGAATCCTTTTGCATGTATTCTCTAAGGGTAGATTCATAAGAGTCAAATGTTGGTATTGAAAATACAATTATGAGTAATTAATTTTTTGAAATTCATTTATGAATTGGTCTTCTTCAACACCAATAACATAAAAAACAACATAATTTTTTGAAATACAATCTTCATTGTGGCTAGCATCTTCACAATAAAACAACATCAAAGCAGAAGCCTACATTCTTTTACAATATTGTATTTCTTCATTGAGCTAATGAATATCCTCTATTAGCACTCTTATATTCTTCACTTTTTAAATATATTGGATATCATCTCTTATTAGATGAGCATGATCAATGGTATTTTTCATCTAGCTTTCTTTGCTTGAAAACAAAAAAGAAGAAGAGTTCGCATAATATGCCATCCTTAGAACTAAACCAAATAATGTGGAGTTGCAAGGTGAGATGTTTTTCCTTAAGAGCCAAAACGTGCATACCACAAGTAATGGATGATGTCATGTACCTAGTAACCTCTTTCCACTATAAAGTCTACATGGTATCTTAATTATACCATATAATTTGTCTTTTGATACCAATATTGTTTTTAATATAAATATAAATAGGGGAATCAAGCTATAACAACTTTAATTACTTAATTCTATACTAAACATGAATGCATATCTACCAAATCAAGCTATAACAACTTTCATTACTTAATTCTACCTAATCATGCTAATTAAATTCATAAACACATACATTTTCCCAAACTGTAAAATAAAAAATTCAAGACATAAATTTAAAGATGTCATTTCAAGACATATTCATAACAATTATGTTTATGGAAATAATTCTCTAATTGGTTGTAAATTAAGGAAATTTCTCATAGCCTTAGAAACTCTATTACACTTAATCCCTCTATGATAGAGGCCACCATTTACAGTGAGGCTATTATTTCACAAGAGTTAAGCTCCTAATGTTTTATGCTCAAACAACAACCCAAAAAACTCCTTAGTGCCAAAACCTCCTCTAAAACTATCCCAATCAACGAATACTCCCCCCCCTTAGCCTAGACAACATCAGAAATGGGATCCTATTCTCTAAAAGAAATCCCTTAGGCTATCGCAAGTCCCTTTTAGTTCTTTTTCATAGGCTAGACAAGGAATATCATTGGTATAACTCCAAGGATTCTTATTTGTAGGCTAGCTTTTCTCCTCTAGTCAACCCAATAATCATTACACCAACTTCCCATATAATTGCATCAAAATGCATGAAAATACAATTCATAAGGAAACTATTATCTTCCTCCCAATTTCATACCAACATGAATGATTAATGAATGATGCCCTCATATCAAATTTCAACCCTATTTCTCTGTTATTAAGCAATGTGAATCATGTTCTTGTCCAAGATACATACTAGTTGTATATGCATATATTGTTTTGCTTCCACCTGAATGAAATCCCAATAAATAACATGGTTCAGATTAGGTACATACTTTTTCAATAGTGATACATGAAACGTAATATGAAATTTATGTAATTAGGAAACTCACATTCATATGCAATAGGTCCTATCCTAGCTAGGATCTCAAAAGACCTGCAATATCTATCTACCAACTTAGGACAAAATCCCAATTTTAAGGATCTCTTCTTTTTTCTAACTTTCAAATACACATGCTCCCCCACCCTTAATATTCCACCCTTTTCTGCATAAATATCTTGCCTCTCTTGTCCCATTTTCAAATTTTGCATATTTTTAACCATCTTTTTTCCAGTTCTTTGAGAAACTTTGGTGTTTTACTAATCTTAATACTGAATTATCCCAATTGATTGGAGTATTAAATTTTCTGCTATAGAAATATTTGAATGGACTCATATTCAAATAAGCATGACATCCACTATTATACGCAAATTATTCTAAGTACAAATAGTATTCCGACTTACATGGCTTGTCCATCACATATATTCTTATCATATCCTCAAGCATTTGATTAAATCTCTTGATTTGTCCATCTGTCTCTGGATATTATGTTATACTTGATTTCATATTTGTTCTAGAGACTTTGCAAAACTATTTCCAAAATTTTGAGGTGAACTTTATATATCTATCTAATTGCCTTAGGTATCCGATGCAACCTAGTAACCTATTTCATGTAAATTCATGGAATATTAGCTTGCTTATGAGTTGACTTTATTGGAATAAAGTGGGCCACTTTTATCAACTTTTCCACCACTAGCATGATGGAATCATGTTGCCTTGATGTCATAGGAAAGTTAGTGATAAAATCAATTGTCACCACTTCCGTTTTCCACTCTAGTATTGGCAATAACTATAGCAATCCTACTGGATGTTTGTGCTCAACCTCTACCCTCTGACATTCCATACACTTGTCTATATGTTTAGGAATGTCTTTCTTCACTCCTTTCCAAAAGAGTTGACTTCTTACTACTGCAATTTTCTTTTGGTATCTAGGATGTCGAACATATGAAATATTATGCACTTAATTCATTACAAGTTTCACTAATTCACTCAAATTAGGAACATAAACTCTATTTTTATGCAGAATAATTAAATTAGATTCCAACTTGTAAGCTTCATATTTCTCCTATATATTTTCCTGTTGTAAAACTTCTTTTACTTTTAGATAATTCTCATATGAGATAACAACTTCAATAATTTTGTTTCTTAAATCTTTTTTACACATGTTAATGATTGTAGCATGCTTTATATGTATCCTTATGTTGAGCATGTTGAAAACGTTTTTCTCTTTACCTTTATATTTGGTATCAAAACCAAATTTAGAAAGAAATTCAAATCATATTTTTTTTTGTATTCAATGTCCACTATTCAAATAGATAATTTATCTCACTATGATCAATTCTTAATTAAAATTTTCTACCCATAAGATAGTGTTTCCAAATATTCAACGCATGCACAATGGCAACAAGCTCTAAATCATGTGTGACATATTTCCTTTCATGATCCTTAAGCTTCATAGATTCATAACAAATCACATGTCCATTTTGAGTAAGAATCCCACCAAATCCATCTTTTTCAAGCATATGTACATACCACAAAATACTCATTTGTATTGTCAATTTTGAGAATGGGTGCACTAGTGAGCAATTTCTTTAATTGTTCGAAACTTTCCTTGCATCGCATTTTTCATTCCAATTTGAATTCTTTATTTTGTAATATTGTAATTGGATTTGCAATTTTAGAGAATCCTCTTATGAACCTTCTGTAGTATTTAACATGTCCCATGAATGAAATTTTGAAACATTTATAGGTGCATGCCATCCCATAATAGCTTCAATATTCTTTGGATTTTCTACTATTCCTTCCTCATAAGTGATGTGTCCCAAATAATGAGCTTTCCTTTGATGCAAGGAACATTTTCTTAACTTAACATAAATAATTTTCTCTTAGAAATTGTAGTACTAACCTAAAGTTATCTTCATGGTCCTCCTATAAGTTTTACAATATGAGAATGTCATCAATAAATACAATAGCAAACTTATTGAAATATTGCTCGAAGATTCCTTTCATTAAACACAATAAAGTAGGTAGTTCCTTTGTTAGAACCGCCACTACAAATTTGGAATGTCTATATCTAGTTCTAAAATTTTCTGCATTGATCTCTTCCTCTTTTATACTTACTTGATGGTAACCTGATCTCAAATATACCTTTGAAAAGATGTTTGTTCCTCTTAGTTGATCAAACAAGTCATCAATTCTAGGTATAGGATATTTATTCCTCACAATGACCTTGTTCAATTTTCTGAAGTTAATGCACAACCTCAAAGCTCCATCCTTCTTCTTCACAAAAAGTATCAATGCTCCCCAAGGGGATACACTTGGGAATATGCTCGATTTTTTCAATAATTCTCCCAACTACATTTGTAACTCACTACAACAAATTTGAATTTTAGGGGGGGGTTTCTTCCACCTCCAAAAGTCACTTTTGGGGGTGGCTTTGGCTTTGGCGGCAGTCTTTACAAAACTACCCCCAATAGCATCGGTGCTAAAATTTTGGAATTTTAAGGGAGGCCCTAGAAGAGATCAAAAACGCCCCCAAAAGTCACGTTTGGGGGAGGTTCTAAGCCCCCCCCAAAAGTGAATTTTAGAGGCGGTTCTAAACCCCCCTCATAGACACCTATGGAGGCAGTTCCAAACCCTCCCTAAAAGTTCTTATTACAAACTGTTGGGGGCAGTTACAAAAGCCCCTCATAGGTACCTACAGGGAAGTTTCAAACCCCCCCATAGGTGCATACAAGGGAGGTTCTAAACCCCCCCTAAAAATCCATCCTACAAACCTTTGGGGATTGTCTTAACAAAACTACCCCCAATAGCACCGACGCTAAAGGTTTGAACTTTTAAGGGCGGTTTTGGAAGAGATCAAAACCAACTGTCAAAGTGACTTTTGGGGGTGGTTTAGAACCCCCCCTAAAATTCATTATTACAAAAATTTTGGGGGAGGTTATACACCCCCTTGTAGTACCTACAGGGGCGGTTCTAAACCCCCCTCATAGACACCTAAAGGGGTGGTTCGAAACCCCCCCTAAAACTCTATCTTACAAACCTTTGGGGGAGGCTATGAACCCCCCTCATATAAATATACAGTGGGGTTTTGAACCCCCGTCGTTGTAACATACAAGGGCAGTTTTGAAACCCCCTTGTAGTGACATATGAAGGCGGTTTATAACCCCCTTCGTAGCAACATACAAAAATGGTTTCAAACCCCTGTATAGCCATAATAAATCATAATAAAATATATTTTATTAAAAATATAAATATTACAATATCATTAGGGCACGGAGGAATCGATACACCAACCTCCTGCTTGTAAGGTAGGTGCTCTTCCATTGAACGAGAACCCTTTAAGAATTGGGGAAATGAATAATATTAATACCAATATTTCCACTTGACCTAGCTTTTCGCAATTGATTCAAATACAAACAAAATAATCTCAAAATTAATTTTACAACCCCATCCCCACCATCTTAATCTACCTTCAAAAATATTATCATGACCTCCTTTGTCATTTAAAAATGGGAATTCCTTTCTTTAATGAGGCCCAAGCTTCGTGAGGTTCTTCACCAAATTTGATACTCGATCCATGTTCTCAATTATGACCTTCCTTAATAAGAATCCTAAGTATCCATTTCTATGCATCTCCTTGCCCCCCCCTCATGTCATATTTTCTCATATTGTGGTGACATCCAAAAAGTGGTGATTTCTATGACCACTAAAAGACCAAGAAGGCCTCTGAGGCAAGTTCCTCAAGCATGGTATTCAATCCCTCAACTCCTATATTGTTGGTATTTAATCATGTTGTTTGACTTAGTTTCCCTCGAGCACTGTTACATCATTTAATCCCCCATATTTTCATATCAAAGGCCAGTTCATTTCTAAAAAATTATAGAAGCATAATGACTAAATGCACTTTCTCCTAGGAAGAGCTCAACAAAAACATATTTACCAGGAAGTAGAGCCCTATGTAAAGAACATGGGAAGATTTGGTTGTTTCTCTTACACTCCTTATTCTACAAAGTCCTCTCTTTCTCCTCCTATGTATTTATTCTTTTGGCTAGTTGTTTCATTTATGTCATTTTAAAAGGCATGACTAACAGATTCAATAGTTTTGTAATAGGGATTAGCAATGTTGCTAAAATCATTGAAAAATTGATGTTTTCTTGATTTTTTGGTGTGCAGCTGAAAATGAGAAATCAAATTCAAAAAATTGTGAGTGCAATGATTGCATTCACGTTTTTTTCATAAAAATATAATCCCTTATGAATTTTTCCTATTAAACTCGATTTAGCCACTCATTTTTCTTAAACTTGTTGTTTGCACTTCTGCCAATGAGAATTTCATTATACTGTGTTGTTAGAGGGAAACTCAATTCTTATTGCAACATTACATGGTAACATGTTCCGAAGGGCATGGGACATTCCCTTGCTACACCCCATTTTGTATGGGTGTCTATGTGTGATTCTAATCACACCCTTCTATGGTGACCTTCTCATGATGATGGTGATTGGAAGGCGAATTGCAAGCATTTTGAGCAGCTAACAGCAAGTCTGGGAATCTTTCATCATTCTAGAAGCAGTAAAGGGAGGCTTTCAACCTTGAAAAATCAATTTTGGGTATGAACATCACTAATCTAGTAGTATCAGCAAAAGGAAGGTTGTTTTCTCAAGTTTGGGCATGTCCTAGAAAATCTAGGCATAGTACAACCATAAAAAAGGTAGAAACCCACATCTAGTAGTCTAGAGCATTAAGACATGAAGTTTCAGCCCTACTTCCTGTAGCAACCCTAGAAAATGACAAAACAATAGTGTTATGGAAATATTAGAAAGAAAGGGCAGTTTTGGGGTTCATGTTGAATGTTAAGATAGCATGCCAAGGACACCTGCAAATCCTGTCTCATCACTAGTTAAGGGTTGAGGTCCACCAATAGGATGGTCCAATATATATGCAGCAACCTCTCTATAAGGACCCTCTCCCACCCTAGTCCCTCTTTTCAATCCCTCTCCATTAGGGAAGACAAGAAGAGCCCTTGGATTATTTACATCCATAGGTTCCTCATCAACCGGTTGAAAGACACCAAAACACATGTTCCCTATTGCATGTTTCATGAAGTATGCACCTCCACATCCATTGGAAGACTATTTTGGAGTCTTTCTAGAATCCAAACCTGCCCTCACAATATCGAATAAATCATAAAGTGTTGAGGACAACACACAATTAGAAGAAGTTGTAAGTGGTTCCAAAAGGTAAGAGGATCTTGGAGCTTGATAATCTATCATAGTTTCAGGAGTATTTTCTATAACATCAATCAGTTGAAGCGGTTGGGTTGGTGTGATGAGTGACTTCTTCTAAATACTAGTGAATCCCAATCTCTTTGTTGAATTTGGTTGTATATCATTATCACTACCAGGGGCTACAAAACAAACTTCCACAACTATTGCAAGATATTTTGTTCTAAGATTTACTATTTTAGTCACAAGCAGATTCCAAATGACTCAAAACATAAAATTAAATGGCCTTTTATGGACACAAAATGAGGGTTTAAAGGCCTAGCATATTCGATCTGAAATTTTGTTTTCATAAGGTTAATTTCCAGATTACTTTAGAGCAGAAAATAAGTGGTTTTTTTATAGGTTTTATTGTGGTTGAAAGGGAAAAACTAGTGCCTAGTTTCCATATTGGAAAATGGAGTCACAAAGGGCCTTTAAGAGGGCTTTCAAATCTGGTTTTAGGGTTTAGTTGGAAGCAAGTAGCATACAAATCTAACCCCAAATTGGTTGATATATTTCTTAGGGTTATGCAAAAGGAAAAGTCTCATAGAAATCAAATTCTAAATAGGATTAGAGATGGTTGTTTGCATTTATAAAATCATAAAGCAAGAAGACTAGATTTGTTCAATCATGCATTGATTATTAATAAAATTAAACAAGAGAAGTAGGGAGAGAAAATTTCACAACTAGATCAATTCATTAATGAAGTTTTACCTTTGATATAATCCCAGAATTCATCCACATATCACTAACATTCATTCAACATTATTTCATCCACACAAATCACTTTACATTTTCAAAGATCATATCATAAGGGTAGTGCTAGGGAAGAAGTGAGTACCCATTAATGACAAGGCCATAAGTAGTTAGTTTTTCTATTAAGAAGATATTAGTGGAGATAGAAGGATATCAAATGTTTTTTGAAGCGTCATTATTATATTTGGAGCTTTTCTCATAGAAGGCGCCCCCTTGAAGAAACCTCTAGACATTACTCACTCTTTTGAAGATATTTAATGCAAGGGATATAATATGTAGATCTAATGTTAACTGATTTTGTAATTGGTTTTCCACATCTAATTTCTTTAAATATTGTTCATGTTTTGTGCCAAGGGTACTCCAAAAGTGGATCCTCCATAGGAAGAAAACCTACAAATGTATAATTTTATCCACCAAAGGCATGAATAAGTGCACAAGTAACTCCAAATTTGGGGATGCTCCTTTAAAGATTGCAAGTAAAAACATGTGAGTCATCTCCATAGGTGGATGCTCCAATAGATATGGCATAGAATAATAAGTGGGATGCACCCAAAGTGAACTCCCTCCACAAGTTAAGATCAAAGGGGTGGATGTTGCCATCAATAAGTATGCATGAGTGAGGAATGAAGACACCAATCCCAAATATCCACTAAAGAGCATAGATGCATCTGCAAATCCTCACCAAAGTGATACATATAATCAAATAAGGAATGAAATTATGATAGGGTGTCCCCAAAGGTGAACAAACAAGTACTGAACCCTCAACAAATGTGGAATGCTTCTCCATAAGTCATTAAAGAGCCTCCAACAAACAACTAGTATGCATCCATATGTGCTAGGAATGGTCAATATAAGGGAATACCCTTCAAAAAAGGGCATGGATAGTAATAAATAAGGCCTCCAAAAAGAGATGACACCTCTAAAAATATCACAAAGCGTTTATGACGATATCTGTGACATCCCCAAGGGACGATCATTCATCAATAAAGAACACACATAAGATATCTTTGTATGTGAAGTGTCCATATTTTTTGCTACAATGACTATGGAAAATACTTGTTGCACAGTAACCCTAAGCATTTGAATCGATGGACTGGGCGTTTTAGGAAAAAGGCCCCACAAAATGGTAGAAAAAATCACATTCCTATGTCTGGAAATACACCTTCCTTACTGTTGTAAGTGATTACAGTGTTATAAATATGCGAAGAGGATTTCCAAACAAATGTTAGAGCAACTAATTGTGCACCCTCAACCTTCTGTCATGATGCTACAGGACTCTGATTTATTTCCTCCTATTTTTTTTAATCATAACATCCAAATTCTATTATTGTAATGAGATTGAGCATTTACTCTTCTTGTCATTTATTGTTTAAAATTCATTTCTACAAGAGAAATTATTTCATTCCAAAATGCATTTAAATTTTTCTAAGTATGACAGCTTCTTAGGTTGACCCATAAATGCCTCCATTACTATTGGATTTTTTTCCCTCAAAATGCAATGGAAATAGCCCAATATCATTGTATAATAACCCAATAGTGACCATAATTTCACATGTTTTATACAACAAAGACACAACAAACATTTAAGGAAATATTTCATTCTTCTCCCCTTAAAAATTTCTCATAGGGTTACATTTAATCACCATGTGGACACCTTATAAGTTCATAAACTTCACCTAAAATGTCAGTCATACTATAATACACATGGTATACTTGTGGGGGGGGGGGTCACTTCCATGAAAGGCACCCTAATACATCAACGTCATTATACAAAAACACTAGTTCCATATGTCATCAATCATGCAAGTAGTAGAGCACTCTAAGGAGTATGCACTATAAAACATCCATGAGCATAAAGAATACAACGTGAACAAGAATGCTCCATAAGGAGAGGCCTCCAAAGGCCACTATATCATCCACATAAGCAAATCAAAGTTAAATGAACTAGATCACTCCCATGGAATACCTTCCAACTATCACTCAAACATGCCAAGAACTCTATGGGAAAGGACACCATATGGGATTTAGATGCCATGTGAATATCAAAACATTAGGGTGCTCCTCAAGAAAATGATTCATGTGACATATGTGGATGAAAATAATCATCAAACCCTTATGAATACATCCATAATAAACCGCATGAGAGTAATAAAACATCTTGAGAAGATACATTCCATAGTTACTAGAATGAAGATTCATCAACAAAAAGGAAAGTATCAACCACTCATTTGCTACAACATGAAGCAAAACCATAGCATCAACCCTATCAATCCACAACCACCTATTAAAGGTGTGAAAATTTTCACATGTGGACATCCATGCAAAATGGGGTCTAACACAACATAAATAATGAATATTCACCAACTCTACCCTCTAAATGGACCCTTTCTAGGATGTCAATGAATCCATTTACTGTACCCTAGCAATAAGCTTCTAAAAAAAATCTCCTGTAGCAATCTACACTAGTGGATTCTGAAATACACAATTCTATGTAGTGCTTTCCTCTGAAGCTCTGTAATACTATCAAATGGTGAACCTACTATGGGATCCAAAAATCCCTATATGCACTAGGGATTTATTGGATTCCTTAATGGCTCCCATGGAATTTCAAGACTCCCTACAAGTATTTATTCCCATGGAAACACTCATTGATTCTTGGTAGTTAAATGATCAATGAGGAAACTACTAACTAATAAATCCTTTAGCTCCATCACTCATCTATCAGTTGAACCTATGAATTTTGTTTGCCTTAACCATTCAGTATGTTGTGTTATGTTGAGTTGTGATGTAAACATATTTTTTCCATGGATCCTTGTTCTATGGAATTTGCAAGAATTTCACAGCTTGTCAGTTAAAGGTGAATTACAAAATACACAACTTGTTGGTTAAATGTGAACTATCCAATTAATTCATTGAACCATGTTTTGTGGAAAATATGCAAAGGGAGATTCGGCAACAATCATAAGCAAGACTTCATAGCAAGCATAAAACACCAGAAAGACCAAGGAAATATGTTTTGTAAACCACTTTGCAACACAATTATTATCATATTCAAATCCAATAACACATGTAACCCAAACATTCTATCACTAACCTTGATAAAACTACTGAAGCACAACAATTTTCAAGAAAGAACTAGAGACAATGAAATGGCTATAATGTGATAAATTAGCAATAGATCAGGCACAAAAATGGGATATTTGGATGCTTATAGTGGTTTAATACAGAATCCAAAGAAACATAATGAGAAAATAAGGATAATTATGGGGTTCTTTATCAAGAATTCAAATTGATAGGACTTTACGCTTCCTTTTAAGCCTCCCCAAAAGGGTTATTATGGGAAATAATGCTTTTATTATTTTCAAAGAAAATTAATAAATGGATTTTGAAGCCTTTCTCTCTTGTAAGAATATTTCAAATTTGCACCAAGGTGTTTGTTGCACCAAGGGGTTCCATCAATCCATGCCTATGCTAACTTGGATAAGATCCTATGCAACTTTTTGTATGCCAATTTAATGGACATGAGGCTGCCTTTGTTTTAACCTGAGGGAGAAAGGATGAATGATTGATTATTTTGGCCACCCAAACACAAGAAAAAAATTTACTTTCCAAATGGATCAATAGAGTTGTAGAAGGTAAGGAATCTTAGAAATACTTTTGTAGAAGGTAAGGAATCCTAGAAATACTTTCTAAAAAATTGTATTATTTCAGGAGAACCATAGACCAAAAAACTAGAAAAAACTAAATCTACAAACCATATTGAGCACACCATCCCCTATTCCAATTGTGGAGGATTTTTTTTAAAAATTAATTGGAAATATTGGGAAGCCATAAAGTATAAGTTGGTTTGGAAAACTGACTTACTTGAGCTCGGGATTTTCCTTAATGACCATTTCCTATAGGGGTCACCATTGGTGCATTAGGAAAGGAAGCCATTCGTCAATATGTAAAATCTCAATTCAAACTGGATGAAATTTTTGCTCACTGACTATGTAACTTGGTTAAGAATCTTTAACAAATGTTTAGCAATATAATGACTTCAAACCCCTGTACAGTGTTATATTGGTTAAATGGAAGTCGTTAGTGTTTTTCCTGGGTATTGTACTCTCATTGAGCACTCCTTTAATATTGATTTTAGACTGTTGGAAGTGTCCCTCTTATCAAAGACTGGGTATTGGATTTACTCAATGAGTGGAATGGTTTAAACCTTTGGTCAAATAGTTTGTTGCTCACTGGTGGGTTTTATATTTCATATTCTCATTGTGGAGTTGTGCACATAAAATTATACAAACATATATTAAACATTCACGTAAATAAAAGAAGTAGTAAATAACTCTTTAGAAGGATTCATTACCAAAATGCCACCATTATAAAGTGAGCATACAATTATGTTTATCAGGAGTAATGAGAATATATTCATATTTCTATTGAATCTCAAACCTGGTCATTTCTTGTAGCATAGTAGACTTATTTAATGAGCTGAGAATAGAGGCAAAAGACGACTGTGTTGGTCAATTAGATGGCTGAGTTATGCAGTGCATAACTCCTTCTTGGTCCACGTGGGAAAGATCTATTCTCAATGCACAGTCTCAATACCCAACATTCACACCCAACTATGAAAAAGACTTCACCGCAACACAATAACACAATATGACAGTCAAGTCACTAAGAGGATGGTACCCAAGACTTTTGGAAGTGATGGTAGAAGAATATCTCTTTCGGAAACCACAACTTAGTTCATAAAAATCATGTAGCAGCTTGTATGCAAGGATTGGAAGCACTACTGAGAATGGCTCTTTTTCCTCCAACAAATAGCAGTAACAAAATGATAGGAAATGGAAGATTAAAGGTATACAAACTGATAGGAAATGCTTCCTTGCACAACCTTTGTGACGATGTTCTTTTGTTTGGAATGGGTCTTGCAGTGACGCGCTAAGATATTAATAAATTTTGGATTTGTACATGCATGAAATTGGAATGGAAGTAAATACACTGAAATCCCCCTTCTCTTTCAATGGTATCTTAAGGCCTCAAAAAACAATTATAAAGGGGGTTCTTCCTTTCTCAAAGGTAGATGTCAACCAAGAAATCAAGTACATGGGCTTCTCCTTGAAGCCAAATGGTTATGGTTTCCATGATTAGCTTTGGTTGTACACAAAGATAGAGAACATGATTGTTGTTGGAACTCGTGGAGTAATATGCGGGTATCCTTACATGGTAGAGTTACTTTAGTAAAAAAAATTTCAGAGGCTACACTAGTTTTCTGTCACTCTCTTACTTATATTGCCATTGGCATTCAAAAGAAGATTTGAAAACGTTATTTTAAATTCCTCTGGAGCTTCCTTCACACTCCCACATTCTATTCACATTGACAATATCTTTTAGTCACATTGACCTACTTTTGTGGTCAGTCACTGGACATTAATAAAATTATCTTATCTTATCTATCTTATCTGGAATAGAAAGAAGGAAAAGGGTGCTCCCCCATTTGTAAACATGGAGCAAATTTCAAAACCCAAAGCTTTTGGGGGTCGTAGGCCCAAAAATACCAAAATATTTCAACAAGCACTTGTAGCCAAAAAACTATGGAGAATATGTACCAGAAATGGAATTTGGCATAGAGTGTTGAGGAAGAAATATATGGAGCCATTGCCAGTGGAGGATTGGATAAGAAATCAGTACAAAACTTATAAAAATTCCTCAAATTCTTGGAAGACGCTAGTTCTTTCTTTCCCTGTAATTGGGTCTTGGTTGGCATGGCATGTGGTAGATGGCTCGTATTAGACTTGGGGTTGACCCTTGCCTACGTTGCATAGGGATTTTCAAGTTGTCTGAGGCCATAAAGAATCATCTGCATGACCTAAACCTATGTTTGCTAAATGAATTTGAAACTACTATTCAGAGACCTGTATGCAGGGAGGATTTAAGGATGCCTGAAGAACTTGGTATTAGAGAAGATTTGCCAGAGGAATGGAAAGAGTATACCAAGGAATTGGCACTAAGCACTACTAAATTGAGGCCATGTAGGGACAAGCTATTCTAGTCTAAGAACCCTTTGGATGGAACCTAAACTGTAAATTGGGTTACACTTCTCTATTTTCTCAGGACATGCAAGTTAATACAGATTTAAGACTGTGATGGGAAAACAATGTGGAGTATTAAGGCTCCTTTTACTATCCATACCTTCAGTCAAAGATATTCAAATCCCTAAAAAAAGTGCAACCCTAGGGGCACTTAAGAGGGTTGTGTGTTATTGCCACAACAACTCTTCTTCTCACTTTAGGTCGGCTCTCGTCCAACACAAGAGGAGAACCCCTAAAAAGGGATGTTTATGATATTCATAAATTTAGGGATGGTGTATTGCCCAAACTTGTTCCTATCCAATGGGTGGCAGACTCGAGATAAACAATCAAGGAGGTTCAAAATTGTATGAAAGAAGGCCTACCTAGACTATTATAAACATGTTCTAGCAACCATGTGGATCTAACTCAATAAGCAGAAAATTTTAGGAGGGCTCTTCCAAATATGCTCATCCCAAGATTCACAACAAGTACAAAATAACCCAAGAATTATATGCAACCATGAATGATTAAAGAACAGTCACATATGAAACCATTAATGAAATCATCCTTCAAGTGTGATTTCACCCAAATATCAAGAGGGTCTTAAATGTGCCATACTTAACCTTCAAACCCTAGCTAGATAAACCCTCCAATTAGAGTGAATGGCCCTAACTGAAACATTATAGCAGCAAATATCCTAAAGACGAAGGGAGGGTTTCTCCTCAACCCTAACATCCTCTTATTGGAGCAAAATTTCCCATCTACAAAGATTATTCGAACAAATATGTAGTAGTAATTTCCAGCCATCATATAATTTCTACAAAGAATCATATATCAGATTCCAAGTAGCAGTAAGACACCATAATCCTTCATATTTGGGAAAGAACAACAAGCCTTATGTCACCAAAGGTCAGTAATAATTAACATTCCATACCTTAATACCATAACAACAACATCTCGGTGGTTCTGAGCATAATTCTAGGCATTTCTTAGTCTCTTAAAATCTATAAATGGGCATCACTTTGAATTCTAGACTGAGCCTGGGCCTAAAGGAGGCATTCTGAGATATTTGTGACGTCAAGAAAAGCTTACATTCTGAGTATGGGCATTGTCTAGACATTCCTAGGAAGTTATGGATATTCCTTGGAGTAGCCTCAGTCATAAAGCAGTAGTGAAACCACTGTAAATTCAGTTCTAACAAGGCGGTTCTATTATGTTTTCAACTCTGGGAATCTTCTACCAACAAAGGGAAACAATTTTGGGCATATAAAGGGACTTAATTTCTAATAATGTTTAATATCAGTTTGCTCAATGAAACAAATAAATGTGGACCTATTATATAGCATGCAAACTATCATTCTCAATAAAGGATAGAATCTCATCTACATGAGATCATCCTTCTCAGAATAACAAATTAGTAATCAAAGGAAATATTCATCATGGATGAGAGGCAGTTATGGGCCCCATGAACAACACCTAGGCAATCTAATGTCACAAATCTACTTCCCTTACGTTTGTTTGGGAAAACCAACACACGGGGGGATTCCTTATGTTAAATTTTCAGAATTTACTTCAATCTGATCTAGGATCTTAATTGAGAGAACAACATGTACAACATATCTACAGTATATCAATCATGGAGACAATAATGCAAGCACACAAGAGACACAAAGATTTACTTGGGGAAAACCATAAAGGTGAAAAACCCCAATAACTTCCTCAGAGATAGATAGAGCAATGATACAACCAACCATAAGAGATAGACACAACCTAGCAGTAGATCCTCCTCCTCCATAAGTGCGCCACTCCTCCTTGAGTGCATGTGTGAGAAGTGAGTGAGTAAATAGAGTGCCTCCCGTACTCTATGTATACTTGACTTGACTTGCCTTTCTACCTAACTCATGTAGGCTCGAACTTAACCACATAACATAATGCTGACTGGGCCGACCCCCAATAGGGTGGTCTAATAACCCTTTGACCCACATGACTTATACAGGGCCGACCCCAAACAAGGTGGTCTAATAACCCATCAAGTATAAGTTACGACACTTACAATATAAATAACGACACTTCCGTATAGAGGAATAATAACATCTCTATAGGAATACAATATACATATATGTGAAATACATTCCGAAGTTACATATACATCAACACCTTACTTGCAACTAAGTCTCAATATCAAAATGAAATCAAAATAGATGACTTATTCTAACTTATGATAGTGGCCCGTCATGGAATTATTTTCCCAAAAGAAATTGGAGTGCCGGATGTTGAAGTATTTCTAGGCCTTCTCATGCAACATACTCCAAGCGAATTTTTTTCCATTGAATGAGATAGTATGGTAGTACCTTAGTCTACACTTTTATCTCTTGTACTCAGTAGTCCCATTGACCTACTTTTTTTGTCATTTGTTAGAAATTAATAAAATTATCTTATCTTATCTATCTTGTGTTGGAAAATCCTGAAATTGTTGAGGCAACATAAATTTCACAGCAACTAAGCCTCAATATCAAAATGAAATCAAAGGAGATGACTTATTTTAACTTATGATAGTGGCCCTTTAAGGAATGATTTTACCAAAATCAATTGGAGTGCCAGATGTTGATGTATTTTTGGGACTCCTCATGCAGCATATTGATACTCCAAGGGAAAAAATTTCCATTGAATGAGATACTCTGGTAGTACCTTAGTCTACAATTTTATTCTCTTGTACTTAGCAGTCCCATTGGCCTACTTTTGTTGTCATTTGTTGGAAATTAATAAAACTATATTATCTTATCTAGTTTGTGTTCGAAAATCCTCAAATTGTTGAGGCAACTAAAGTTTCACAACAAATATTGCACTTTCTTGTGAAAATAAATCTTCTATTAATAGGTGGTATTGATAAGTGTTCGAAGAACCTTTTATGTTGCAATATAGAAGCAATGAGCCATAGACTCTGTAGTGATGTCATAAAGGAGATACCTCCCATTAAGGGCTTCATAAAGGTAATGTTCTTATTTGGGAAATGGTTAGATGCAACATATTTCTGTTTCTAATATTCGCATTTCTCCATTGGACATCTCCATTAGCAAAACACGTAATCTGATCAGGTTTAGAGACCTTCTTTACTGTTCTTCTCAACATGTTATATATTTGAACATTGATAGCCTATATGATCGCACTAATTCTTCATCTTTTACCTGTTCTCGAAATGCCTCAAAATATTTATTATTCATTTCATACCTTGTGTAATATAGAATCCTTCTCATCCTACTGTTAGATGTTTTTTCCATTCCTATTAAGTGTAATGAAAATTCAGTTGTTGATCCATTCACAATAAGAGTAATAAAAACTACTCCAAGGTTCAATATTGTCCCGAGGAGAGAGATTAATGACTTACTGGAGTTTTGCTTTCCATCATCAAATTGAGAATTTTGAGAAGACTTGAATGTTTCTAGGAAAGTCTTCGCATTTTCCATCTCTGCTTTCTTTCTTGCTTTGTCCCAACCATAATCTATAGCAATTATCTCAATGAAACGAGGCAAATATCTTCCAGTTGCATCTGTGTCAAGAAAGGAAATTCTGGATTGCCTAGCAATAAAATAAACTCATGTCTCACAATACTCGTTTTGTGCATAGTAAGACACCTCTACCTCCATATAAGAATACCCATGCACTAATATTTTGCCCAATTTTTCATTCTGCAGGCCATAGAATCAAGATTTCATTTTAGACCAAGCGTTTTGGAAAATTTTCTATATAGAAAATCATAGGCAAGTCCATATGCATGGTTCCCAACTATGTCAAAGTTTCATTAGCCCACATTCCGTATTTCTCTAAAGTTCAACCAAGCATCATAAAACTTGTGCAACTAACTTGTGAATGTGCAATAAAATAATGTTGTGATTTCATTTTAGACCAAGCGTTTTGGAAAATTTTCTATATAGAAAATCATAGGCAAGTCCTTATGCATGGTTCCCAACTATGTCAAAGTTTCATTAGCCCACATTCCATATTTCTCTAAAGTTCAACCAAGCATCATAAAACCTGTGCAACTAACTTGTGAATGTGCAATAAAATAATGTTGTGATGTCATTTATTCTCTTAACAACGTCCAAATTAATAAGGATGTTATACTGCTTACTGAGATATATTTTATACTGGATACAAATACTTTGGACCTGAATGTGATAGCTATCTTGATTTAATAGGACAATCTATCTAAACAAATTTAAATGACAGTTAGAACCACCTCCATGGAGGAACTAAACCACATCTCAAGTAGATCCTTCAAAATAATTTTCAGGAGACAAGATTGATTATATTTGCAAGAAGTGACTACAACCTGATTTACAAGTATAAAGGTGGAATTTAACTTAGTTTTGTGCTCTATTCAACCTTGTAAATGAATTAATACATCAAAAGAACTCTCTGCTGAACTTTGGGCTAGTTTTCCTTGAAGTTCACCAGCCCATAATTTTTTTTTAAATCTACTTTAGAACACTAAATTGTTTGTCTTAAAAGAACTGAAATAAGGTATTGATACCACTTAATTTGAGGATCAATATTCTGTGAAGATCTATAGATATATACATTTACTAATAAATATCCAAGTGTCTACAAAAACTACATTGAATTACATACAGTCCCACTCTAGAATAAATTCTAACTGCACTGTTATGAATTCTCCAAAGCAATAACTTTTGGTATGTGTGCAAATATTCCCTGATATTGTTTTAATGACTGAAAAAGATCATGTTTAACAAATGCATCAAAACTACGCCTAGTGTGTTAGGATGCTTCCAGCTTATACATTAGTGTGTACTTTTTTATTATTGAAAATACCAATAAGGTTTGAACTTAGAGAATTGTGGTGAAAGTATGATGGATATGTGTTTGGATGCAATATGATAGAGAAAGATATCTTTAAGTGAATGGATGATATGCAAGTCAGAAATTGGGTTTTTGATCATGATATATGAATTGTAGATAGAGAATTTGAACTTGTAGGAATAGGGTACTTTCCTGCATGAGATAGCATGAAAGGAATGGAACCGTAGAGTCCAAAGTGGGATTCATTGATGTATTCAAAGATATCAAGAATGAATATGTGGTAGGGGTCGGAATAAGCCCCAGGACCTCTTGTTGACTTGAGAGAATGGATAGTGGCATGCTTGGGTATGCCATACACATGCTTGGCCCCATGAAAAGAAACGTTGAGGCTAAAGATTGGTGGCCATAGGGCTTGGAATTGGTATGACTGTAAACTGCTCATCCCCATTTTATTCCTTGTTCTTATTTCTAAGTATCCCCATTATATTCCTTGTTCTTATTTCTAAGTTATTCAAAGTGAAAAAACATTTTACTATTAAATGAAATGAGAAGTTGATTCTTAGCTCTTCTCATATAGACTTCTAGTAGATCATGTTGCAGTACGGCCTCATAGCCAGCAGTCAGATAAATAGATGAAACCCCATCCTGCTCATGCTCAATTCTTTGCAGACACAGGCGCCTATCCTCTAGATATTCGGACAAAATGCCGGGAACCTCAAATCCATTTCTATTCCCATCCGGTTCCACCTTGAATCTTATGATGCCATCTGGGTAGACAGACATGCGAATGATTAATGAATTTTCAAGCTCATCCTTGGGGCTTAAGGTTTTGGGAACAAGTTTTGCAGTGAGCTACCCATCTTGGATAGTTACAAGAATAGCTCTAAGTTTTGATGTTGGGGGGCAATTTCTTGCCAGTCCTTGCTTGTAGATTGAAGTAACCCAACGATCAACCCTACTAAATTGAATTTTGTTCAGGGAAAAATTGATTTTTTTTTAGGGTAAGGCATTTGGAAAACTTGGCGCCTAAATGAAATTGACCAATGGAATGGAATCTGATGGGCTAGTAAAATTATGATTCATTGGAATTAAAAATAGGATTTTAAATAACTAATAAAAAGTAATAATATTTTGGTGTAAATTTTTTATATACTCTATTTCTATTTTATAAATATTACTTCCTCTTTTATTTTTTTGTAAATATCTTATATACACTATTTTTATTTTATAAATATTACTTATTCTTTTAGTTTTTATATTTGATGTAGACAAAATATATCTTTTTCATATATATAAATATAGATTAATATATTATTATTATTATAACTAATTAGTATTTTTTAAACATTACTCAAAATACAATAATAATTTGAAAAGAAAATCGAAGAAAACATAAGACTTTTTGTAGTCTATCTTGATACCCATCACATCCAACAAAACAGACAACTCAAACTCCCATACATTTACTAACTTATACTAATTCTGAATATAACTAAATGGTTTTGTATAGCATTACAAAATTACAAAAAGTAATATAATGTTCAACATGGTTATTATGAACACATTAGATCACATTGTTGCATATACAAAAAACATCTCACATCATGTCAATGTTAGCACGGGGTTAGAGCGCATAAAGTGGGGAAGCCGACAACGACAAACTGGGAATTCACGGGAGAAATGACCATTCGCGGAGAATAAAGACGCCGATGAAAGTGCAAGTTATGGTTTAGTTAGGTAGAATGGGTCATTTGGACCGTTTTGTAACAACTTAGTTGTCTATAAATAGGACCATGATTGTAAGCCTAAGGGAATCTATTTTTTAGGATTCAAATATAGTTGTTCTATTGAATACTGTAATATCTCGCATCTATGTATTTTCTTGTTTTCGACATGTTTTGTTTTGTGTATATGGATTCGCGATAAGTCGCTTGGAACTGTCCCTACGAAGGTTGTACCGCATATTTTGAGATGAGGTAATGCATGAGGATGTTCGATTATGTATCTATTTTGTGTCGTGAATGATGAATGTTATCTTAATGCTACGATGTGTTTAAGGTTTTGTTTCTCTATCGATGTTGATTAAATCTGTAATGCGAATGTTGATTAAATGTTGAATATATACTTGATTTGTTAGCATAATGCGAAGTAAATATATATGGTTTCTGTAGTGATTAAGTAAGGGTCAATGTATGTATTCTCCCTACTGCGAAAACGTGGTTCCTGTAGTACCCCTTGGACTTCTCGAGTGATACTTGACTCTCTCTACGAGTGTTTCTGGAAAGGGTAAAACCTTTCTGGGCCGATGCCTAAGAAAGTTTGTGTTAGGATATTCCTATATTCCATCCTTGTCCTACCAGCCTTTCAGTTATTTTCATTATCAGTCTTGCATGCATTTTGAATGCATTGCATGCATCCACATGCTGGCCAGTCATCAGGTTGACACCTCCAGCACCTGGTCCCTAGTCTTCCAGCACTCGGGAGTTTATTTCCACTCAGATTGAGCCCTCCTAGCCAGTGATGCACCCACTTCTCACCCACCACCTGAGAAGGGCACCTTTTCTCACCTACCACTATTGTTGTACTTTAGTTAGTTAAATTATCATCATTTCTTTCCTTGATTAAAGGCTAGATTGACTCTCAACTGACTGTATAACTCCGATGGACCTCCGATGAGACTCGACTTCCCAATTTGACTCCAGATAGCTCCTCATGTGCCCTCCACTGAGCCTCCTTCATTCAGTTAGTGCCTCCATGTGCCAGTTAAACCTACCACACTCAGTTAGACTTAGCTTGAACAATGGTTGACAGTTACTTGTGCATTGATGGCTCCACCGATGATGAGATAGAATTCTAGTTGTGCTTGATGACACTCTAGTGATTTTGTATCTATTTATGCAGACTAATTCGAATCACACCTAGTGTATACGAATCCTGAGCATTGTATATTTACTGTTTTACTATTTAGATTAATGTAACATGTGTAATTATTCTGCCTCTATCTGAGCTCCTTTGGATCTATGTTCTACTGCTCTATTCTTCTTCTATTATTCCTAAATTCTTTCATTGTGAGGTTTACATCATCTCTTGGATCTATTGTGAGCATTTTCATAGTGTATCAGAGACATTTGAGAGTATATTCTACCTCCATTCTTGAGAGTTTTTTGCAGGTAGTTCGAAGTTTCAGCAGTTGCAGCAGAAGTATCAGCAGTTTCTCTTTTGCCCTCGTTCTAGCAGTCAAGATGAGCAATTCGAATGCTCCTTCTTCTCCTATGATCCTCAGTCCCTTCAATTACTTTGAATGGAAGGGTGAGATGAAATTACACTTGTGTAATAGATAGCTAATTAGAATGGTATTTGAAAAAGATGCCATACCACATACAGTTGTAGAGAGAACCAAGCATCTAAATAAAATGGATGAAGCCTTTGGATTCATATGCCTTCATATGTCTAAAGATCTATTGTTTCATGTTGAAGGATTGAATTCTCCAAATGAGTTATGGACAAAATTGGAGATTTTTATTGGAAAACAAGATGGGCTAAGAGGCCATATTCTCGAAAATGAATTGGTTTCCGTATAACCTAGCAATTTTGAGAGCATTCAAGAATTCTTCTCAAAATTTTGGAAATTGGTTTTTCAATGCAATCATTGTGGCATCACTAAAAGTGATGAGCAATTGGTGCTCTCCATTTTGAGAAAACTTGGATCTCAATTTTCTGTCTTTGTATCTACCTTCCATTTTGGGAGAATGTCAATCTCTGGATGGAAGTTTCCCACCTTAACATTCTTTACTAAAGCTCTCATTCAAGAAGAGGAAAAATTGATTCAAATGGCTTCCATCAAGGCCTCCAAAGATAAAGCTCTTCTAGCTGGAGGAGCAAGTGGGATGAATGTAAAAGGGAGGCAAAAAAACAAGAAGCCATCTAAATCCAAGCTAAATGGTAAGTCAAGTCCATCAAAAAGAGCCTCCATCCCCAAGAAGGACAAACACAAGAGATCTGAATGTCCCTACTGCAAGAGAGGATACTATTCTAAGAAAGCTTGCACGCACAAGAAAATAGACCTACTAACCAACCTTCTTGAACATAACAAAATTTCTATCCAAAAGATGCAAAGATGTATGATTCTCGAAGTGGATCTGATGGTCATGAGGATTTCCATGCATTGATGGCTGGTTTTTCAAAATCAAAAGCTCGCCTCATAGGTTCTGGAGCCTCCAACCACATGGTTGCCTCTAAAGAATCATTTTATTCTTTAGATCTGAAATATGGGCCTACTATTCACATGGGAGACAACTCTCAGATTTCTGCCAAAGGGTTGGGAACAATACATATGGAGCATGGAAAGTTGAAGAATGTTCTATTCGTTCCCTCCTTGACAACAAATTTGTTGTCTGTATATCAGATGACTCACACCGGATCACCTAAGAAGGTGACCTTTGATTCTGACACAGTTGATATTATAGATATCTCTACTAGGAAGACTATAGCAAAAGGGTTTGCAAATCATGCCTCCAAGGCATATGAGTTCTCTCATTTTTTGACCTTCTCTCTTCCTACTCCTTCAGAATCTGATGAAGCTTCAAGTGACTCTTCTTCTAATGAAGATGAAGATGAATATCTTGATGTTGAGATCAAAGTTCAAGAATATTCAGATCCAGAACCAACACATGTTCTCAATCTAGATCCAAGGCCAATATGGGCTCACACAGTCCTTGCACCTATTGAGAACATAGTTGAGGATTCGTTTGATCACAGAACTACCAGAATTCAACATCATTCCAACATTGCATTATGCCATCTACCTCTCCATGACAGATGCAACATGATGATGGGGTTCTCTCTTCCATCCTTTGGGAAGATTCCTCGTGATCCATTCCCTCCATTTGCAGAAAGAATTCCTGAAAGACTTGCTTCGTCCAACATATCCTCTACATAGTGGAAGGAAGATCAGAAGACCAGATCCAGATATAGTACCTATTTTGACATCCTACAAGGGATCAGCTTGCCAAGTTTTTTGCAAAAGTTTTCACTGATGAAAGCTTATTTATTTTCTGCTTAGTATGATGGTTCTTTGAGTTATTTACTATTCTTTTGAGGGGGGGTATTTTTCCCATGAGGTTTTCCCCATTTCCTTGGTTTATGGACGGTTCTTTTTTCATTTACTTTGATTGTATGGGTGACCTTTGGTCATAGTTACAATGGCCCAGGATGGATTAAGGGGGGGTGTTAGGATATTCCTATACTCCATCCTAGTCCTACCACCCTTTCAGTTATTTTCATTATCAGTCTTGCATGCATCATGCACTTTGCATACATTGCATGCATCTGCATGCAGCCCAATCATCAAGTTGACACCTCCAGCACCTAGTCCCTAGTCTTCTATCACTCAGGAGCTTATTTGCACTCAGATTGAGCCCTCCTAGCCAATGATGTGCCCACTTCTCACCCACTACTTAAGAAGGGCGCCTTTTCTCACCTACCACTCCTATTGTACTTCAGTTAGTTAAGTTATCATCAGTTCTTTCCTTGATTTAAGGCTAGATTGACTCTCAACTGACTGTATCACTCCAATGAGACTCGACTGCCCAATTTTACTCCAGATAGCTCCTCCTGTTCCCTCCACTGAGCCTCCTTCATTTAGTTAGTGCCTCCATGTCCTAGTTACACCTACCACACTCAGTTAGACTCAATTTGACTGATGGTTGACAGTTACTTGTGCATTGATGGCTCCACCGATGATGAGATAGACTTTTAGTTGTGCTTGATGACACTCCATTGATTTTGTATCTATCCATGCAGGCTAATTCGAATTACACATAGTGTATTCGAATCCTGAGCATTGTATATTTACTGTTTTACTATTCAGATTAATGTAACATGTGTAATTGTTCTGCCTCTATCTGAGCTCCTTTGGATCTATGTTCTACTGCTCTATTCTTATTCTATTATTCCTAAATTCTTTCATTGTAAGATTTACATCATCTCTTGGATCTATTATGAGAATTTTCATAGTTTGGTTGGTGTTTGTTGAAAGCAGTGCGAAGTGAACCCCTGTCGACAGAACTGTGTCAACAAATGGTTCCATTATTGGGACCGTAGTGCGAAGAGAAAAAGAGAGGACATGCTGTGGCATCCGACGAAACCAGAGATTGAGGATTGGTTCGACAAGAAGGCATGAGAGTTTGCTGAAGAAGAGAATCGCCAACCCAAATGGTCGATGACTTAGTGGTTACAGAAGTATATATACTCCGACATTAATGAGATATTTTTTTGCAAATTCCCAATATTGCTGCATGAGTGGTTGGCACAATTGACATTCCAAAAGAAGAATTTCCAAGGTGGCGAACCTGAACATTGGACAACTGAGTTGATCCATCAATTGAATCGGATGGATAACAAGGCATCTAGATCTATAGACGTATGGGTGGATAGTATTCTAGAAGGATATATTATTGAATTTGTCATTGATACGATCAATTCATACAGTGACGCGGAAAGAAATTTTTTCAAGGGATCCCGTGGAAGGTTTCTACTATCACTCAAATTGTGGATTAAGATGCTTATCTGCAAAAAGGGTATATTAAAGATGAATTTTGACAAGTAGATCTCGCTATGCGGAGGATGTGGGTACCACATGAATGCGGGTCTGGTATAACGATGTGGGGTAGATGGACATGAGTGACAATGATTTCTTAAGAGAAGTTGAGGAAGGTTGTGGTACCCTCCGCACTAGGGTGAGGTTCTGGCGGCCAGAGAAGAAGAGGAGGACTGAGAGAGAGTCTCGTGAGGTGACCATAACAAAGGACTACGAGACGGGACCACAAGGGACGAGGCGACCTCACTGTGATGAATAAAGTGACTAGGCTACCCCTAAAGCCGAAGGATAGACCCAAAGTTACAACATACCTAGAACCCCGCACACTACACCAAAGTTTAGAGGGCGAAATATAAGTTCATTGCAGTATTGTTCAAAGTGTCAAAACAATGGTAAAAGTAGTGAATCCATAAATAATAGTAGGAGCAAAAGAATGGCAGGTGACGACATAAAAATGCCAATTTTCCAGGGTAACAGAACCAAGGATCCCGTATAGTATTGTTTTTTGTGTGAAGCGGTGTGGACTGTGAAGTAGGTCCATGATGAAGATATAAAAAAGGGATAGTTAGCAACGACCCTTGGAGGCCATGCGCTAGACTGGCTTATTAAATTTACTAAGGTACTGACAGAGAGTCTAGATAAAAAAATGCCACAGATCAAGGTGGGATTGATTGATGGATTTAGAAAACCGAAATCTGAGTCGCAGTATATCACGGAGCTGAAAGAAATCAAGCAGTTTTCGAGTGAATCGATATGGGAATTCAACCAACGATATAAAACTCTAATCGCAAAGGTGATTTTTGGAATGAGTGACATGTAGCATAAAGAGTGGTTCATCGCAGGGTTAGTGTCACATATTCGAGGCCCACTGATGTAGCAGAAAATCATATCCCAAGAAGAAGCAATGGAGATTGCAATGAAGCTGGAGGCTTCACCAGTTGGTGATACAGGCATAGGAATGGACCGGATACAAGCCTAGTTGAAAAATATGACAAGCCAACTCCAAGATATTAAAAAGGGAAAATAAGTATGAGAAGAAATATAGTGCACCCACTGCAAGTCGGAAAAACATCATAAGGACCAATGCCTAGAGTTTCATGAATATTTACAGTCTGGTGCACCGAATCCACTAATCCAGGGAGGAATGCCATGCTGTAGAATCTTCTAGACAAGGGGACATCGGATGGAAGACTATGCCTACTTACAGAAGATGGTTTCAAAGCCAATTAATTGGTATTGCAAATTCTATCGATCAGTTGGCCATGAAGAAAATGACTATAGGGCTTATGACCTACTCCAAGAAAGGACTGTGGATACATTTTACATGAAGGGAGAGGAGAAACCGCTAGTACAGTAGCAGCCTCACTATAATCAGCAACTACATTATGATCAACCATAGTATGGCCAATAGCAATATCAACAACCGCAGTATGGTCAATCGCGAGGAGGTTTCAGAGGGGGGTTTCACAGAGGTCAAGGCACAAGTGCTGGATGAGGAGGAAATTTTGAACGAGGTCGAGGGACGGTTGTATGCTACAATTGTGGTCAAGTCAGGAATTATCAGAGAGATTGTCAGAGCCCAGTCCCGTAGTGTACATATTGCAACGCACTAGACCACAGTGTGGAGGACTGTCCTCAACTTATCACGAAGTGGAAAACTAAGAACCTAACCCCACATACACTAAATCAGAATTAGAACCAGAATCCACCTCCTAATGTACATAATATTTCGACAGAAATAAGAAGTCGACTGGAGAATGTTGTAGTAGTTACTGGGGGAGGAGCTGTGACAGGAGAAGATAGACCACAGTCAAGTGTCCGACCAACAATGAGAAAGAAAGTCAAATTTGATGTGGAAGCATAAATGGATACTTTCTTGGAAGCGCAAGAGACAATGAGGCAGATGAGACAGCCACATACTACCCAGCAAGCATCCAGGTATGACATGCCGCCAATATTCGACACAACGATTTCACAGAAAAATATTAACCGCTTAAGAGCCTTCCTAGAGAGCTGCTTGGAGATGGAAGAAGATCGGGATGCATTGGAAGAGATAGCCATCTTACTACATCGACAGGAGGATGGAAGGAAAATTCAAACAGTAAACCGACTGCATAGGAGGATGATAGGGAAAGAGATGAGGATGAATGCTCAAATTGGTGCATTCGATGTCGACAATATTATTCTCGACAACTTGACAAAGAAGACATGGGAGATAATGGGGAAACCACAGCTGCAATGGTCCCCCGTACAACTTCGATTAGCGAAGTAGAGTAAGGTCACACCAATTGGCTGGTTGTGCGATATCCCATTTTATTTTGAGGGCCTGAAGACCTATGCATATTTTGATGTGATAGAGATATTTGACAACACGGGGGCTTCACTAGAAGGCAATATAATATCACATTCATTCATATTGTGGTATTAAATATTCATGAAAACCTAAAAATTATATTGCTTATATATTAGGGGGCAAATGGTTTTTTTATTTAATGTAACAATACAAAAATACTTCGAGGTCTTTTTTATATGGGCGAGCTAACAAATATCCACCAAATGGAGATGGCGAGATCACGGCCGGATGAGAAATCGAGTTGAGGCAAGGCCCAGGCTTACCAGTACGTAGGGAAATCGTGTCTTGAGGCATGCTTGAGGCTAGGGGTTTCATGGTGAAGTGGGTTTCTAGTTGATCATAGTCGAGAGACAGTGGTCATTGATATCCAATTGTTACCAATAGCACTCAGCCAGATGTTACCAATAGCCTTAGGAGGCTCTAAGCCTCCAAGGCCTGTTATAGGCCCTCGTTAGGCCTTGGGGGATTGAATACCCAACTACTTGTGCCTATTACAGGCCTTGGGAGGTTTATTCCACCTCCTAGAGCTTGTTACAGGCCCTAGGGGCTTGGATGCCTAGCCCAAACAGGCTTAGTCAGCGATTGGGGAACTGCAACATGCAATCTAAATGTTGTACTATGTGCATTGGCTCTAGTGACATACAAGAAGTGATCTCCTATCTCTTCATTAGACCATTAGATGTTGCAAATCATAATGATATGTGGTTGAGTAATTGCATTGTGGGTGAAGTAATGTGCATCCACAATATACATTTAAAGAAGCAAGGTGCATTGTAGAATGCATGTGGGGTCATAAGAGGGGTATCATATCAATATACTAGGTAGAAATATAAAGGGGTATAAAAAATGTTATTGAACAAATGGATACATACAATATATAGTGAAAATAGGGTTTTTTTAAATTGGGAAGGCATATTGGGAGGGGGTTAGTGAGTGAAGCCCCCGTGTTCGACAACACCATCCCCTATCTAGTGCTACTAGGGATAGACTAGGCAATGGAGAATTAGGCCATCGTCAACTTTAAGAAAAGGACCATGTCCCTCAAGAATCATGACATGAGGGTAGTTGCACCCTTGGATCTAGCAGAAGGACACCGGTATGTCGAACCAATGCAGGATGAATCAATCGAAGGAAGGGACAATGTTTTTAATATCTCCGAAGACTATGTCAATCCTACTGCCGATGGAGAATTCGGATGGCAGAGTGTTAGCTCGGGCTCATCAGATTCTGATGAAGCATTTGAGAACTGGAAGAACTGACTACATGAAGTGTTTTTTAGAAGGTGTGCACGGATCACCCAATCGCTGCGACGGGTGGAAATAGAAGTACGCAAATTGCCAACATATGAAGGTTTGTCTAACCTAACTAAAATTATCATTGAGTTCGAAGGAAATATAGGAGAACGATAATGACTGATAAACTTGGAGGAAGGATTAAATGCTACACCAACGCGATGGTGGGCGACACGTAAGTCGACAATAACAAATTGGCCATTATGTTGGTGACTAATGGAGTCTAGATTTGGCGAAGATGAAGGATACCGCGGAAGAAAATACAGTGGATGCAGTGACCCAAGGGCTCACTTGGAGGAATGTCAAAACGCATGGGGACTCAGAACACAACAAGAGTGGGTCCATGCATTTTCCCACACACTGGATGAGGTACCGCAAAATTGGTACGTCGCAGCAGAACTGCAACATGGAATGACTACGTGGGAGGAACTGACTACCAACTTCAGCCAAAGTTTCACTTTCTCAGATGAAAACCCATTCATCAATAGCGCTTTATAGTGGTACGGGAGAAGGTGCTTGAATCAGTCCCAATGGAGAAACCGATGGGATTACAGTGGACTGCGATACTGAAGATGCTAATGGAATGCTACAATGTAACAGGACAAATTGATGACGAGGATGATCCATGGGCCACTTACATACCAAAGTCAGAAGGAATTCAGAATGTTAAGGCACGTGATATACCCTTCAACAAATTTCAACAACCGTTGCACATCATCGGATATTATTGGGATTATGCAACCATCGCGAAAGTCACAGATCTACTACATGAATTTCAAGATCTATTCCCAACAAACTTTTCAAAAATGAAAGGAATTTCTGGGGAACTAGGAGAAATGAAGATCCCCTTGAAGCCTGATGAGAAACCAGTGAAGCAACGACCTTACCAGTTGAATCTCAGGTACAAGGAGCACCTAAAACCCGAAATAGAGCAGAGATATGGCGAAGCGGAGTCGGTTACGACCCTATTGGAATAGCGCAAAAAAAAAGAGAGCGGAAGAAGTAAGGTACATCATCTACCCACGAAATAATCACAAACTACAAAAGAAGCAAAAAGATTCAGCATGTCGACGACTTCCACAATGCGAAAGGGTCAAACCCAGTGATAAATGTAGTAGTTAAGCCATGACAGATGGCGATGACAAACAAAAAAAAATACAATTAATACCTGACGCATGTGATGGATTTGGTAAGTTAGCGCTGGATTTGGTAATCATTGTCCAAAATCGGTAAAATGGATGGGACGCGGAAAATCAACACTATAAATGTAGGGCAAGGGGACAACTTGATGCATTGTGTTTTAAGCAAGATCTTTCAAGGTAGCGCATGGAAGTTTATATTTCGAGAAAAATAACTGAAATGCCACAGCCAACGCCGATCATGTAGGCGCAACAAGAGATCATGTCTGAAATATCATTCAGAAATAAGCGGAGTGCCAATCGACCTGCATACACCGACCGAGAGCCGAAGATAGGAACGCATAATTCAACGCGACTTGCAGAAGGAGATTCAAGCACTTCGAGGACTTCTCAAAAGGAAACCACATCGTAGGGAGGGCACCCTAGCCCAACAATAACAGGGTATGTACCTCCAAGCAAGAAAGGGACATAGTGATTTGGTTGAGAAAGAATGCACGATATGTAATTAATATGATGCCGATACCGAAAGGCGTTCCTTAGGTCGGGAATATTATGGAAAACTTGCAGAAGCTACAATACAATGACCATGACCTCATGAACTTCCTGGAATGCACAAAATCCACATACCTCAATGTTTCGCATGGATGAGGCCCAATCACAAAGGAATAAATGGAATGGGCATTGGGATTGGAGTAATCGGGGTTACTAGGCCTCACCCAAATATCGCACTTTGGGATATTGGTGCAGGTAAATGCGTGCGTCAAGCAATTATTAGCATTCTTTCATGGAGGATACCTATGGTTGCATGAAAAGATTATGGTCATAGTCGACCTAATTTCAAGAATCACCGGACTACCCAAGGACGGAGAAGACCCTTCCCAATTTTTTCAGGGGAAGGACAACAACAAGAAGCTCATAGTGAGGCTAAAGACGAACTATGGAGTGGAGAAAAACTCCAAAGGATACCTTATCGACACAATTAAGGACCAAGCTATCAGGGTTGCAGGAAATATACTAGCAGCTAAGTTGGTGCGGAAGAATAGGTCGAAAGAATGCACTTCGGGCATCATCGCCTCCGCAAAACAATGTGTCGCAGGAGTACAAATGAACTGGTCGCAATTCCTGCTAAATAAATTGATGGAGGATGTCGTTGAAGCATAGGAGAAGGGGAATGAATTCACATATTCATAGATATTGATGTTGGTTGCACTAGTAGGATGGAAGGAGCCAAAGTGCTATCAAGGCATGGAAATAGTAGAAGCCAGGATATGAGAAGGTGTGGTGTACCCTTTCTCTTGGTGTTTCTGTGGTCAGGGGGACCATGGTTATTCCAACTCCTACAAATCTATTAGACATCTCAGGTGAGAATTCATCTCTTTCCTTCGGGGTTGTCTACGCATCTTCATCCATCAATTGCTCGTGAACACTTGTTGTTTTTTTCGTTAGTGCACTCTGGGTGCTTCTGCTAGAAATGAAGTGTGCCATCACGCCCCTGCAATACTTTGCAACTTCCTTACTTCCTGACCCTTCTATATTCACTTCTTGACTCTCCAATTTTCTAGAGTTGCACCTCTGGCTCAATAGCTCTTCATAATGCTAGCTTCCCATATGCTTTATAGCTTAACTCGCTCAGTTCTTTTCCATCATGGAATCTTTGAGGAATGATTACCAAGTCATTCGTCGAATCTTTCCCAGATTTCCTAAATTCTACCATCAAGTAAGTCGTCATCCATCATCTCCACCTTTTGTCGATGCTTGAATGCTATTTTTATGTTTTGATTTGACTACCATGTGCTAGCTGTCTATGAAACTCAATTCTAGGTGCTTGCGCTTTCCTCTGCAATCGACAAATCTTCAATGTCTTGCTTTTCTTTTACTTTTTCTTCTATTTTGGTTTTCTTCTAATTTTTTATTTTTTATTTTATTTTATTTTTATAATGGTGCAAACCCTGTTTCATTTGCCATACACCTGGTTATGGAGATAGGGCTTCAATCGGCTTCCATTCACTAGATTTTTTAGTAGAGTCCCATCTAGGTTTTGTAACTGTATTGCACCTCTGTTAGTGATAACATTTATAATATAAGGGCCCAACCAATGCATCTGAAGCTTACCTCGATGCTTCGCAAACTTACTGTCATATAGCAGCACCATATTTCCATGTTGGAAGTGATTAGCCTTGACATGGCGATCATGCCAAGCCTTCTGTCGATCCTTTTCTACCTGTTGCTGGAATCCTGCGATAAACCTGTCCTCGCCAAGCTGTACTAATTGAGCCAACTGTTCTTCAAGTTTTCTGTTGTCACTCATTCCCATGCCTGCTACAATGTAGAGGCTGGGGACAATGTATTCCATGGGAATCACTGCTTCCTGTTTGTAAACTAAATTGAACGGTGTCTAGCCTGTCAAACGTTTACAGGTTGTCATGTAGGCCCACAATATTGCTGGAATATTTAAATCCAATTCGCTACAATTCATGTTACATACCTTTGTTATGGCATGCTCTAATACCTTGTTAAATGATTCCACCGCACCATTCACATGCGGGTGATATGGGGTACTTTTGCGATGATGAATTTGGAACTCTTCCATCATTTCCTTGATAGTTTGGTTGACAAAGTGAGTACCCTGGTTGCTCATCAGTATCTTTGGACACCCAAACCTAGGGACCACGTTATCAAAAATAAATCTTGTTGATGTTGCAGCTGTGCAATTCTTCACTGGTGCAGCTTCATCCCATTACGTCAAATAATCAGTTGTGGTGATTATATATCGTGACCCTATCCTTTTTCCTGCTGGGTTGATTGGTCCGACAAAGTCAACTACCCATTTATCGAAATCTTATAGCATCAACTAAGGTACTAGCAGCATCTCATCCCTTTGTGATGGTTTTCCTGTTCTTTGGCACATGTTGCAGCTCTTGGCATAATCCACGGCATCTCCATGCATTGTTGGCCACCATAATCCATCTCTAAGTATCTTTCTAGCAGTGGCACATCCTCCATAGTGTCCTCCTGCGTCCCATCGTGAGATTCCGCTAGTATCCTATCATGCTCATGGAAAAACGTATCGACGAAGGATCTCGTCTGGCCCCATTTTATAATGTTGTCCTATAATTAACTGAAATTCAACAACATTTACCACCAGCTTCTTTTTCTGGATGGTATTCAATCCTTCTGGTGCACATCCTGTAGTTAATAACTCAATGATTTGCTAATATTTGTCATCGACCATGCCGATCCGAAATAGTTGTGCATCTGGTAAAGATTCATCGATGCTTCGGGGTTCTTCTCTTGACTCAATTCGGGACAACTAATCAGGCCCAGCATTCAAGCATCCTGGTTTCACAATAATCTCAAAGTCAAATTATTGAAATAGAAGCAGCCATAGACAAATTACCCCCCTCAACACAGGCTTCTTGACCAAATATTTCAATGTCGAGTGGTCAGTGAACATATTGAAATGGCCTCCAAGAAGGTAGTGGCGAAATATTTGTAATGCGTAGAGAATTGCTAAGCCTTCTCTCTCCATTTTCATGTAGTTGTTATCCATAGTGGACAGTTTCCTACTGGAAAATGCAACTGGGTGATCAATCACCCCTTCTCCTGGTTGAGCAAATACCATCCCTAGTGCTGCTGATGACGCATCAATGCGGACGTGGAATTCCTTTGTCTAGTTGGGAAAAGCTAATATCGGTGCCGTGACCATCTTTGCTTTTAATATGTTGAGGCTCTTCTGGCATTCTTCGTTCCATTCAAACTTTGCATCCTTCTTTAATAAATTCTCCATTGGCGTTGTGATCATTGCATACCCTCTGATGAAATTTCTGTAATACCCCGTATGCCCCAATGTCTCCCTTAGTTGTTTTACTGTCATTGGAGGTGGTAATTCAACAATAATGGAAATCTTGGCTAGGTCTACCAGCATCCCCTCCTTGTATACATGTGTCCTAACAACTTCCGAATGGAGCACAGAAGATGCATTTCTTCAAATTTAGCAAAATTTGATGCTGCCTACATCTGTCCAGAATCAACCTTAGGTTTGCAACATGATCCTTCACTAATCCATACACGGTCCAATCATCCATATATACTGCAAGGAATTTGTGAATGAACTCTTTAAATGCTGAAACAACTAGTTAGTCAGGAGAAGATCGTTGGGGCATTTGTAAGACTGAATGGCATTACTGTATATTGGAAGTAGCCCCATTATGTTATGAAGTTTGTCATGAGTCGGTCCTCCTTTGCAATATTTATTTGATGACATCCGGAGAATCTTTATGTGAATGAGGATATTTCCTGACCTCCAACTCCTTCTAACACTTCATCCGTGAATGGTGTCGGGAATGGATCATGTAAACACGTGTCATTCATCTTTCTTAAGTCGACACAGATCCTGACTTCATCTTTTTTCTTATCTTGGATCACCAATGGACTGATCCATTCAGATTCTTCTACTAGGTTTTTGATGCCTGCATCCAACATCCTCTATAGTTCATCTTTCACGTGCTCCTTGTACCTAGGGTTCAACCGATACGGTCGTTGCTTCACTAGTTTCGGATCAGGCTTTAGTGGGATCTTCATTTTTCCTAGTTCCCTGGAAATGCCTTTCATTTCTGAAAATTTTGTTGGGAATAGATCTTGAAATTTGTGTAGTAGATCTATGACTTTTGAGATGGTCGCATCATCCCAATGGTCTTCGATGCTAGCAAAATTTGGGTTTTCCTCTGACCCAATACTAACTTTCTTGATGCGCAACGGTTGTTGAAATTTGTCAGAGGGTATCTCAGGAGCCTCAACATTCTGACTTCCTTCTGAATCTTGTATGTAAGTGTCCCATGGATCATCCTCGTCATCGGGTTCTCCTGTTACATTGTATCATTCCATTAGCATCTCTGGTGCCGTAGTCTAATGTAATCCCATCGGTTTCTCCATTGGGACTGCTTCAAGCACCTTCTCCCATACCACCTGCAGAGTGCTATGGAAGAATGGGTTTTCATCTGATAAATTGAAAGTTTGGCTGAATTTGGTAGTTAGTTCCTCCCACGTAGTCGTTCCATGTCGTAGTTCAATTGCGACGTAGCAGTTTAACGGTACCTCATCCAGTGTGTGGACGAACGCATGGACCCACTCTTGTTGCGACATGAGTCCCCATGCGTTTTGACATTCCTCCAAGTGAGCCCTTGGGTCACTACCTCTATTGTACATTTTTCCGCAGTATCCTTTATCTTCGCCAACTCTAGCCTCCAGTAGTCATCAACATAATGGGTAATTTTTTATTGTCAACTTATGTGCTTTCCATTATCGCGTTGGTGTATCCTTTAATGCTTCCTCCAAGGCCAGCAGTCGTTGCGGTTCTATTACCTTTCCTTCGAACTCGACGATAAATTCAGTCAGGTTAGGAAAACCTTCATATGTTAGTAGTTTGCGTACTTTTTTTGCCACCCATCGCAGCGATTGGGTGATCTATGCACACCTTCTAAATGACACTTCATGTAGTTGGTTCTCCCAGTTCTGTAGTGCTTCATCAAAATCTAATGAGGCTGAGCTAAAACTCTGCCATCCCAACTCTCCATTAGCGGTAGGGTTGACATAGTCTTCGGAGATATTAAAAAAATTCTCCCATCCTTAGGTAAATTCATACCGCATTGGTTCAACATACCATTGTCCTTATGTTGGATCCAGGGGTATGACTACCCTCATGTCACGATTCTCAAATGACATGGTCCTTTTCTTAAAGTTGATGATGGCCCGGTTCTCCATTGTCCAATCTATCCCTAGAAGCACCAGATAGGGACTGGTGTTGTCGACTATCTCTATCACATCAAAATATGCATAGGTTTTCAGGCCCTCTATCTCAATTGGGATATGACACAACTGTCCAATTGGTGTGACCTTACTCTGGTTCGTTAATCGAAGTTGTACAGGGGACCATTCCAGCTGTGGTTTCCCCATTATCTCCCATGTTTGCTTTGTCAATATGTTGACATCCGACCCCAAGTTGAGAATGATATTTTCGACGTCAAATGTGTTAACATTGGGGTCTCATACAATAGGGTCCATTATCCCATTAACAATGGTGTCTCATACATCATGTCACAATGAGTTAACATTGGGGTCTCATACATCATGTCACCACGAGTTAACATTGGGGTTTCATACAATGGAGTCCCTTATCCCATTAACAATGGTCTCTCATACACTAGTTTGGTGTTTGGCTTAGCAACAACCTTGAAATTAGATTATTATTATAATTTGTGTGCGAAACTTAAGTTTTAGTAGTGAATGGAAGTAACTTGTCTAGCATTTATAGGTTTACAAGTTTCTCCAAGTTCATTGATTTGTCCTTTATCAACAACTATTCTACTAATTTTTGGCTCGACAACTTTATTTTCTGCATCAAACCATGCTTAGGGATTGAGAGCCATACTTAGTGTGCCAAACCTTAAAATTGAAAACATATCTTACTTGTTGTCTAAATAGTTCCTATGTAGTACATAAGGGATTTATGGTCACCCAGGAGACAACACATGACCCATGATCCCCTTACCCTTATACCTTATGTTTTGACTTGATAATATGTCCCAGGCAATGATAACCATGCTTGGTATCATAGAGCTTCAAATGGCCATATATTTCCTGTAAGCCAAATATTCCCCACATAGGGATTATGTTATGGACAAGGTCCCCATGCATGGGCTTGATCCCTTGAGGAAAATGTTATGGCCTAGGACTTTATATGTTTACCCTAGAACATGGACTAGGCCATGAGAACCATCCTTATTGTGCCAATGAAACTTTAAAAGAACTCCATATTCCTCTTAAATGGAAAAGATTCCCTTTATAGGGCTTAGGTGGTATACATAGGCCTATTAGTGTCTCCTTAAATCCTATAATACTTGTGCAACTTGAACTCTTGAGGAAATTGGAGTTGACTAGGGAAATAAATGCTTCCTTGATAATTGGCATGTTTTGGAGTGAAAAATACAGATTCGGTTTCTATTACAAATTAGTGACTCGATTCATGCTCTCTTAGAATTGGAATCACATTAGTTTCATAAGTGAAATGTGTGCATGCCTACTCATCACAAGCATTAAATAATCTAGGTAAATTATTTAAAACTAAATGAGAAATGTCATAATAACAAGGTTTAAGGGAAACAATGTCGAATGATTATACAAAGAATGGTAAAAAAATGCTTCATTATAGAAGCCCATCAAGGCTTTGTTCATGGCTCTAGATGCCTAAATCATTTCTTTGGGGCAAAAGGAATGGTCTTACTTCCTAGAAATCCATTGCCAATACCCTATGACATGTCTATATTTCTGAAAATCACCTAATGATGACACAAACATCATCTATATTAGGCCAATGATACCATAAAGAAACTTCATTTTATTGCTAGAGGAAGCCTTCTTAGCCCTACATGGTTAAGATATTCCTTTAGGGATTTGGTTGTAGGTATCCTCCATTACCATTTCCATGGCCCCAAGATCACAAGAACTAGATATATAGTACCATAGATACTCATGAAAATTCATGTGTGGATCTTTGAGGCATTGTGCATGGCTCTAGATGCCTCAATGGTTTCTTTAGAGCCAAAGGCATGTTATTCATTCCTAGAATTACATTCCCAAGGCCCTAGTACATCTTCATAATTATCAAAACCACCTAATGGAGGAATCCTACTTAGTTCTAGATAGATATAATATACCTCCAGAGCATAATGTTTAGGTTAGATATCCTCCATTAAACATGTCCAAAGCCCAAAGGAAATAAGACCTAGATACATTGTGTCATGGAGACCACTCCAAATTCATGCATGGTTCTTTGATGCAATGTTCATTTTTTTACTACATGGAGACATTTACTACAATGAAAGGGTAGACTCATCACCTGCGAGATATATATTCATTTTTGATAAATTTAAATTTTTTTTTGTTTTATTATGGAAGATAAAGCAGTTGGGCAAGTCGAGGGAGCGTGATAAATTTAAAATTGTTTTGGATTTCTTTGGAAGATTAAGCAATTGGGGAGGTTGTGGGAGTGGGATACAACCAAGATGAATAATTAATAGGCTCATGTGACATTAATAGGCCTATATCCACCACACAAGCCCTATAAAGGGAATCTTTGTCATGCAAGAGAAATATGGTGTTCATTTAAAGTTTGGAACACTAAGGATGGATCTCATGTCCTAGTCCATGTTCTAGGGTAAACATATAAAGTCCTAGTCCATGTTCTAGGGTAAACATATAAAGTCCTAGTCCATGTTCTAGGGTAAACATATAAAGTCCTAGTCCATAAAAATTTTCTCAATGAATCATGGGCCATCTATAGGTCCCTATTCTAGAACTCCATCCCTATGTGGGGAATATTTGGCTTACAAGAAAGATATGGCCATTTCAAGCTCTATGAGACCAAGAATGGTTATCATTGCTTGGGCCATATTATCAAATCAAAACTTAACATCTAAGGGTAAGGGCCTCATGGGTCATGTGTGATGCCCTTGACCACCACAAAGGCCCTATATAGTACATGGGGACTATTTAGCCAATGAGTAATATATGTTATCCATTTTTAGGTTTGACACACCAAATATGGGTGCTCCTAGTCCATAAGCCATGGTTTGATGTGAAAATTTAAGTTGTTGGGCCAAAACATTTCTCCTTATGGCTCATGAACTATGTGTTGTGCCTCATGCCACCACAAGGCCCTACAAAGTGAATATTTGAAGGTGAGAAAGATATAGTGCCTCTTTTTATGAATTTTGGTCGACCATGGATATATCTTGTAGCTTAAGCAATGGCCAAGGCCAAAAGACATAGCCTTAGGCCATAACATTTGCATTTGTCGTATAAGCAAGTTGTGGTCTCTATTTAAATATTTGTAGCACTAAAGATGATTTATATGGCCTGCATAGTGGACTAAGGTCTAAATTCAGGGTACACGGGCATACTAATTTCCTTGGGGCTCACGGACCATGCATGGAGGCCTAGATTATAACTCAGGGTCTAAATAGGGAATCTTAGCCTACATGCGAGATATGTTCACCATTTTGAGGAAGGGCACACTAGGGATGGTTTTCAAGGCCCATGTTATGATATAGGGTTAAATAAGGGCCTTAGGTCATAAATTTTTTCTCTAAGCTCATGGTCCATGTGCAAGGCCCGAAACCACCATATATACCCTCCATAGGGAATCATTATCATACAAGCGGGACATGATAGAAATTTTTTCGCTTTCTAATTCTAGACATGGTTATCAATGCCTATGTCATGGTTCTATGATAAAATCCCTAGGAATACACTATAACATTCATATATGGGGCTTATGATTTATTTGTGGGGTCATAAACCACGATGTATATGTAGACCTTTTGTGTTGGTCTAGTGTATTGTGAATGGCCCATGGGCCCTAGAGGAAACCGGTATGGACTTATATCCTAAGTTTAAATCTTGGGCCATGCCATTGGCCACAAGAATCATCATTGTTGTCAAAAAACTCAAAATGGACACCATAACCCATTTATAGGCTAAAGATTCCCTTTACAAGGCCTATGTAATCGATCAAACCCTTGTGCATGTCTCATAAGCCGCAAAGGAAAATATTATGGCCCAAGACTCTAGCTTTTGACCTTGGACCATGGTCTTCACTATGAGAACTATACATGGTGTACCAGACCTTGAAATGGCCAACATATCCCACTTGCATGCCAAATATTTACTTTGGAGGGCCTTATGTTATGCCCGAAGGCCCCACATATGGCCAATGATCCATAAAGATAGTTTTACTTTCCTAGTAACCTATATTTTAGCACTAAACCATATATTGGACACTAAAAATCATCCCCAATGTTGCAATGTTTTCCCTAGATAAGATAAAAATAAAAACAACCTTTAATATAATGAATATATAGAACTTCTAAAATTTGATAGGAGGGGGCATGAATAAAAGGATTGAATGCTTAGGAAGATGGATGGAGAAACCAACACATAGGAATCAAATTTACCATGAATATGAATTCATATGAACCCAACACATATGAATTCATTTACCATGAATATCAATGGAACAAATTGTTTGGCTCCTTTGTGTTGTGTAACTAAACACAGTGGGAACTAAGGCCCCCTCTAGCAAGTTTTCAAATAGTTTATCTGCCTCTAATACCCAACTTTCCTAAACATGACCCATGAGGCCTGGGGAAAAGTATATGAACTTAGGCCTTGGAAGTTAATCCCAAACCATGGTTTAGTTGTAAAAAATTATTCACAGTGTTATACATCTCAAACTGGCCACCATATCCCACTCACAAGCTAAAAATTCCCTCTCAAAGGAATATGTGATGGACTCGATCCCAAGACAAAGTTAGGGGTCATTTATAGGTAATTATGGGTAAATGAAGGGTAATTAGGGATTTATTAGTGATCAATTAGGGGTAATATGTGCTCAATAATGGGTAATTAAGGTTCATTTAGGGATAGTTATCGGGTCATGGGTTGTGGTAATCAGGGGTTAATAAGGGGTCAAATATGAGGTAACTAGGGGTTAATTAGTGGTAATTATGTGTTAACTAGGCATAATTTATGGTAGTTATGGGTCAATTATGGGTACATAGGGGCCATTTAAGCTCAAGGGCTTAGCTAAACCAATGGGTTCCCATCATCTTGGGAATTTAGTTTGGTTCATCTCCTCTGTCATATTGATCACTTTGGTCTCCACAATACTATTGTGCTTGGTATATGCCTTGTTATAGGTATGCTTGAAGGGTCAAGTAAGGATGGAATAGTTGAACCTAATTTATGAGGAAGAGGTATCACAAATCTTGAAATGGAACCATATTCTTCTTGTAGGCCAACAATTCCATATGCAAAGACATATATGATGGATTGAGGCCCGCAAATAGCCCATGAGCCCTAGAGGAAAATGTTATGGATTCAAACTCTATATTTTGACCTTGGATTGTATCTAAAGTCATGATAACCATCCTAAATGTGCCAACCTCAAAATCGACATCATATCCTAATCAGATGGAAATTATCTCTTTGCAGGACCTTTGTGGTGTCCAAGGGACACAAGAATGTCTCACAAGCCCCCGTAGACAAATATTATGGTATCATACCCTACATTTGGAATTGAACCACATCATGGGTAGCAAGAACCATATCTAGTGTTCTAAACTTCAAACTGAGCAATATATCCCACTTCCAGACCAAAGATTCCCTATGGAGGGCCAATATGGTGGCTTGGGACCACACACATGACCCATGATCTCCATAGTAAAATGCTACAGTGTAAGGTCCTAGATTTTTCATTATACCATGGAATGGTCCTCAAGATCCATCCCTACACTACCCCTCCTCAACTTGGTTTCCATATCTCAAACGTAGGCTAAGGATTCCCTACATAGGCATTATGGAATGATGTGAGTTGCTATGCAAAGAACATGATCCCCATAGACAAATTTTCTATCCCAAGAACATGGGTTTTGGTATCAAACCATGGATTAGTGACCAAGAAGAATCCATGATATAACAAGCCTCAAAATGGCCACCATATCAATGTCATAGGTAAAATATGGGCTAGGGACTCATGGATGGCTTATGCAGAACTCGAAAGCCACATGTTATGGACTAAAACTTTGTATCTTCACCCTCAAACATGACTTGGGTTGTGAGAACCATCCTTGGTCTACTAAACCTTCAAATGTGACACCACATCTCACTCACATTCCAAATATTTCCTATGCATGGCCTATGTTGTGGCTTAAGGCCCCACACATGGCATGTAAGGCTTAGAGATAGATTCCATGGACATAGAACCTAGGTTTTGGCACCAAATTATGCAATTATCCCCAAGTCCTTCGAACCTTGAAATCACCACCATTTCAAACTATAGGCCAAATCTTATGTTTTATGGGCATGTGTGATGCTCCAAGTGAGAAAATATGTCATGTGATCCCCATAGAAATATATGCTATGGTCTAGTTCCTTTCCTTTTATCCCTAGACAATGGCATGGGCCTCGAGTACCATCCTTGGTATGCTAATTCTCAAAATGATAAGCATATCTCACTCATATGCTAAATATTTCTTATGTAAGCCATGTTTGGTTGTTTGGGGTGCTACACATGACCATGAGACCTAGGGGAAACTACATGAACTTAGGCCATAGAACTCAATCCCAAACCATGGTTTAGTTGTAAAAAAATATTTATGGTGTTATATATCCCAAAATCGATACCATATACCACTCACAAGCCAACAATTCCCTTTGTAAGGCATATGTGATGGATTAGGGCCCAACGTAGAGTTAGGGGTCATTTATGGCTAATTATGGGTAAATGAAGCGTAATAATTAGGGATTTATTAGTGATAATATAGGGTTAATATGTGGTCCATTATGGATAATTAAGGTTCATTTAGGGGTAATTATTGGTTCATGAAATGTGGTAGCTACATTATATGAAGAAAGGGAGTGACAATATTCATAAATTCGAACAAGATCTTTCGACAATGCATTCTTTGTATACAATGCAAAAATCATTAAAATTTGTTAGTAATTGCCAAGTAATTTGTTCACTATATAATCTATCAATTAAGTAATTTGTTCACTACATGAAATATCAACCAAGAAATTAACAATGAGGACTTTTTGTTTTTTGGGGGGGGGTTTAAAAAGACCCCCTCTAAAGGTTTTTTTGAAGGCGGTTATTTAAAACCACCCCCAAAAGTCATGAGAATTCTCATGAATTGTTTTTGGGGGGGTTTTAAATAATTGCTTTCAAAAACACCTTTAGGGGGGGTATTTTTAGAACTGCCCCCAAAAGTATTCAGAATTGGACTTGTGGGGGCCTTTTAAACAACCGCCCTCAAAAACACTTTTTTGTGGGGGGTTCTTTTAAAAACCGCCTCCAAAAGTCTTGAGAATTTGTAAAAAAAAAAGACACCCCCAAATGTCAAATTCTCACGAATTTTGGAGGCAGTTTTTGAAAGAGCCCCCCCCCCCAAAAAAAGGGTGTTTTTGAAGGAGGTTGTTTAAAATCCCCCCCACAAGTCCAATTCTCAAGACTTTTGGGGGTAGTTCTAAAAAGACCCCCACCTAAAGATGTTTTTGAAGGCGATTATTTAAAACCCTCCCCAAAAGTCATGAGAATTCTCATGACTTTTAGGGGTGGTTCTAAAAAGACCCCCCTAAAGGTGTTTTTGAAGGCGGATATTTAAACCCCCCAAAAACAATTCATGAGAATTGTAATGACTTTTGGGGGTGGGATTAAATAACCGCCTTCAAAACAATCTTTAGGGGGCCTTTTTAGAACCACCCCCAAAAGTCTTGAGAATTGGAATTTTTTTTGGGGGGGGCTTTTAAACAACTGCCTTCAAAAACACCTTTTGGGGGGGTCTTTCAAAAACTGCCTCCAAAAGTCCTAACAATTTGACTTTTGGGGGCGGTTTTGAAAAAACCGCCCCAAAGGTCAAATTTTGAAGAATTTTGGAGGCGGTTTTAAGAGCCACCCCTAAATCCCCAAAAAACCTTTTGGGGGCGGTTTTACAAAGACCACCTCAAGTCAAAACCGCCCCTAAATGGGTAAATTGTTGTAGTGACTCCTTCAATTATAGTGTAATCATTCTATATTAAATACTAGAAACTAGGGTAGATCTAGCCACAAAATCAATAGAGAAATTAATATCCCTTTTTGTTGGCAATCCCGGTATTTTATCAAACATTTTTGTAAACTCTTGCAATACTGCACACTACAAGATTCGACCCAAAAATCTGATGAGAAAATCCGACGACATCCGACGAAAAGGGTTGTGTCGTCGGATTTCACCTTCAAAATTACGAACTTTGATGTTTTTTTTAAAAACTAAGTGAAGGATCCATCGGATATCCGACGTCCCTTAGATATCTGGCATCCCTTGGATATCCGATGTCCCTTACAAATATTGATCAATTTTTAATAAGGATATCTGACCTAATCTTAAGCCCGCGGAGGTTGGATATCCTATGGCATTTGATATCCCTAGCATGTCGGATATCCGACAGTGTCTTCTGAAAATATCAAAATATATATAAAAAAGATTTTGGAAATCTTGTTTTATCTAATGCACTTTCCAAGAACGTACTAAAACCCTGCCAACACAAATATCATTAGTGACTCAGGAGTCGAAACTAATTGAAAGAGACATTGTGATTGTGACCGTTTGGATGCACAAAGATGATGAAATTGTTGTACACACTTATGACCGTTTGCATGCGCACCCGTTGATGAGTTTGTTTGATTGTGACTGTTTGGAGGCACAAACATGATGAAATTGTTGTACACACTTATGACCGTTTGGATGTGCACACGTTGATGAGTTTGTTGTGATGAATTATGATTAAGATAATATTAGATTATGTTGCTTGGCTGTCGGATGCTCGGGTTTGAGATAATGCGATAACATCATTGACATTCATTTCGTTTCCGTATTATGTTTTGTAATGGCTTTGTAAGATTGTATTGCATACTAATTTTAGATCATGGAAATTGGAAAGTATTTTATAAGTTGCATGGGGATTAAAGTTAAAAAAGAGGGTCAGGCATTGCATTGTATATTGGAGGCGCAAATATTACGAGACTGGTGTACACTCACTGTCAGAATCATATTATGATAACAAGTAAATCTTATTTCGTTTTAGATTGTGTAAAAAATGGTTTATTATTTTCGTTTAAGGATCTTTATTCATAGGTAAAAGGTTTTGAGATTAAACTCTCAAGCAATTTTGCTATATCACGATGGCTTAGTTCATGACAATAAGTGATTAATAACACATGTATATTATTGAACAAGGTGGCTTGGTTAAAGAATCATATTCGCAAGTAAAAGGTATTGAGTTCCAACCCCTAAGTGGTCTTGTTAAATGGATAGATTAACTATGTTTAGAAGAATAAAAAATTGATGGGATGCTCACCTTGCCAAGCACCTTGGTTTGGTGTTTTGGTTAAGGACTCATTTCCATAGGTAAAAGATCCTTACTTCAAACCCCCAAGTAGTCTTGCTAAATCATAATAACTTGTTTATAATAGCCCTATGTGCATATGACCATATAGCGTAAATATATGGTAAGTGGGTAAGTGCATTATATTCTAATTAATGAAATGAATAATAAAATAATAAATAGGTGCACTTGGGGTTAAATCTCCATGTGAACACCATGGGGGAAATGAACCAATGAGAGGGGCAGTAGTAGAAATCCATATAAAATATTATTTAATTTTTTGTTGCCAAGTGTCCAACTCCATAACCTTGTTAACCTCTTGTCTATGCCCCAAGCTTCTGAGGAGGGGCACATGTTTCCCATGCAAGTCGAATTTTCATATAATACTTGGAACTCATTTATCAAAATCGGATATTTGTCAAATTCGGATTGCTATCATGAGTTAAAAGGATTATCATGATAGCAACTGAGCTTCAAAATAGTGACAATCTATGTAGGGACTCGGGATTCGAAACTGATCGAAAGAGACATTGTGATTGTGACCGTTTGGATGCACAGAGATGATGAAATTGTTGTACACACTTATGACCATTTGGATGCACACCCGTTGATGAGTTTGTTTGATTGTGATGGTTTTGAGGCACAAACATGATGAAATTGTTGTACTCACTTATGATCCTTTGGATGTGCACACGACGTTGATGAGTTTGTCGTGATGAATAATATCTCATGGTAATTATGAACAAATCTAATCACCACACCTCCGAACAGTCATATAGTTCCTTTCATATAGTACGGTCTGATATCACACTAGTAGTGCCTCCCAACTCCCAACGGTCATGTTCTCTCTTTGAGTCAACTGTCCATCAAAATCAACAACAATCCTACTAAACAAACGTCTCTTTCAATCCATCGATATTTTGTGTCCTGCTTTTTCATCTATTTTTATATGTTAGAATATTAGGTTTTATACACACACATTTGCATACATATTATATTAATAAATAAATAATAATACATAAATACTAACTATAAAAATAAAACAATAAATATAAATACAAAAAAAACATAAAACAATAATCAACAAAACTAACCTCCCTCAAAATATAGAACTTACCTCCCTCACAGCCCGCGTGAACACATTTCACTTACCTCACCCTGCAAGAACTTCCAATACTAGAGGTCGTCACTGAGGAGGTCGTAGAGGTCACCGATGCAGTCGCGGAGGAGGTTGAGGCAGTCGTGGAGGAGCTTGAGGAGGTCATACTAGAGGTTGAGGAGGCCGCAAAGGATTTTGAGGGTTCCATTTGCACAAATAAGAAAACAATAGGTAAGGTATATCTCAATTCATTGCAATCATTTTTTGTTACATTCAAATCAGAGTTTTGATAAAATCTCCAGGTTTAATTTTGTGTTGTTATTTGCTTGGCAAGTGAATGATGGCTTTCCTCCTTTGTGTGGCTTCCTAAATGATTCCCAATACCCTCAACTTCATTGGCATTGCAATTGGTAAGTTCATGGTTTTCCAACCCTTACCCTTTCCTCTTGCCTCTTATGGAGTGGTATTGTTTATGGATGTTTAGGGGGAACTGCGTGAATCCCCTTTTGGGTTGACTAAAACTTCTTGCAGTTCCTGGAAGGTCACCGTTTGGTTGGACCATTTAATGAATGTAATAGTTGACCGTTTTGTGGTTATATGAAACTGTAAGCCTCTTTAAAGGAGTTATGAGCTCCTGTTGTGTAAATTTGGGGTTTTGGGGAATCGATACAGTGACCTGCGTTTTTCTATTGAACCTTGAACATGTATAAAGCAGTGTGGAACCTATGCATTTTCTTTATAAAGTTTGTATGGTTAATAATTTCTCTGTCCTCGGTGTTTTGGATATTGTTGTTATTTGACTAATATTTAAGAATGTGTTGTAAAGGGAAAAATGTAACCCTGATACTATTTTAACTATAAGCCTGAGAAGTGTAAATTCTAGTTCTTACTGCTGCGTTGTCTAGTGGTTGAAATAAATAGACAGGGTTAAATGGGCCTCTGCATATTTCCCTCTATGATCCTTAGTTTTATTTAGCTCTGCGTTTTGATTTCTATGGAAAAATGTATGGTGATGCCCAAGTCTGCATTCTGCATGTAATGTCATTGTTCTATTTCCTTATGCAGTTGATTTGGTAACTAAAAAGGCCTCCTAGATTCGTATAATGATGATGGTTCCTCTGTCCAAGTTCTAGCTTATTTAAAAGGATGAATCTTTAGCTTTAAAACTATGTATTGACACGTTTTTTGGTTTGCACGATTTACTCAAAAAAATGATAATGGGAATTGACCTTGTGACCTGCGCATTGATATGCTAAGAGGAATGTAAATAAATGTTTGAGTAATAATTCACTTTCAATTTCTAATTCACTCACCCAATGTCTCTTTCTGCGTCTGCGTGCTTAAATTTCAATGGTTTTTGGGTCTGAAGGAATGGTAGAATTTATTACTACGATACCGTAGTGTAGCCTGTGATAAATGTTTAAATGAATGGTTGGGCCAAGAAGATCTCGTGGAAGGCTAAGCTTTACGATTTTTCCTTCCTGTTTAGAAACTCTTGCTGAGGGTTTTGAACTCATAACCCTTGGCATAAGACCTCAAACGATGATTGTTCTAAAACAAGGTTGGGTTGGGATGGCATAAGGGGTAAATGATATTATTTGGCACCTGCCAAAACAATGAGATAACTCCCTCTATTGTGTGAGCATATCTTAAGTCTAACTCCTAGAAGATGCACTCAGACCTCACTATGTGTTGTTATAGGACTACTATGCAACTGTAGGTTGTTGATCCAAGCCTAGGTGTTGTAGGCGACCTTAATATTGAATGGTTAGGGCCCCTATTTAGGTCTAATACAATGCACATAATGTTCTCATACTTGTTGCACATACCCTTTCAGCTACAGGCCTAAAAAATGATGCTTTAATGGATTCCTTCGGGATAATATTGCCATGACCAACTCCAAATGAATACAAATATGCCCACATATGACATTTATCCTCACTATAATTTTCCAAAATGCCTTCTAGTATGCCCAAATTTAATGTATGGCCATATTCATTATTGTTGGATTGTACGGGATTGACAATGAAAGGTCCCACTGCTGTCACAAATCAGAATATCCCATTATGCTCATAAGTGGTGTATCTTATTGTCAAAAGACTATGATTAATAGCACATGTGGACACCCATACAAAAAGGGGGGTAATAGGACCAAATATGGTAGTAATCCTGGTACAAAATGGAGGTTAATAGGTCCAAACATAACAATTCTAGAAACAATAAGGTCCTTCACTTCCTTGCTTGTCCTTGGAATTTGGAAACAATAAGGTCCTTCACTTCTTTCACTGACAACAACAAGAACTTGCCTATCCTTGGAAATTTCAGTGGCTGCTATATTTACCAGTAAATTCGTACCCCCATCATCCATATCACTTAATGATGTTGATTTTTTCACAACTTCAGTAGATCTTGCATGCTTGCAACCATAAGTATAAGCAACTTTTCATGTATCTTACTTATAGGGAAAATATGCTCCCTAGCTTGATCTAGACTGTGTCATTGTTCTTCATTACTGCATCGACATGTTTCTTCCAAGTATCAACTAAGATCCTAGCCTTCCTCTGAATCTGCTGGTGCTTCTGAGTTTTCAAGTGGTTTACATATTTTCCACCCATACATGTCTGCAAAGCATCAAGATCTACAGGTAGTCTATCAGGAGCATGTAGTTACAATAAAAAGAGTGCTTCGACAAATTTTTCACCCTCCTTTGGTATTCCTGCATCTCCAGTATTTCATTTTTGGGCTTCTTGAAGTCAACCATCCAAAATAGGAAAGCACCCAAGCTACACAAATTGGTTGTGACAACAATCTTAATCGGTGGTTGAAATCACACCTACAAGGGATGTACGCCACGAAGCCACAATTCCTTTCTTACCATCATCACTTCTAAGTTTCTGACCAACTGCATTAGATGCACAAGCTTCCCAACATTTTCTGAGTTGATGTGGCTTCCATCTTTGTCAGTGATTCTGGAAAATTTTATGTTCCTAATGGACATGGTGAAGGAAAATGGTCATAATAACAATGACATATGTGTAGGTTGAGTTTAAATGCCGAGGGGAATTTGGGGTAGAAGGAATCTCTATTGGGATGTGGCAATTGCTGGAAGGTTTATTTGGCATCCATCAACTGCTCAATTTGTTGTCGCATACTCATATGTTCCGGTAATTGACATCTTTTAGTCAAATATAATTGTTGCGGTAATTATCAAAGGGCCACCAAAACATTGTTTTGATGCACACCATATTGATAACAATTATTAAACAATGCCCCAAAAGTATACATCAAGTACCAACAATACCACAATGCAAATGCACTTGAAACTGGAAATTCATGTCAAATTGGAAATTCATGCGGTATATCCTGAAAGACATCTTCAAATTCATCTAATGAACTGCATCACTATGTTGTTGCTGTTTTTTGTGCCTCTACACATGCATGTTCAATCCCTCCATCGAATCACATTGGGGAATGGAACATAGTTCACCCTTAGCAAACTCTTTTGTTATTTTGTTTGTGGAAACCAACTTGTATGCACTGGGTTGCAACACTATAATTGTTAGTAGCTAATGTCATTCCTCAAATTTAAATTACAACTTAGCAAACTATTTTTTCATTTTGTTTTCAAACTATCAGCTTGTATGCACTTGGTTTCAACACTCTATTAACTGTTATTATCTATTGTCATTCCTCAAATTTTAATTATAGCTTGTTCATATTTCTGTGTGCCCTAACTTATCATTCAAAGTACTTTATTATTTTTTCAATGGAACATTATGGTATAATTTTAGTAGACTTTGTAGCTTAGCTTGTTTTGCTTATCTACCACTCATTATATATTGGTGAAATTCCTTTTGTATTTCCAGGGAAATACTACAACTCATACATGAGCACCTTGTAGATTTGGGACTCCCAGATTAAAAAAAAAACTTTGTTGAAGGAGGCACCTCTAGCACCAAAGTTGACTCAAATCATGACCTTGTCCATCCATGACCTTGTCCTCAAACTTGTCTTAATTATTATGTCATCTTGTTCACCTCTCATGTTCCTCATGGCGAGTTTAAAGACAAATTTGTAGGACAATTTGATTGCATGTATGCTCTCAAAAGGTTTCTTGCTAGATACACACGCACGGAGATCACAAATGAAAAGTATTGTATTAGTAATTTAATACTCAGTGATCAAGAAGTGGGTATAGTTTACTTGGCTCTGAGAGGACTGAAATACATTGTTGGAATTATTAACATGCTCTTGCGTCATTAATGGTTATTGAAGTATCCACTAACAATATGAATGTTATAATTCTTGATGTCGAGAAAGAGATACCTAGGAGGGAGGAACTAGTATTGCTCCCTAAGTTGGATTCATGAGTAGATGAACCCCAATATGATACCTAGGACAAGTGTGATGTTACTCCACTTTTTTCATATGTTTTGCATAGTAATTATGACTTTAGGTGTCTTTCACTTACTCCACATTTTTCATATGTTTTGCATAGTAATTATGATTTTAGGTGTCTTTCACTTAATCCACATTTTTCATATATTTTGCATAGTAATTATAATTTTAGGTGTCCCTCACTTACTCCACATTTTTCATATGTTTTGCAGAAAACATATAAATGGATACATAAAGTTGACATCCCACCGCCATTTCTTTCGCCACCCACTCTTGATTCATTCTGCATGAATTTTACTATGCAACTGTCTCAGATTCTCACTGCATTTTCCCTCAATTAGTTTCTCAATTCAGTATGACCCACGTCCGTCATCCAAGGAGTGTTGCCAGTAGTCTTGAGTTTCAACCTCGCAACACTTCTCGGACGACGGGCATGGGTCATACTGAATTGAGAAACTAATTGAGGGAAAAGGCAGTGAGAATATGAGACGGTTGCATAGTGAAATGCATGCAGAATGAATCAAGAGTGGGTGTCGAGAGAAATGATATATTGCAACAACCAGAGTTGTATATATTGCAACAACCAGAGTTGTGTGAAGTTGTAGGAGAACCCAGTGTTCCATGACAAGTTGAAGCACATTGAGATCAAGTATCACTATATTAGGGATAGTGTGCAGAAAGGAGCAGTGAAGCTCCTGTATGTTGTGACAGATGAGCAGATAGCCGATGTGTTGACCAAGTCGTTGGCCAAAGTGAAGTTTGAATACTTCAAAGGGAGAGTTGGTGTACTTCAGATCAAGATACCTTCCAAGGGGAAATGATGAGTCCAGAGAAACATATGCACATGAGCCATTCTCACATAGTGGTAGGAAAGTCCTCCTATGGTGTAGATGTAAGTGTTGTGTCATTCTGACATGGTGTTAGGTTGGTCCTCCCATGGTTTTTGATGTAAGTGTTGTGCCATTCTGACATGGTGGTAGGTTGCTCCTCCCATGGTCGTTGATGTAAGTGATATGTCATTCCGACATGGTGGTAGGTTGGTCCTCCAATGGTCATTGATGTAAGTGCTATGACATTCTGACATGGTGGTAGGTTGGTCCTCCCATGGTTGTTGATGTAAGTGCTGTTCCATTCTGACATGGTGGTAGGTTGGTCCTCCCATGGTTGTTGATGTAAGTGCTGCGAGCCTTTCTTGGATGGTCAGAGGAAAGTCCTTCCATGCCGGTGAGTGTAAGTGCTGAGCCTTTCCCGAATGGTGGTAGGAAATTCCTCTCATGTCAGTTGATGTATGTGTTGTGTCTCACATGCTAGTAGGAATGTCCTCACATGTTGGTAGACTAGGTCTCATATGCTGGTAGGAAAGTCCTCCCATATTGGAGACATTGTGATGTGCATCTGGGTTGTGCTCCGTGGACGATGAGGATTATCTAAAGATGATGATGTGACAGTATGGTACACAGGTTTTGTAGAGGCATATGATTAGTCTTGAGATGCTCTTGCAGGTTTTTCAGAGGTAGTGTAATCAATCCTGGCAGATCTTGCAGGTTTTGTAGAGGTAGTGTAATCAGTCCTAAGGTGTACCTACTTGATGGCTTGCTCGTAGAGATGTTGAAGACCTACATTGAGGCTAGGCCTACATCCAGTCTGAAAAAGGATTGGCTCTGTAGAACTTTCTATGACGAGTAGATGAGAGATTGATTGAGATAGCAGCAGCAGTGACGATGACGATGATTCGATGACGATGATCAGTGACGATGATCTAGAGAAGAAGACTTGTGCTAGCAGATCTGTGTCGAGAAATACCTTCCTAGCTAAGAGGGCGTGTTGATGTATTTGTAGCTTTAGAATGTATTTCATATATTGTATTCCTATAGAGATGTTATTATTCCTCTATACGGAAGTGTTTGTATTCCTATAGAGATGTTATTATTCCTCTATACGGAAGTGTCGTCATTTATATTATAAGTATTGTAACTTATACTTGATGGGTTATTAGAACACCTTGATGGGGTCGGCCCTGTATAAGTCATGTGGGTTAAAGGGTTATTAGACCACCCTATTGTGCGTCGGCCCTGTCAGCATTATGTTATGTGGTTAAGTTAAGGCCGACCTAGTAAAGGTTATTAGGAAAGTCAAGTCAAGTATAAATAGAGTGTGGGAGGCACTCTATTTGATCATTCACTTTCTCACATACACTCTTTGGAGAGTGGCAAACTAGTGGAGGAGGAGAAGCTACTGCTAGGAGTATATCTCTTATGCTTGGGTTGTATCATTGCTCCATCTATCTCTGAGGAAGTTGTGGGGTTTTTCACCTTTATGGTTTTACCCAATGAAACTCTATGTGTCTATTGTCTCTTGTGTGCTTGCATTATTATGTCCATGATTGATATGCTATAGATATGATGTACATGTTGTTCTCTCAGTTAAGATCCTAGATCAGATTGAACTAAATTCTGAAAAACTAACACTTGGGGGCGGCCTTTGTTGTAGAGATATTAAGCACAACAAAGTGCCTATGGCTGGGAGGAATCTCCAAGCACTGCAACTAGTTGGTCCTTCTTGTTAAGATAAGTATTCATACTTATGTTTATGCTTTGTCTTAAGTTTATGAATTCCATTGTTACCTATTGCTTGGAAAAACCTTTAATTTATAGTTATGAATATTACGTATGCATGGTTTTCTAGGAGATGATTGATTAAAGTCATGTAGTTTATCATGCATATCTTAGATGCATAATTATGGTATTTTTGAATGTGATTTGGGTGACTACATATGTGTTGCATTTCTGTTGTGTAAATTGCAAATGTATGAATTTTGTTGTATAATATTTCTATTTGATTTATCCATGCAAATCTTCTGTTGTAGTTGGTTTAACTATCTCTATGTGGGTAGATATGACGGATACTTTAGATCCATGCATAAGTGTTTTTTTATATTCTAAATTTAGCAGAGTTCAAGCTTATGACCAAATAACAAAATTGTATATTGGTATCAGATATTTGTCTTGATTTTCATAGATTTAAATTTCTCAGTTTCAAGAATTGAATGAGCGCCAGTGAGGTGACTATTAATTTCATCACCAAGTTTCCCATAATAGTTAAGAAACATGATTCCATCATGGTAGTGGTGGATAAGATGACCAAGGAACCTCATTTGATACTAGTCAAATCAACTCATAAAACTTATAACGTGTAGACATTTACATGAATGAAGTTATTAGGCTAGAGATGCTCAAGGAAATGGAAGGGTAGATGGTCAGAATAAACTTGAATTTAAAGAAATATTAGGACATGTAGAAGAGCTATGAAGAGCAGGGAAAAGAAACAAGAGAGTTCCAAGTGGGGGACCATGTCTACCTCAAATTCAAGCCAAGAAAGAGTTGTTTGAAGTTGGGAATCCATCCAAAGCATGCATGCATTTATTGTGGGCCATTTGAGATATTAGATAGCACAGGGCATGTAGCTTATGCACTTATGTTTCTTGCATGGCTGTGTGTGCATAATTTTTTTCATGTGTCATTGTTTAGAAATATGTGCTTGATCCTAACCACATAATTGATTGGGTTGTGATCCAGGTGGAACCAAAAGGAGATATTTTGATACAGCCAGTAGTATCCTCAATAAGAAGATTACGTTGTTGAGGAATAAATCCATCGGGTAGATAAAGTCCCAATGGACGCACTACAACCCTGAAGAGGCAACGTGGGAGTTGGAGAATGTAATGTAGGAAGCATAACTACATATTTCTAAAGAATATTTTTGACGTACAGGCCAAGTACATAGTGTTGTGATGCACTGAGGATAGTGCATTGTGCAAAGGGGAGAGGAATGTAACATCCCCGTTCCCCCCCGTATGTAAATGTTTAATTTTGTAATTATTTGAATAGGCTAGAATCTTGAGATATAGATCTGGATGACCTAGATATTGTTATGTATATTTTTTCCATGCTATTTAATAGAATTATTGAGTGCCTACATGAAAGAATCAGAAGAAAAGAGATGGGGGATATGAATCCACAAGTGGTGAGGTTGAGAGAAGGACCGATGGGGAGAATGACCATAGATATAATGATTTTGGCCTTACATAAAACCTTAAATAGTGTTTTATTCTAAGGTCCTTTAATCAGTTGATTATGTAAAATTTAAGCCTTTGTTAATTAAGATAATTGGGATTTGATGAGGGGACTTCATGGAGTGACATTTGTCAAGTTCCCATCATGCAAACAAAAGAGGGAAATTCAATTATTTTTAGAAAGAGGGGAATTAGTACACCATTCCTTTTTTGTGATTCCAGAGGGTAAATCAATCTAGACGTTTTTTTGTGGGTGTACAAATTTGGTTGAAGTGTTCAGGTCATGAGTTGACTTGTGGTATGATCAACGGTGCTTGTAATTGGTTATGATGACGAGTGTGATGTAGGGGGTAACATGTTGGAATCTACAAAGGAATTGCATAGTGGAAATATGATTTGTACGGTTGTAGTAAAGAGAAATAATCCATGTTGGTTGGTGTAATTACATTGCAACTGGGTTCGGAGTCCTTGGGACATGTTGAATAGCAATGGAAGTTGTGTAATGGGACATTGATCCCTTTTGGGGAAACCAATAATGTATGTTGTGTTCCCTACAGTACCAATATGCAAACGCCTTAGTCGACCTATGTTGGACCATTGGAAGGGAACTCGAGGTTGCTCGAGGGAGAAGGGGGATTGTTCCTTGCATTGTGCAAGTTAATGGGGGATGATTGCTGAGGATTGGGACATATGTGGATTGGGTTTCCACACCTATGGGTTTCATGAAGGATTGGTCAAAGTGAATAAAAACTAAGGAATAATATCTCATTTTGGAAGTGGTTTAGATAGTTGTGAAGAGCTGGAAAAGTTGCAGAGCATCACCCTTATGAATTGATAATCCCAACTTGGGTGTGGCCTTTGCTAGAGAGATTAAGTAAAACAGAGCACCTATGGCTAGGAGGACTATTCAAGTCCTGAAGCCATTTTGGCCTTCTTTTTAAGATAACTATTCATACTTTTGTTATGATCTATGTTAAGTTTATGATAGGCATGGTTTTTTTATGCTAGTACCCACATTGTTTCAAACCAGTGACCTAACACAAAAAGTTCCTTAACAGTACACCCATTAACCATCTATTCTACGCCTTGTGGGATTATGAATGACATGGTTCCCTATTTCTTGTAAATGTGTTTAATTTCCAGTTATGGATATGCTGTATGCATGGTTTTCATAGAGTTGATTGACTAAAGTCACGTAGTTTTAGCATGCATAGCTTAGATGCATAATTATGGTATTTTTGAATGCGATTTGGGAGACTACAAATGTGTTGTATTTATAATATGTAAATTTCATACGTATGAATTATATTGTGTAGTATTTCGATGTGATTTATCCATGAGAATTTGTTGTTGTAGTTGGTTTAACTATCAATGCCTGGGTAGATGTGATCAAAACTTCAATTCCTATATAAGTGTATTTTTATATTTGAAATTTAGTAGAGTTCAAGCTCATGACTAAATAGTAGAATTGCATATTGATATTAGAGCTATATTTCAGTTTTTAGAGATTTAAATTTATCAGTTTCAAGAATTGAAAGTGTGGCTTATCATCTCAAAGGACCACCAACATGACCATGGATGTTATAAAATAAAAAATAAATTGTATTGGGAAATGATAATAAGTATGATTTTAAATAATTATTAACTTTCATATCATAGATCTGTGTAATTTACCAATCAGATATGATGATACACTCACCGGTGTCCCTTCAAGACTTAAGGAAAAATAGTGAAACAAAATACTTGACTAGCTGTAGGAAGGCAATTTCAAACAACTCTAGAAATGATGAGGATCATGCTAGCTGATAGAACCTTTGCACAATGTACTAGACCATTAATGTTTCAAACATCAGCTAGGATGAAGTCTACTCTGAGGCTCTTGGGAACACCAGCATATGCAAACTAGAACTTCAACTTGGCACTACCTGAGGGCCAATGGTGAAGGATTTTGACTTAGGAAGGATTGACAACATTAAATTATAGTAAAATATCAGTCTAGGTTCTTTCTAGAAAGTTTGAATAGTTTCTTAGGAGGTTTCACAAACAAACAAGTAAAATTGTCTCCCAAGATTGCACAACTAGTTTAAGTTCAGGGTTTTCCAAACAATGGGAGAAGGGTTTGAATTCTTAGTTTCAGACATGGAATGGTTATATTGGAATGTTAAGTAACAACAACTTAAATAATTAAATTTGGAGTTGTAGAAGTTCTTTTATTAATTAAATACTGAAAACTAGTTATTTTTCATGGCAATTGAAACTAGGGAAAAAGTGTGAAATTCCATAGGGATATATCACTAAGCTTGAAAAAACCTCACAATTTCACTGTGTTAATTGAAAAGAAGAATTAGAAAGAAGTATGATCAAATTCACTCATAAACTCAAAAGATGTGAGAAAAATGTTATTGATACATTCATACGCTGTAAGCTGGAAAAAATGTTGTAATACAATAGAATGAACTCAATACCCATAGGAGAGTTCAAACTATCCTCAATTCATGGCTTAGTCTGCATTGGAACCATTTCCCGATAAGGTATAGTGGCCATCGATGGTTAATGATCAGTCAACCAGAGTAGAATTGATCATAACTTAACGATGTGGGAACCAAAATAGGGAAGGAGACTCCAAGGAGGGTGCATACTAGCTGTCAGTGGTCAAGGAGGGCACTCCTACACTCAGCAGCAGTCAACTAGGAGCTGCATTAGAGAAATCAAGGGGACAAAGTTCCCTAAATCATGGAACTTACTGATTGATCTCCTAAATCTGTGTAGGAGGAAACATTTGTAACTCCAGTGATAGAAACAAGGGAGCATGAGTGGCTAGGAGGGATAACAATGTCCAGAAACAAGCTCCAGGGGGATCAAAATGGGGACTAGGTGTTAGGAGACTCCACTATTGATGCATGGATGCATGTAATACTGCATGGAATGCATGCACACATGCAGAAAGCATGCAATGCATGAAACACCAAGATGATGATGGTGATAATATTCAACCACCCCCCTTAAGCCAGACTATGAGGAAAAAAAACTGAAAACATAGGGCCCTAGTTACTGAGACCAAAGGTCACCCCATACAAAATCTAAACAAAATGTGAGGAAAGAGGGAAAACCCAGTGGGAACAAAACCCCCCCTCAGGATAGACTGTGAAAAACTAATCAACCAAGGTATCACTCACCCTAAGAAGGGATCGAAGGTAAGTGAACTTCTTCACTGAAAACGTATTGGTGAAAATATATGCAATCTTCTCTTATGTGGGACAATAAAATATTGTAATGGTACAATCATGCACCAATACTTGGATGTAATGCATGTGTATCTCAATATGTTTGGTGCTTTGTATCAGAACCAGATCTATAGAAATCCTGATAGCGCTCTGATTGTCATAATAGATAATTGGTGGAGTATTCTAGCGAATCCCAAACTTTGACAAGATGCCTCGCAACAAAATGCACTGTGTGGATGCATTCACTCAACCTGTGTACTCGACCTCAGTTGATGAAACAGCTAGAGAAGTCTTCTTTTTTCTCGACCAACAGATAGGACCAGATCCAATCATGAAGTCAAAACGGGATGTAGACTTCCGATCTGAGTTGTCTCCAGCCCAATCTGAATCTCTATACCCAACTAAGTTCAATGGAGACCCAGCTGCATAGTGAATACCATAGGTCTTCGTCCCTTGCACATAATGCAAGATCCTTTTGGTTTCCTTCTAGTGAATCTCATGAGGGTCTTGCATGTATCCGGATACAACACTGACCGCATAGGATAGATCAGGGCGGGTATGCATAATAAACAAAAGACTCCTGATCAACTCTTGATACAAAGTATTATCCACCAAAGGTGAAGAAGAACCATCCTAAAGGATGATCCCTGAAAGAAAAGGAAATGTTGTTGGTTTGCATTCTATCATATGAAACCTGTCAAGTAGATCTAATGCATATTTGTACTGTGCAATATTGATTTCTGAATCACTCTAACAGACTTCAAGACCAAGAAACTGCTTTAGTAGTCCCAAATATGAAATATAGAAGGAGTTGTGCAAAGTTGTTTTGATAGATCTAAGACATGAAGAGAGACTCCCTGTAATCAGTAAATCATCAACATAGAGGAAAATAAGGAGTAGAGAGTTACCATCATGTCTCACGTAGACATTCAAATCAGATTTGCATATATGAAAATCTTGTGATAGCGAAAAGGATTACCTCTTAGCATACCATGCTCGAGGAGCCTACTTGAGCCCATACAAGGACTTCCTCAATCTGCACACTAGTGAATAATCATAAATGTATCATTCAGGTTGCTTAATGTAGATCTCCTCCTCTAGATATCATGAAGAAAAGATCTCTTGACATCCATGTGATGCACTTCCTAGTGCTTGGATACAGCAAGAGCCAGAACAAGACGGATGGAGTCCATATTTGCAACAGGAGTGAAGGTATCTGAATAGTAAATCCCTTGAAATTGTGAGAAACCTTTAGCAACCAAGCTAGCCTTGTAATTTCTTGTGACTCCATCTGAGTCCATCTTTGTTCTGTATAACCACTTTCATTGAAAAAGATTTCTACCGGGAGGAAGAGAAAGAAGCTCCCACGTCTCATTTATTTGAAGATATTGGTACTCTTCATCCATAGATGATATCCATATCAGATCTTGGGAGGCCTCAAAGAATTTTTTTGGATCTGATCCAATCATAAGAAAGCATTTGTCAGAAATAAATGGATCTGTATGAGAGAGTGCAAACCTTGCATATTGAAACTCATATCTAGTTCTTCTTGGATCTTGTGAATCTCCAACAAGATCACTAACAGATTCAAAGGTCTTAGCAGCCCATCTTGGAAGACGAGGTGGATCTTTAGGTGCTAGATATTCAATTTCTTATGGATCTGGATCTAGCATTCGCTCATCTTCACTTTTAGAGTCAAAATATGAACTTTAATGAGAGAATGATTCACTATCTTGTTCAATAAGCTGTGGTGGAGTAGTTGGAAAGATGTCTTCATCAACATGGTGGGAATCATGCAATGTCCATTCCTCAAACTGAACACTTCTCTTAAGAAATGTCTGCATTGTAGATATATCTAGCAAATTGTAGGCCTTTTCACTCAGTGCATGACAAAACAGTATGCACTCTTTACTTTGTGGCTCTAAGGCTCTCCTCTTCTTGGATGGAATCCTTGCCCAAGATTTGCATCCAATGACTCTCAGATGAGACACATCTGGTTTGTATCCCTTCCTTGCTTCGAAAGGATTTTTACCTTGTATTCCTCTGTGAGGAACTCTATTCTAGAGGTAAGCAAGAGAATTGATAGCTTCTGACCAAAGTCTAGGAGACAATCCTTCAGACTCAATCATGCAAGTTGCCATCTCGTTTAAGGTTCTGTTCTTTATCTATGCTACACCATTCTGTTGTGGTGTGTAAGGAACAGTGTGATGCATATAAATACCCTCTTATGCACAAAATAACTGAAACTCATTCTTCACATACTCTCCTCCATTTTTAGTACGAAGGGCCTTGATATTCTTATCAGTGAACTTTTCTACAGAATCTTTAAAGAACTTGAAGTATCCAAAGAGTTTTTACTTCAACTTAAGAAAATATACCCAACTAATCTAGAATAATGATCTATGAATGTTAAGATGTCTCTTGCATTATTCAAACATAGGTGAGGAAGATGTCTTGATATATCACTATGAATCAACTCAAGAGGTGATGAGGCTCTCTTTTCCTCCTTTCTCAACTATGCTCTAGATGCTTACCAATCAAGCAACCTTTACAGGTGCCTTTAGAAAATATGATGTTCGAAAGCCCTTCAACCATTTTCTGATTGTGCAGTTCTTGCAAATATTTGTAGTTGAGGTTCCCAAACATCTCATGCCAAAGTCTGCTCACTTCATATTCATGAGTAAGAAGTGAGAAAACTTATAGAGTTTAGAGTTTAGAGTGGTGATCTGCAATGCCTTGTGCAATGACATTCCCTGATGAGATCTCTTCGATTTCGACTGCATTAGGAGTAAATATTACCTTCTTGGGAACTCCTATATGGGTCATTAGGTAAACAGAAAGGAGGTTAGCTACAAGTGTAGGAAAATAGAGTACATCATTGAAGTACCCATGATCCATATTGATCCTTCCAATCCCTTCTGAGGAAACTTCAGAATCATCTCCCATCATAATAGAAGGCCCAAAAATGGGTTCAAAGTCAAAGAATAGATCCTTGCAAGAAGACATGTGTCTGGATGCTCCAGAATCTATGATGAGGGAGGACTCATTCAAAGTGTCATCCATGAGTGCATGACACCTCTCTTGGTCCTATGATTTAGGACTCCATCTTTTTTTCTAGCATTTCCAGGTATTGGAATATTGTTTTTCTCTAGAAGTTGGGCCATGAGATCAATGATCTTCTTCATGCAAGCACTTTCAGGATGAAAACCTCTGTTACAATATGGACATTTGGTATTCTCTTTTTGGTTTTTCTTGCCTCTTTTTGGATTTGAGGTCCCTTCTGACTATTTGGGAGTCTCCTTGACTTCTTCTCATAAGGTTTCTTTTCCTTACCCTTCTGCTTCCATTTTCCATTCACATTCTTTCCTTATCCTGCAGCAAGAGCTTGATCCCCCTTTGGTTTTATCACTCCCATCTGCAACAATTTGTCCTCCTCCTTTGAGAGAGAGAGAATGAATGCATCTAGGGTGGGAATTTCCAGTTTGGGATGGAAAGCTTTGTTGTTTGGAAGGTGGTTACAAACATAGAATATTCTGAACCCAATTTTGAAAGAATATCAAGGATAAGTTTCTTGTCATCCTTCTCAGTTCCATATAGCTTTAGCTGCACAACCAAGTTCTTTAACCTTGTGAATAAATCCGTGATAGATTCGAAACTACTGGGGATCAATGAGATCAACTCATTTTCCAATTGATGTCCTCTCAAATCATCATGTTTCCCAAATAAGGATTCAATCTTTGTCCAAACCTACTTGGGATTTTTCATACAGGTGAAATTAAAGAGTAGATCTCTAGAAATGCTGAGGAGTAGCAATCCAACTGCTTCATCAAGTTTGATTAGATACTTGGATTTTTCTGTACACCATTTGGTTCGAACTCAGTCCCATGTAACACTCTGTGGATACCTCTGTTGAGCATGAATAAATCTATTTTTCCCTTCCATTCTAAGTAGTTGAAGGATGTGAGTTTTGGAATCAAGGAGAGATCCATAGTATCTACTGAATGCGCTTCTAATGATTGAATAACCTGCAAAAACAATGAAATTTATCTGGAGGATTGTTGCAAAATCTATTGAACAATGCTTTAGGATAGTAGGCACTTTTATCTATATCCTTCACACCTAGATAGACCTCAAAGGATTTCTCCAATGAATTCAAGGCAGTGGCACCAGGATTTGTTGTGGAAATCTAGAGGCTTCTGGTACTCTACTAAAAAACACCTGCTCAGTAAACTGCTGCCACTGTTGCTACTGCTACAAGTGTTGCAACTTCAAAATATCTCACAAGCTCTGATATGATGTGAAATTCCACAGGGGTAGATCACCAAGCTTGAACAAACCTCACAATTTCACCATGTTAATTGCAGAGAATAATTAACACTCATAGACTCAAAATATGTGAGAAAACTGTTATTGATACATTTATCAGCTGTAAGATGGAAAAAATATGGTAATACAATAAAATGAATTCGATACCCCTAGGAGAGTTCAAATTCTCCTCAATTCATGGCTTAGTTTGCATTAGAACCACCTCTTGATAAGGTCTAGTGGCCACTGATGGTTAATGATCAGTCAACCAAAGTAGATTTGGGCATAATTGAACCATGTGGGAACCAAAAAAGGGAAGGAGAATCCAAGGAGGGCGCATACTAGCTTTAAGTGGTCAAGGAGGGTGCTCCTACACTTAGTAGCAGTCAACTAGGAGCTACAGTCAGTTAGCTTAGCAATCAAGGGGACAAGGTTCCCTAAATCATGAAGATGACTAATAGATCTCCTAAATCTATGCAAGAGGGTGCATGAGGGGCTAGGAGGGATAATAATGGCCAGAAACAAGCTCTACAGGGGCCATAATAGGGACTAGGTGCTAGGAGACTCCACTGTTGATGCATGGATGCATGGAATGCATGCATGCAGTGCATGCAAAACCAAGATGATTATGGTGAGAATATTCCAAGAAAGTGATGGATATGAAATGAATAATTTTCTTCATTCAAACTGTAAAATGGAATTCATAGGTTCAACCTTACATCATTAACATCCATAAGTAGCTAAAATACATCTCATAGAACTCTCAAGAAATAATTACATCAGAAATAGGATTCTCCTTCATAGAAAGACTAGAAATCATGAGGAATTCAAATGGGAGGCTCTCCAGTGTCTAAAAACAAACTCAAACTTCATTGTATCATACTTCAGCACCTGCAATAAACTCAATGATGAAGATTGAATGCCATCATCCTCTCAAAAGAAGTAGGGGCACATATCCTAGCTTGGACTAGGGGCACATCTCCTAGCTTGGACTAGGGGCACATATCCCAAGTCATAGAGGCACAATTGCACTCAATTAAATTCTGAAACTGTCAAAAAATGGGATAGTGGTGTGCACTCCTTGATTTATATATTTGATGTGACTTGTGGAGCAAGTAATATAGGATAAAGCACCCTCACGGATTGGATAAGGTTTGCTTGCTTTCTACTTTAGCTTTTACCTTTGCTTTTTGCTTTTCTTTACTTTCTTCTTTTTCTTTTGCTTCCCACTTTTGGTTTTGCTTTTGCTTCTGATTTTTCTTTTGCTTTTGCTTTATCCTACTTTTTCTTTTTTTACCTGGTTTTTCCTGCTTTTCTACCTTATCCTGCTTTTCTACTTTGTCCTTCTTTTGCCTTCTTTTCTACCTTATCCTGCTTTTCTACTTTGTACTGCTTTTTCCTGCTTTTCTGCCTTATCCTTCTTTTATGCTTTTATCTGTTTTTTTGCTTTATTTAGCTTTTCTTTAGCTTTGTCGCTTTTCTTTTCTTTTTCCTTCTTTCCTAGATAATTCGACTGCTTTTATATTTTCTTCTCTTTCAAGTTACCTCTTGGTCAACCTTGTCCTCTAATGCACCCTTATGGAGCATTATCCACTTATTTTATTGAAATAAAATATCTATTAATGAAAACTAATTCTTACCAAGTGCATTTCAAACTTAGGAAAAGAATAAAATTAAAATCTCCTAACTAATTAATGCCTTAACTTAACTACTCATTAATTAATTAATTCTAATCTGTCACTAGGATCCATGGGGTTTGATCTGCTTCATGGTGCTGAAAAAATGGGAACATGAAAATCTCATTCTCTATAAAATTCATATATGATCATGTATTTGTCCACTTTGGCCTCTTTGCTCTTTCTTCAAACTTGTAAATTTTTATAAAAAAAGCTATCTTTCAAACGAAGAACTGGGAAATTTTCAATTGAACAAAGTTTTAGAATACTAAGAAGAGAAAATGTCAACTAAGAAAATTTTTGCAATTCTGACATCTTGTGTCACTTTTCCTTCCTCCAATTTTCCCAAAATCACCAAAAAGACTCCTGTAATAGGGTATTTTGGCATGTTTCTACACCTAAACTCCAATCCCTTTGGAATTTGGAAAAATTCTCCAATCAGTTTCTTTGTGCCTAGTCATATAATACACACTATGAAAATTTAACCACCATTAGAGCTCCTGTCAATGAGTAGTCTCCTAGTCTTCAAAAACAACTAGTTGACAATTTCCAAAAATATAATTTTAAATATGCAATACTCCTCTTTGGAAATGTTGTATTCCAAAACACTAAAGATTTACCTGTAAAATTCCACTTCTTTATGACATTTTCTACTCCTGTTATGGTCAAAATAATATTTTGGTTCTAGACTTACGTATTTTAAAACACAAAAATTTCTTTTGCTAACGTGGAATGTGGTTGATGTGGCATGACATGTTGCTTCCAATTTGGATATGGAGTCCTACATGTTAGCACATGCATCTTCTATTTCATCTACCTTGGCATACATGTTTCCTTACCTTATTTGCATGGCCCCTTTTCCTTATTGACTTGCCTTTGTGAACTTTATTATTTATTAATCAATTCATGGGCCACCCTTGTGCCCTCCTTTTGCTTTGGATTATCCATTTGGAACAAATACCAAGGGTTATGTGAATATCGGTCCCATATCTGACATTTAATCCTTGTTTTACATATTACCTTGAGGGAAATATATATCTATAGTCTATATAAATTCAAGAGCATGAAGGTGTAGGTATTTAACACCCCCTTCAACCTCTATAATCCACCAACTACCTTTGGTACATGTGTTGCATTATCGTCAATTATAGATCTTGAGTGACATATATAAAACGAATACTTTTTCCTCTACAAAATGTCTATCCATTGTGGCCTTGGTCCTACCTCACGGATGCCACCTACACCCCCTTGAATCCAATTAGCATCACTTGACACCTTCATGGAACCTTGCTAGGCCAGGTCATCTTGCATATCCATATCAACTCATTGGGGTCCATGTAATTTGTACACTTAGCCTCTTCAATTCAATCTACATTCAAATTGTTTGACTCTTAAAATGAAATCCATCTCCATTGCTTGTGAATTTTGACACCATTTCATGCAATTTAATCATATGAATTTGTTAAATTTGGTTATTTATTCCCATTTCACAATTTTGGACAAATTTTATCTTAACCAAACAATTTTCCATTTATGATTAAAACCAACAATATCCAGCTCATGGTTTTTGTAAAAAATGCCACATGGGCCATTTGAAACCATGTATTCCTTAGGGGAATTTTACCAAACAATTATCCAATAACTGTATTTTTCACAATTTTTTTTCATGGAGTCATTTTATCAAATACTTGACATACAAATGTAATTCCTTCTTGTGCATATTTATTTCTATCCTATACAACCCAAATGTTGTAATCTAGAGCTTTGATACCACTTTGTCACATACCTAATAACCTCTATCTATTGCAAAGGCTATGGAGTACCTTAATTCTACCATAGAATTTGTGTTTTGATACCAATATGTTTTTTAATAGATAAATGTAGATATTAAGAGAGTAAGCAAGTGACATCAACCGTAATTACTTAATTTTAACACTAAACATGAATGCAATTCTATTGTGCTTTCATCCCTATTCATGATAATTAAATTTATACACATAGATTTTCCCAAACTATAAAAGGAATAAATGCAATACATACATATCAAGAGGGCATTTCAAGGCATATTCATAACACTTATATCTATGAAAATATTCCTCTAATTGGTTGCAAACGAAGGACATTACTTTAAGTTGTAGGCATTGGCACACTTAGTCTCTTTACACAAGAGGGCATTCTCAAGATTAGGCTATTATTCCACAAGGGTAAAGATCCTAACTTTTTATGCTCAACTCATAAATAAAAAAACCATTTGCTACCAAAAAGAACTCTATAGCTATACCAATTAACCAACACTCTTCTCCCTTAGCCATCACAACACAAAGAATGTGATCCCCTTCTTTGTAAGTAGTTTATTAGGATATTCCAATTCCCTTCCAATGCTCTAGCACATGATTCCCATAAGATATCACTACTAGTGTTTATGTACCATTAGTTGTAGTCTACTAGGTTTCCTTCTTTGATCAATCCAATAAACAATACAATCATTTCCCCTGTAATTGCATCAACATGTAGGGAAATGCATTTCAAAAGGGAATTTTATTGTTCGATTTCTTCCCAAATTCACACCTTCAAGGATGATGGATGAATGTCACCCTCATCTCAAATAAAAAACATTATATTTGCATGTCAAGGAACCTCCATGTGGCTATCATGAGGATCCCACATTTCCTTCTTTTAATCCACCATGTTGAGTTTAATAGACCATGATTAAATAAAATAACTATGATAATCATGGTTTTAGGGACTTTGAAAAACTTCACTAACTAAGGATTATAATTAAGGATGGGGAATTAGGTTAGATAACTCACTAAAGTCCTCTCCACTTACCCCTTTAACTTACTCAACTCATGGAATAATAGGCCCCTAATGCTTCTTCACCCTTCTTTGTTTGTAGTTGTTAGGTATTTTTATATTATAAGTCCATGTATATCATTACAATATCTTTGGTCCTCCTAGACCATATATGTTTGAATTCTATCCACTTGATCATTATATAGTCATTTACATTCTTGTGTCAATATGGAAGGTTACAGATACTTGATATCAATGGGAACATGAATTCATTCCCCAATGGAGTTTCCAATGACTTTGTCACAAGATAAATGTTCTTCAATAATACAGGTTGCTAGATATAATATTTCACTAGATAGAAAACCCTAAGAGTGGATGGACAATAACATTTTCAATACATTTTTCTTTATATATTCATAATATTTGTCTCCTCAATAACTACACAATTCCTCATATTTCCCCTCGTCTAGAGTAGAAATATATTAGTGCATGATATGAAAGTGCATATTTTTGTGTCACTAGAGGCATTCAATCCAACTCTTACACTAGGGAGTGTACACTCATAACTTCATCAATACATATGTGTTCTATGCATATCCACCCAATTTTTATTTGTGATACTAGGTGATGCATCATGTAGTCTCCACAACTAGGAAAAAAAATAGAAATATTTTATATATAATATTGGAAGGAGATAGGAGAGAATTCTAAATCCTACTAAGCATAATATCAATTGATTCACCTTAAAGGATCACATTAATCATAGCTCCATTCCTAGAAGATTGAATAAAGGAACATATATGAGCTTAGGAGGAGGATGAACACTACTTTCCTAAGGCACATTCATTAGATACAAAAACCAATGGGAAAGGTAATCATAGATTCCCCAATTCATTCAACACCTTGCGAGATAGAAAATAGAAAGAGAGAAAACAAGGATAACTTGCATTAGTTCCATTAATTTCATCACTAGCAAATTGACTTAGTTTTGATTACAAAAAACCCACAAGTTCATTTCCAACAATAGAAGATTTAGGGATTGGGACTTTATAATCATCCTAAAGTAGGAATTATTTTAATAAAATTAGGGCACCAAGGGCGGAGACAATAAAATATTAGCATTGGGTTTGATTGATGTTGGAGAAACTAGGGAATTAGAAAAATTATAGAGCTAATCATTCCAAGAAGAGGTGGTGTTGATAGACACTATTTTCACACTTAACCACAACATATCACAATCAATATTAAATTGAAATGCATCATTAATTGGACACAAATAACCATATCACTATGTTTCTAATTGACCCAGTATAGGATTATCCTTTTATAGCTTGACGATGTAACCAACTCCCTTGAACTTAGGAAAAATGCGTATGTTGGCTTAAATTTAAAGACCAGGGTTCTATGCAGGATCCAACAAAAGCCGATTGTATTTTAGACATGCTAGAATTTTTATATTCTTAGAAGAGAATAAAGTGTCACATTTAGTGCAACTGATACTAGTGTTAGATGGGGGGAATACTAGTGAATGAAGGGGATGCAAGCATAAAGTTCATTTTAACCTTATTTTAGAGTGTACAATAATAAAAAAATGTTGGGTAAGATAATACACCATTCATACATAAATAAATGTAAATAAAAATATAATATTATCCATTAAAAATTCATTAGATACACAACAAATGTTTTTGGGGGGAGTCACTGGCAACAATAATTTTTTATTATTCTTTTCATAACTAGAATAGAGCAATTTTATACTATCACAATCTCTAGGGATAGATATCCCACAACATGGATACCAATTCCTATATCCCTCCCAGTAAAAATATTTACCAAATATGGTTTTACCTCTCTCGCTTTCACTAACTCACTCCTTCTCTCACTCATTCACTCGCTCATTCATTCACTAACCCCAACCCTTGTCTTTTCATGATCTTTTATACAAATTTTAGTGGCTAGTTCTGACCGTGTCAATATGGTTACAATTTAGCTACTTCTACTTGGTCATGTTTAATATCAAAATCATCTTCCACCACATCCTCTTGTGCAATTCCTCTTGTGTAAACTACCCATCCATATTCTACAACTAGGTTTTCAAAAATAAAGGGGGAAACCTAGGCACAATAGTTGAATTTCCCTTGAGTCAACCATTTTTCTTTACGAATGCTTCAAGAAAAGGGGTGAACTTAGGCACTAGTGATAGGGATTTATCTCATAAATTTGCAAAGTTATACACATGTTCCTTCCATTTCCCCAATAATAAACTAGAACTAACAATAAATTACTAGGCTTTCTCACTGGTTGGCGATGCAGGATGCTACTTCTCTAAAGCTTGCCACTAAGAATCAACAAATGAATCCAGCTATTGTAGCATAAGGTAGGTGGATTTGGCTATGGGATGAAATTCACATATGGTTTTATTTGTAGCAACCACAGCTTCATGGAGGGTATTTAACTAGTCATTTAAACCTTGAATCTCTTCATACTTCTGCTACCGCTCCAATGGATTATCCATGGAATGGGAATCCCGATTCATCTACTTGATTTTTTCCCACTACTCATCAATAGGCCATTGTATCCATTTAAAGACGCCCATTCAATGTTGTAGAGTAGAAAATATGGCCTTGTTATGCTCAGTAGCTTCATGGAGACAAGCACGAGTTGTGTTGATTTCATCCATCAAAGGAGGTAGTTGAGCCATGAGATATTGTTCTTGTTGTGACCCCTAGCCTTGGAATATGTTTAAATCTCGTTTCAAAGTATCTACTTGAACTTGCAAATGGTTTCAATAGGATAAGAGTGACTCGACACCCTCTTGCATACTAGCACAACAACCTAGCACTGGTATTTCATGATAATGAAGGTAAATATTTGTTAACATCTCTTCAATATTCTAGCAAATATGGATCTTATCCTATTCTGCTGCTTCTTAATCGTAACTCTCATGATCGCTTTCTGCAATGGCCTCAACAAGTTGGATCTCAAGCTACTGATATGCCATCTACTTGACTTCTTGCTCTTGTTCAACCTTAACTATCCTCTTGTAAACTTTAGAGGTGGAGGCATACATTATATGGAAATGTTGCGAAGTGGACCATCTGTATAAGTATGCGAAAGAAGAGGAAACTCCAATTAGAGGTGGAATATTTACAATAACAACCAATTTTGTGGTATTAACCAAAACTCCTTTGTTGTAGACAATATGGCCCAACTTATTACCAAAGGGAACACATAAAACACATTTCTTCAAATTCAATGAAATCTTAAGATAACAACATTTGTCAAACATTAACTTTAAGACACTAACATGTTCTTCTAGTAAGCTGTAATAAGTTTAATTATCCATGTAGACCTACAAAAAGTTATGTATAAATTCCTTGAATGCAATGATCACAATCCCGGAGAAGACTGTAGGAGCACTCTCGAGTCCAAATGGAATTACATAGTAGGAAAAATAACCCCACTGTATTATAAAAGTGGTCTTATTATTCAATCATAAATTGATGGTACCCTGAAAATACATTTGTGAAACAGTACACTTCGATATTGTACTACATCTCCTTGCTAAAGTAGAGTACTACATCTTCAATGTATTTAACTACTTTTTAGAAATGTATACATGTATATTGTTCCCATATTCCCTACTTATGACTATTTAAGATCACGGGTTATTTCTTGGAATCCATAATGTTGATATATCAATCTAACCATGATACAGTCAACAAATCAAAACCTAGAGTTAATCACAAACAAATCCAACTCAATAGAGCATGTCCATTCGAAAACTCAAAAGAATTGTATCCAATAGGTTGTGATTCAAACCAACAACTTTGATACCATCTTGAAGAAACTAGAAATCCATTTATAAAATATTATACTTATATAGTGTTTACCTAAATAGAACAAGAATAAGAGAAGGAGAAAAGGATGGCACCATTGTTATAGGTGCTTGTGAGAAACTCTATATTCAATATTTCAACAACATAATGGTGCAAAAATATTAATGATCCTCCATTGTGTGTTGCTACAACTTCTTTCCTCCATATAATGATGCCTAACCAATTCTTTAATTTACAACACTTGGTTTAGGGAATCCATACTAGTAGGTGATTAAGAAGAATGGTGTAATCTGCATCTACTACTTTTTTGTCGGTACCCTTATTAATACTTGACCCTATGATCTTAATCATTTGAGTGGTTATTGAGAGTCATATAAGTTGACCAACCATGAATGTTTCATTTACCCCAAGTGGGCCATGGTAGGTGCATTTGATTTTTTATTTTTTTTCTCTCGGAACTTTTTTCCTTTATAACATAAATTACGACCTTTAACGTAATTCCCTCTAAATACCTTTATGGATTTTTAAATGAGTGAACATGGTATCTTGTGTATGGCTATGGAGATATGACATTGGGTCCCTTTGTGTGAATATTTGGAGGGGAACACATGGTAGTATCTGATTGGTTATGGAGTGTGGTAATTTTTTGAGATGGAATTTTAATGAAAAACAAAAAACTTCAACTTCAACCTTAAAGGTTTCTCATATCTCATCCCTAGATTTTTTAGTAATACAAATGTTGTAGATTAGAGTACAAAACAATGGAAAAAAAAATACAACAATTCAATTCCGAGAAACACCAAAATTTCTAGCAATTCAAGGAGAAAATATATGAAACACAAGGATACATTTCATCCCTTCTAGGGAAACTTATCAACCAATAACAAGATCTAAAAATACCCTTTTACATAAACAAAAATGACACTATAAAAATAGTATGGGAAAAAAACAATTATCCTCTTATATTATTCCATTAGATGTCAAATAACTTAACAATTTTCCCTTTTATTTATGTCAAATTACAAAGACATATATAACTATAAATAAGAATGAATGGAGAAATTGCACAAGATATGAATAATTGAAAAATCACTAATAATATCAATATGAATTATATGTACATACCACAACCTTCTCTCAAGGCTAGTAAAAATATTCGAACTCTCCAAAAACCCTAGCTAAGGTAAATTAATAAAACTCTAGAAACCGAGGAGCTCCAATATTCAAGAATATGTCCAACACATTCTCCAAGGTAAGACATACTCATGTTCTCTTTTTCACCAACCCACCCTGGGGTTTTATCCCAAAACCCTCATATTCAATAAACAATGGATAAACCCTAAGCCTAGAAACCAAAGATGCTTTAGGATACCCCAAAAATACCAAGAAACCCTATAACCTTGAGAGAGAGAGAGAGAGAGAGAGATCAAGTACAAGATAAGACTCTAGAGAGATAAATAGACAAAGGGTGCACTCTTCTCTATGTCACATCTCTACAAAAAAGTGAATAATAATGAACACTATGATGAATGAATGTAAATACTCTCTCCTTACTTTATTTATATGATATTTAATGGAGGTCAATGATACAATGTGGACTTATCCCATACAAGCAACCTATAATGATCTCTTTGCAATCCTGCAACACAAGTGAGACACTACACTCCATGTACAAATGCCATGCTTCAACGTGATGTTATGTGCAATAATGGATCCAAGGTGATGTATCTACACAAGGAACATCCACATTTGTCCATCACAATCCCACATGGACTCCATCGATTATCCTAACCAATGTACTACACCAGGTCAGCTACCCCTTACAAGAATAATGTCAAATCCCTAAGTATTACTGATCCATATCCAAATCCTTAAAATAGGTGTAATAAACATATACTATTTATTAAAATTTGATAGAATACTTTTGTAAATATATGAGAATATATATTTAATAATAGATAATTAATTAGATGATAAGATGATGACGATTACAATAAGCCTCACAATTGTATACTTATACACATTAGCATCATTATATTATTATTATTAGTATAATGTATATAACATTTCTACCATCTTAAGGAATTATTTATCCTCAAAGCATAATAAATATGATTCTCTCTAGTTGAGCACATTTCCGTGGTGGCATCAAGTTTGTCGTGTTTTTGGGATTTGACTCTATTCCTTTTTCGAGTGTTGGAAAGGGCCCTTTGTATTGTTTGCATCATATAAGAGTCTCTTGAACTTGTTGTTTAATGTGAAACATGTATGCTTCTTGGTAATATATTTACCTTGCTAGTTGTTGTATGTTTGACTATATTTATTGTTTTTTTCTTATTAGTTGCAATTCACATTTCTTGAGAGTGGAACCATATAATTTATAATGTTGACCTTGTTAGTTTAAATCCATGAATTGTTCTTCAATGTGTGCTATAAGTGCTCAATTGCATTAACCATTAATTGCTTCTAGAACCATATCTATTTGTTTGACCAATATATTGTAGAATCTTGTTTGCAGTTTCAGTTATTGTATTTGAATTTATACCATAATGACATCTTCTTATTTCTTTGACCTTTTTCCCATCTACGACCACAATTGTGAAGTGCTTGGTGAGGTACACAAAAATGTTTAGTTGTTTAGAAACAACAATATCTATATAGTTATGAATACTACTAGAATATATGAGTACCATTACATTTCTATATAGATGACTCCTTTAATATTCAGGGTCTTATATTGTGATTTCCCTCTTATGGTTGCTAGTGGTACATGCTTTCTTTATTTTTTTCTTGGAACCTAAATATTATCAACCTTTTTGAGGTGTGGTAGAATGTATTTTGCAATCGGTTATTGTATTTGGTATTTTTTATTAAGTGTCTATTTGAGATATATCTTCTAGTTCCTATTTTGTTGGGTGCATGATGTTAAATATAGTGGTATTTTTTTACATTTCTTCTTTATCGATTTCGATATTTCAGTTTTGATTTTATTGCAGTGTCTTGTTTTACATTGATTTCCTTCATGATTTTTTTTGGATGAATTCTCTCTTAATTTTTTTTTCATAATTTAATGATTCTACTTTGAACTCATCATGCCTTTTAGTTAGTATATCAATGCCCTTTTTATGTTCATTTCTTATCCTTGATGCTTTTTCCCGGTTGGACTCTGAATTGTTTTTCATAATTTAATGATTCTACTGTGAACTCATCATGCCTTTTAGTTAGTATATCAATGCCCTTTTTATGTTCATTTCTTATCCTTGATGCTTTTTCCCGGTTGGACTCTGAATTGTTTTTCATAATTTAATGATTCTACTGTGAACTCATCATGCCTTTTAGTTAGTATATCAATGCCCTTTTTATGTTCATTTCTTATCCTTGATGCTTTTTCCTGGTTGGACTCTGAATTGTCCTTGATAATGATTTTATTTGCTAGGTTTGAGACTTCTACTTCCTTTTTGTCCACTATTTTTTAATGATGTAGTAGTTTGTCTTCACATAAATGTATTGGAATCCAAATCCTATCTCATCCGTGAAAAATATTTCTTTCTTTATTATTTCTACCCATCATATTTTTGAGTCTTCGTTTAATTTGTCAATTTTGTCCCCCTTTTGTCGATTTGTTTCCCTATCTCTTTTTGTGAAGCTACAATATTATCCATAATTTCCATGGAACTATAGGTTTCATCTTCATAATGGTAAATATTTGTGTGTGCTTCATTGTTATTACACTTTTTTGTGGTGGATTCTTGGTGGGGCACACTTTAATTTTACGGTATAAAATGTATAGAAGGTTGAGCATTAATTTTTATTTATTTATCAAATTTGGACTTTATAATTCATTTTTTTTTAATACAATGACTTTATAAAGTGAGCCAACTATATCAAATTTCAAGTGAAAGATAAAAAATAAAAGAAAAATAATGGGCACAACCTTATGGAAAGGACAATGCATGAAAATTAAAGAGATTGGAGCATGGATAACATATTAATTGAATTGAATAAATTAAATTGATTTAGTAATTGCATTGTCTTACCAAATTGATAATGCACTAATTGGAAAGTAAGTGTACAATTAAATACAATGATGGTTTGAGTATCTACGGGGTATGGATGGGTTAAGGAATGGATGGATGTTAGAGTATAGTGGACCTAGGTATCACGATAGGTATGTATGGGAAAAATGACTGAGGATGTGCATAACCTTTCATATATTTATGGAAAATTGTACCATAGTAGAAAATAAATTGGTAGTACCAACAAATCTAACAAATCTATGTGAAATAGAGGAAAACTTATGGATTGAAAAATGATATCATTGTAAAAAAATAGCACTAGAGTGTATGAAAAACAATAGAAGTGTGTATGACTGCGTTGTTGAAGTATTTTTAAGCCAAGAAGTGGCCAAGTTTTCCTTTAATAAAATATGTAGTAAACATAACATGTTTATTGCATATTAATAGAAGACTTCTAAAAATATATAATATATAACGAATAATAGATAATTGATAAGATGATAAGATGATGATTACAATGGCCCCTAGGTTTGTACACCAAGTGGTGATAGAGTGCATTGTTAAGGCACTCCTTCCGACGCCACATGTTTGAACCTCTTCTAGACTACTCCCCATGCTAGGGGCCTGTGTGGGTGCACTTGGAGGTTATAGTGGCATCAAAACATAATAGGCTCCGTGTCACATGAGTACGAGCCCGACCTAGTTATTATATACTTATATGCATTGACTGGCCATGAGGTCGAGTTGTATTTTCCCTTTGACCTTCCATTAGAATAATTATATTATTATTATTATATCTATTATATGTCTATAACAACATGAATCCAATTTTCTATGCATGCCAACTAGGGATTGAATCATTTCTCCAAGATGCATAATGCTCCATGGCCCATGTAGGGTGCTCTCCAACCAAATGAACTCTCCATGTGGCCTTAATGAAGGCTTTCCACCATCAAATAAATAGAATTCCAATTCCTAAGGGAAGAATACCAAGCCAACAACTATATGAGGACAAACCATCACTAAAAAAGATATCACATTTGTGCAAGCCCATCATGGACCATTTCCTGTTTTCCAAACCATCTTTAACAATCCATGGGATAAAAAATACAATGTACTACAAATCTCATGAAGCACCCCAAACATGGTGTAAACACTTTTGAATAACCCCCAAATATAATACTCCCTATTTATAAGGAAAGTGTTTACACCAATGCCCATCGACTTGACTCCCTCTACAACTCCACCAAACCTTCTATCTGTAAATACATACTATCTTTGGTCCCATAATCAACCACTATCAGCTTCAAATAAATTTTCAACCACATTATCACAACATCTCAATCCTCCAATGAATAATGACCACTTATGAATATGAAGAAATATATCTTTGGAGAAAAATCTATATAAAAAACTTCATCATCCTCTAAATCATCATCAAGGGAAAACATCTATAAACACCACATCATGAACTATATATGAAATCCTACAAATCTAAACTTATCTCCATACAAAATTAAGACAAGTGGATCACATCTATCAAATCAACAATAATAAATATCCATACAAGTCAACTCCTCAATCCTAGAGTACAAAACACATTATATAGGAAATAATTCTTGCAAGATCATCATGAACCAATTAACATGAGAATATATCTCATGTACCTCAAATACTATACCAACTAAACCAACCTGAACTAGGTCAACTCCTTCATCCCATGAGAATCTCAAAGTAAGACTAACATAATGGGAAAATCCCTTTTTTTGAGAGAATCCATCAACATTGGCTCTATAGTCTATAATACTCCCATTAGCTATGTTGTTTGGAATCAATATCAACGTCATCATTTGTTAAGGTATCACACCTCTACTCTAATGAAAAGATGGATTTCTTATGTATGTAAGAAACCAATGCAACATGACTATAATATCTCACCCTATTTGAATATCTAGGAGATCATGTATGCTCTTGAACATCCTGAATTGTATGAGTGAACCATCTATATACCCTACAACCTAGAATAAGTGAGGGGATACCAACACCTAATCTCAGCTCAACTCCCTCTCAATCTAACTCATATTGAACCTTTGAATCGATATCCATATCAATAAACTCAACATTATCTTCAATCACTGAAGGAGAATCTAGTGAACTAGAATATTGCACATTCTCACTAACCATCACATCTATTTTCTACATAGTCACCCACTATGATATAATATTGATCATGTAACTTGTAGAAGTATTGCTATATCTATCATAAGATGTAATCACGACATATGGAACCTTGGAATCAACCATTGAATCCATAATAGGTTTTGAACCTATCTCTATGGCATCCCATCATGCATGTTCCACATATGATTGTTGGTGTCCATTTTGTCACCACTTTTGATCATTAAACACACTCTGATTGGCGTTATTTTCACTATTTTTGGTATGATAAGTTATTCTTTCCGCTATTCAGACTGTCAATCAGATTAGGTATGCATATATTTACACATTACATGAATTGGGCAAAAAATCATCATATTGTGATTTATTGATGTTTATTTGATATTTCTTGGCTTGCTTGGAAAATATATTTCATTCCACAGGTTATGGCTCTCAAACGACCTCCATTCAGATGCATGTTCATGTTGCAAATGATCAGTCGTATTCAGCCTGCCATTTAGACCCTCATTCAACCCATGAGATCATCAGTTGAGATATTCTCAGGCCATTAGAAAGCAAACTGTTACATGGGTTCTGTTTAGAACGCGGCTATTCTGGTGCGTAAGCTAGTGTTTTGGAAGATTCCCTCTCTTGCATGCTTAGCACGACAGCACATATCTCTACCCACATCAAAATATGATCAACGTCTCAATGACCACGTGAAGGAAACCAATGTCGTGGAACATGGTAGAGGCTCCGTGCGCTGTCACACACTATTATGGGGCCGTTCTTTGGCCATGTGTTGTCGTGAGTTGTTAAGAAGAGCCGTTTTATGGCATTAATACTGCCAATTATAAGAGCAGTCGATCACTAAAGGGTCGACTTGCTCTCCCATTTGTAATTATGTATATATAGATGTCTTCGTGACTAAAACGAGTTAGTCTCTTAGTTTAGAAGAGTCTTTAGTCTTTTTCAGCTGCAAGTAGATGCAAAAATGTCGTAACTCCATTTTCAATTAATATACCTATGTTCTAGTTTTATGAAAGCTCAGTAGTGTGCGTGGTGATTGATTGATTAAGGCGCAGCCTTTGATTGCTGAGAAGGGCCCCTCAACAACCAATGGTCTTCCGTCTATGTACATAATTTTTCTTTGTCTTCTGCACATAAGTTGTGTTATTTGTTTAATTCATGCAGTTATTTTGTATATGATATCTTTGTCTTGTAGTATGTATGTTGTTTTACCACTTATGGAAATTATACCTCTGTTTTATGATATGTATATCTCATTTTTTCTTCATGTTAATGATATTTTCAGAATGTAATTAGTGACCGGTCACTCTTAGTTCACCTAGTTTGCTTACATTGTTTAGTTTGCTTAGTTTTCTATTAGTTATGTTATTCACAGATACCTAGAGTTTAGTTAGCTTAACATTCCAAGTTTAGTCATAGTTAGAATTAGTTGTGTCAGTTTCTTTCCTGTAGCTGTAGGTTAGTCTTATTTATTTCAGTTTTGTTTCTTTATGCCATAGAAATAGTTCATTCCTTAGACAATGATTTAGAATAGGTTACTTCTTATTATCTTAGCTCCTAAACACTTGATTCCTTGCTTCCTTGCACTGTAGGTTCATATGAACCAGTCAGCTGACGTTAAGATTATCCAAATTGCTTCTTTCTTTAGTTTAAATCGTTTTCCTCCATCCGTACTATCATTCGCATAGTCATCTAGATCGTCATTCAGACCTTAATACTTTCTGCATTGTTTTTATGCTTGTTTAGAATCCAGTTTCTTAGGTATTTGAACTGTAACATTTCTTGCAATTAATTAGTATTCTTAACTGTAATTAAGACCTTTTTTTACACCACTTAGAGTTTTAATTTAGTTTCATCATTATCTTTAGTTTTCATTCTATTTTCCCTTAACTTTTCTTTAGTTTCTTTACAGATTATGTTTCTTTTCTATCTGCTTCATTAATGCTTTACTGTTACAGAATTTATCAGTTTCATTCTTAGTGTAGTTTATCATATGTTGTTAAGATTAATTTCAGATTAGGCTTAGTAATTTTGATTCTCCAAGTTATCTCAGTCTTGGATTATTTCTCCCATTCATACAGTTAATGAAGATGTTCATGAAAAAGGGTTTGGTTCAGAAATAAGTATCTTTATCAAGTTTTATACTTGCTTCTATATAAAATATCTTTATCAAGTTTTATACTTGCTTCTATATAAAATATCTTTATCAAGTTTTATACTTGCTTCCGAATCAAATTCCATTCAAGTAAATATCTTTATTAAGTTTTCTACTTGCTTCTAGATTTCATTAGTTCCAATTCATTTGCTCATGGATAGAAAATAGGTCATAATGTTTAAAGTTAATTGTAGTTGGACAATTTTTAGTTTGCACTTATATGTAGAAGTTAAATTAGATTTGTTTCCATTTTGTTTCCTTGTCACGTTTGAAAGTCACTTTGATACATTCACTGCCATCCCTATTACATTTGATACACTTCCTGAGAATCCCCATGGAGAATGGAATTAGGTAGTTTAGTGTAGTCTTGAATACTAATTGAATGCATGAATAATTATTGAATTCACTTAGTCTGTAGCTTTTCTTTGAGTTGATATAGTTCTTTGTTTCATAATTAGTCATCAGTTGAATTATCTCATAGATATATTTCTGAATTCATTTACAGTTGTTTCTAAACTCCTAGATTAGATTTTTAGTCAGTAATTTCCAACTTCATCAAAGTAGTTATGTTTTTTATTCAGTCTTGCTTCCTAGAATAACATTATTGTTTTTATATCTTTCAGTTATTATTCATAGAGTAGAGTAGTATAGATTGATACTATTCTAATCTGTTGGTTTAGTTAGGTTTAATTAGTTTGTTTGTTGTATTTTTGAAGTTTGGCTCGGTTTTTCATTTTGAAAGATCTTTCGATCTTTTCTTTATTAAATATTTCTAAGGTATGCCGAGCATAAACTTAGGTCCCATTCTACCTCAGCATATATTGTGCCACAACTCTAAGATTACCAACCCTGGTCGATAATTAAATATTTTGGTGATTCTTTAAGATAGTAATTACACCTCAGCAATGACTTAAAACTAGAAGGCTCATCCAACCTCTCATTGGAACGTACAAGTACCACTGGATCAACAAGTAACTTGTAAATGAAACCCTCTTTACTTTTCTAGCTAAAGTCCACGAACTAGCTAGATTACAATCATTGTGGTGCACAAGTATCCCTAAAAAAAACTCTTCATTATATATCTGAATGGACTAGATCAAGATTCTATCTTGATCTATGTTGACTACTATGGAAAAAAACCTTGATGTCCTTATCAAGAGAACATCCTTGTAGACACTCTCCTTCTTCATACTGAAGTTGGGAAATCAATGCAAAAATTTCTTCAAGACAGAAAGCACTCCATAGTGCAAATGACCAACTCTTAAGCCACATCTCACACAAATTGGTATTACAATGCATTAAATCACCATGATTCATAGGATCTACCCACAATATGTAAATATCTCCAATAAAATCCTTTTTTCCAAAATATGGGTTCATATTCTAAATATGACCTCCTAAGCATCAAACTTGGACATATAATGAAGAGGTACTATACAAAATACTAAAAGAAGATTCTTCTTCAACATAGGAACATACAAAACATTATTCACATGAAGAGCGCCACATGTGGGTATCCAGAAGGAGATAGATCCAAATTTCATGAGATAAGTGGAATCATCATTCATGTCTACACTCATGCCTCCCTCTTGCTCCTAAATCCCATGGAATAAAAAACTTCCATATGTAATATGTCTTGAGGCTTCATTTTCCACATACCAGCCAACATTGGGTGTGGTGTTAGAAGGTGAACAAGATACCAATGCCATGTCCATCCTATAAAATATGCAATATGAAGAAGAAAAACCCTTCCAAGGGTCAAGTTGCTTCTCCCAAGAAACCTAGAGATTCTCATCCAATGACCTAAAATAGGTCAAGTACTTGTCCAAGGTAAAATCTAGCTAAAATATAAACTCATTGTTACTCAAGCATGATATTAACCATAACAAGCTCTGATACCACGTGGAAGATTTTTGAGTTGGAGTTTTCATGCCAAAAAGAAAAGTTCACCTTTCAACATTGATTGATTCTCTAACCACAACCCTAGAATTTTTAGCTTTAGAACTGCTATAAATTAGAGCACAAAACAATAATGGAAAGAGTAAAACAATTCACTTCCCTAACAACCCCCAAAATTCCTAACAATACAAGCCAAAAGTACCAAACACAAGGATAAATTTTAGACCTTGTATGGAAACTTATCAACCAATAACTAGACCTAAAAATACTCTTTTACTACAACAATATTCGTCGTATAACAAAGTATGGAAACAACAAATTCAACCCCTTATATTCTTCCATTAGATGACAAATTGCTTAATAATTTTCCCATTTACTTAAGTCAAATTGGGAAGAGATATATGTTGATGTATATGTAACTTCGGAATGTATTTCACATATATGTATATTGTATTCCTATAGAGATGGTATTATTCCTCTATAAGGAAGTGTCGTCATTTATATTGTAAGTGTCCTAACTTATACTTGATGGGTTATTAGACCACCTTATTTGGGGTCGGCCCTGTATAAGTCATGTGGGTCAAAGGGTTATTAGACCACCCTATTGGGGGTCGGCCATGTGGGTCAAAGGGTTATTAGACCACCCTATTGGGGGTCGGCCCACTCAGCATTATGTTATGTGGTAAAGTTCGAGCCTACATGAGTTAGGTAAAAAGGCAAGTCAAGTCAAGTATAAATAGAGTGCGGGAGGCACTCTATTTACTCACTCACTTCTCACACATGCACTCAAGGAGGAGTGGCGCACTTATGGAGGAGGAGGATCTGCTGCTAGGTTATGGCTATCTCTCTTGGTTGGTTGTATCATTGCTCTATCTATCTCTGAGGAAGTTATTGGGGTTTTTCACCTTTATGGTTTTCCCCAAGTAAATCTTTGTGTCTCTTGTGTGCTTGCATTATTGTCTCCATGATTGATATGCTGTAGCTATGATGTACATGTTGTTCTCTTAGTTAAGATCCTATATCAGATTGAAGTAAATTCTGAAAATTCAACAATATATAACTGTAAATAGCAATGAATGAAGAAAAAATATAGCTGAAATTCATATACGGAAATTGCACAAGATATGGATAGCTAGAAACTCCATTAATAAGCTTAAGATGAAGTACATGTTCATACCATAGCCTTCTCTCAAGGATAGTAAATGTTGATGTAATTGTAACTTCGGAATGTATTTCACCTATGTATATTATACTCCTATAGAGATGTTATTATTCCTCTATATGTAAGTGGCATCATTTGTATTGACAAGTGTCGCAAGTGTCGCAACTTGCATGTGATGGGTTATTAGACCACCAAGTGTGGGGTCGGCCCTGATTAGTATTACCATGGGTTATTAGACTGAGTTAGACAAGTCGGCCCTGCTAGTTTAGTAGGAAGGTCAGGTCATGTATAAATAGAGTGCAGGAGGCACTCTATTTGATCACTTTATTATTCACTTCTACACAAGTGAGGAAGGAGGAGTAGCTGCTAGGAGGACTATCTTTTGTACTTGGGTTGTATCATTGCTCTTTCTATCTCTGAGGAAGTTGTGGGGTTTTTCACCTTTATGGTTTTCCCCAGTGAAACTTTGTGTGTCTATTGTCTCATGTGATTGCTTATTGTGATTGATATGCTTGATATGTTGTGCATGTTATTCTCTCAGTAAAGATCCTAGAGTATATTGAATTGATGCTAAGAAATTAACATGGTATCAGAGCTAACCTGAGAAGAAGACACTATGCAGTTACGGAAGCTAGGGCTTCTTGTTTATTGGGTTTCTCTCCATAGATCTTGAAAAGCAGTAAAGTGGATTGACTCTCCTCATCAAGGCACATATTTATGTTCAATCAGAATTCAATTCTGAGCACTTTCATTTTTTGCCCTAAAAATTAGGGTTTCCACAAAAATAGGAATTTCTAAATTTTGAGACCATAGCTAGAAACGCCTTGAAAAAATCTAATTTTAGAGCTTCGGATCAAAAATTTTGGTTGGGTGAAGCTCTGGGAAACTAAAACCCTAATTCAGGGTCCTCCCAAGTGAATACAGGAGATTGAAAAGCATTTATGAAGGGTGAAACTTTGTAGTTTTCAATTTCTGAGTATACCAGGCTGATCAGCTCATTAAGGCACATCTTTCTATCCTTTCAGAAGTTTGAAATTCACAATTTGAATTTTTAGGGTTTCTCTGACAAACCCTAATCTAGCACCAGATCCAGATTTCTGCAAATCAAGTGGTAAGACCTAAGTCTTTTCTATTTCCATTTGAAGTACTCTTTAATATGTCTCACCACACCAAGCTTGAGGATAAGCTTGAAGGGGCTGATAACTTTCGAGCATCGAAGTATAGGATTGGGTTAATCCTGGAAGAAAATGAATTGGATACTTACATAAGTGAAGAGGTCCCTGTCCCTAAGGGAGAAGAGGCTAAGGCCTTACATAAGAAGAACTTGGTCAAGGCAAATAGGATCATAGTTGATTATATCAAAGACCATGTCATACCACATGTGTCATCTCTAAATACACCCAAGGAGATGTTTGATTCCCTAACCAAGCTATTTGAAGGGAAGAACATAAATCGGAAGATGACTCTGCGGAACCAGTTGAAAGGGGTAAATATTCAGAATGGAGAGACCATTCAATCTTATTTTTCAAAGGTCTCTCAGATCAAGGAACAACTTGAAGCTGTGGATTAAGTAGTGGACAATGGTGAAGTTGTCATGACCACATTGAATGGCCTACCTAGGTCATGGGAATCCTTCATCCAAGGAATCTGTGTAAGAAAGAAGTTGATATCATTCAGTAGACTATGGGAGGAATTCTCACAAGAAGATGCCAAGCTTGTGGCCCGAGAAGAAAATATGGGGAATGAAGATCAAGCTCTCACAACACACACCAAGGGAAGCAAGTTTAAGAGGGAGAGATCTCATAACAAGAAACATTCTTACCCTCATCACAAGAAGAAAGATCTATCTCATGTTTGATGTTTCGATTGTAATTAAATAGGACACTTTGCTTCAAATTGTCCCAAGAAGAAGAAAGACAACAACAATAAATTCAACAAAAAGAAGAGGTACAACAAGAAGAGATTTCATGCTCATGCTGCTGAGGATGATGAGCCTCCCAAGAAGAAGGCTAGCGCAGAAAGTGATGCTTCATCAAGTGAAGATGAATATGTTCTAATCTCTGCTCTCACAGGTACTATCTCTCATGGACATAATGATTGGCTTATTGATAGTGGGGCTTCCAAACACATGACTGGGTTTAAAGAATCTTTTGTAAATCTATCTAAACATGATTCACCCCATAAATTGAAACTTAGGGATGACTATCAATATCCTATCAAGGGAAGTGGTGAAGCCTCCTACAACCTAGACACTGGGAAGTCTTTGAAGATAAAAGATGTTCTATATGTACTTGGGCTCAAGAAGAACCTACTCTCCATATCTTCATTGGATGCAAAAGGCATGAGGGTTGCATTTGTAGATGGTCAAGTCCTAATGTGGCCAAAAGATAAAACTATAGATGATGCAGTAGTGATTGGAGAGCAAGAGGTAGGATTGTAGAAATTGAAGGCACAACATGAACATGCCATGGTTCATGAATCCATGGAGCCAAGTGTACTTTGGCATAGAAGGCTTGCACATGTGCACTATAGAGCACTACCAATTGCAAGTAAAGTTGTAGAGGGTCTTCCTGAAATCAAGACAAACCATGAAGGTGTTTGCAAAGGATGTGAAAAAGGAAAGAACATTCAAAAGGCATTTCCAAGCAGTGAAAGAAAAGATAAAGGAATCTTGCAAATTATCCACTCTGATGTATGCGGTCCAATGTCATCCAGTTCTTTGAGTGGGTATGTATATAACTATGTCTCTTTAATTGATGATTTCTCTAGGAAGACTTGGGTTTATGTCTTGAAGAACAAAGATGAAGTGTTTGATAAGTTCAAGGAATTCAAATTCTTGATGGAAAAACAAACTGATAAGAAGATCAAGACCGTCAGATCCGACAATGGTGGAGAATTCACTTCAAGTGATTTCAAGAACCTATGCAGTGATTCAGGGATTAAGAGGGAGTTGACTGCTCCCTACAATCCACAACAGAATGGAGTTGCATAAAGGAAAAATAGAACAATCATGGAAGCAGCACGGGCAATGCTGCATGACCAAGATTATCCTGTGCATCGTTGGGTAAAAGCAGCTAGGATAGCTGTATATGTGCATATCAGAACACCTCACAAGATATTGGACAACAAGACACCAGAAGAGGTCTTCTCTGGTAAGAAACCTGAAGTCAGCCATCTCAGAATATTTGTTTGTTTAGTATATACACATATCCCAAAGGAAAATAGGACAAAGCTAGATCCTTCAGGAAAGAAGGGCATCTTTGTGTGGTACAGTGAAAGATCAAAGGCTTATAGAATATACTTTCCTGGGTTCAAGAAGATTGATGTCAGCAGGGATGTAACATTCGATTAGGACTCAGCTCACATCAAATCAAAGAAGGCACCTGTTGAAGATCATGAAGAACCAAAGGAAAACAGATTCCAAGACTCCACCATGACTGAATAAATTCCATAAGCATATCGTGAAGTAGAAGATCTGCAGGAACTTGTAGATCCACCCCGTGAGAAGAACTCTCACAAAAGAAAACCTGCATGGGCTAGAGAGCTCATTCAAGATGTAGAAAGATATGGCATTCCAGAAGAAGAACACAGAGAAAGGAAGAGAACTATATCACATACCGGCTATGTTTCCTTACCGTGTGACATTATGAACAAAGAACCTTCCAATTATGAAGAAGCAGCGGAAAAGAAAAAATGGAAGGATGCCATGGTTGAGGAATACCAATCAATCATGAAGAATGATGTTTGGGATGTAGTCCCAAGACCTAAAGGGAAGTCTGTTGTGACTTCCACGTGGATCTACAAGATCAAGCATGTTGCATATGGCAGCATAGAAAAATACAAAGCGATATTTGTAGCTCGTGGCTTCTCCCAGAAAGAGGGGATAGACTATGAAGAGAATTTTTCTCATGTATCCAGGTACACTTCCATCAAATCAGTACATTCCCTGGCTGCAATGATGAAATGGAATATACACCAGATGGATGTCAAGACAGCTTGCTTGAATGGTGTAGTCGAGGAGGAAGTGTATGTCGACTTGGTTTTGAGGCACATGACAGAGAGTCATATGTGTGCAGGTTGAAGAAAGCCGTGTATGGCTTGAAGCAAGCTCCTAGGACTTGGTATCGTAGAATAGATAGATTTCTATCCAGTTTTGGATTTACCAAGATTAAAGCGGATTCCAACCTTTACTACAAGGTTGAGGAAGGAAATCCTGTGATACTACTATTGTATGTGGATGACCTGTTTGTAATAGGTGAGGATGGGTTGATTGCTGGTACCAAGAGAAAGCTTGCTGCCAAGTTCGAGATGAAGGACTTGGGGATGATGCACTATTTCCTAGGCATGGAGGTGTGGCAGAGTGTAGATGGAATCTTCTTTGAACAAGGAAAGTATGCAGTAGAGATCCTGAAGAGGTTCAGGATGATGGAATGCAAGGCCATGGCCACACCTATGGCATCGAACCTAAAGCTTCTGTGTGATGCTTCATCTGATCCGGGTTATGTCACTGTGTATCGTCAGATGATTGGGTCCTTGATGTACCTGATGAACACTAGACCACATATTTTCTTTTCGGTGAACACATTGAGCCAGTTACTGACGGATCCCAGAGGTGTTCACCTAGTTGTTGTAAAGCATATTCTGAGGTACCTGAAGGGTACAATTTATTATGGGCTCAAGTATGCTGCGAATCAAAAGTTTAACCTGCAGGGTTATGTTGATTCAGAATGGGCAGGCAGTGCTGCAAATAGGAAGAGAACATCTAGGTGTTGCTTCAGTATGGGATCAGGTGTGACCTCTTGGTTTAGTAGGTAGCAGTCCTACATAGCATTGAGTATAGTCGAGGTAGAGTATGTTGCAACTTGTTCAGCTAGTTGTGAGGTAGTATGGCTCCGGAAGATACTGTCTAAGTTATTTGATCTCCTATTGGAGGCTACTGGTATCTTTTGTGACAACCAGAGTTGTGTGAAGCTGTCTGAGAACCCGGTGTTCCACGATAGGTCGAATCACATTGAGATCAAATACCACTATATTATAGATATGGTGCAGAGAGGAGCAGTGAAGCTCCTGTATGTTACGACGGATGAGCAGGTTGTAGATGTGTTGACGAAACCACTAGATAGAGTGAAGTTTGAATACTTCAGAGAGAGGCTTGATCTTCTTTAGATTGATGACACTTCGAGGAAGAAGTGATGGACACATTTGCAGGAGCCATTCCAAGCATGGTGAGAGGAGCATCCTTCCCATGGCTGTGGATGTAAGCGATGGATGATGAACATCAGAACGATGCTCCAGTTACTGCTTTGTATATGCATCATGTTGAATGCTTTGATCAGTTTGATCATGTATTTGTATATACATCATGTTGGATGCTTTGATCAGTTTGATCATGTATTTGTATATGCATCATGTTGGATGCTTGATATGATCAGGTGGATCATGTATTTGTATATGCATCATGTTGGATGCTTGATATGATCAGTTGGATCAAACATTTGTATATGCATTATGTTGGATGCATTGTATGATCAAGTGGATCATGTATTTATATATGTATCAGGTGGATCATGTATTTATATATGTATCAAGTGGATCATGTATTTATACATGTATCAGGTGGATGCATTGTATGATCAAGTGGATCATGTATGTATCAGGTAGATACTTTGTATGCATCAGATGGATATATTGTTTGATCAGGATGATCATAGATGACGAACTTCAAGATGTTGCTCTAGATGATATGCATCAAGATGATGCTATGATGATGATCATGATTATTATAGACGACGAGATTCAGGATGTTGCTCCAGATTATATGCACCAGGATGATGCTATGATGATGATCAGGATGACCACAGACGACGAGCTTCAGGATGTTGCTCCAGATGATATGCATCAGGATGATGCTATGATGATGATCAGGTTGATCATGTGATGATGTACATCAGGATGATGTGTGGTGAGTATCAGGTTGATACTCTGTGGCCATGGATAGGTTGTGTAGGTAGCATAGAAAAGATCCTTTAAAATCCGGACAGGTAGAATGGTGTGCTCGTAACAGCCTAGGATGATCTATCAAGATCCAGACAGGTAGAGTAGTGTGCTCATAATATCCTGGGATGCTCTGAGTAGGTTTTGCTATGATTTTGCATAGAAAATATCCTTTAAAATATGGACAGGTAGAGTGGTGTTCTTGTAATAGCCTGGGATGCTCTATCGATATCCAGACAGATAGAGCAGTGTGCTCATAACATCCTGGGATGCTCTGAGTAGGTTTTTCAAAAGTTCACATAGAAAAGATACTTTAAAATCCGGACAGGTAGAGCGGTGTGCTCATAGCATCCTGGGATGCTCTGAGTGGGTTTTGGGAAGGTCAAAAGGTAAAAGAACCTATTGTTTATGTTAGGTTTTGTTGATGCATGTAATCAGTCTTAGGTTCCATAGTATGGCTACTGATGATGAAGACCTACAAGTGGTGGGCCTACATACAGTAAGAAAAAGGACTGGCTCTGTAGAACTTCCTATGACGAGTAGATTGGAGATTGATTGAGATAGCAATAGTAGTGACGATGATCCAGAGAAGAAGACTTGTGCTAGCAGATCTGTGTCAAAAAATACCTTCCTAATTAAGAGGGAGTGTTTATGTAATTGTAACTTTGGAATGTATTTCACCTATGTATATTGTACTCCTATAGAGATGTTATTTTTCCTCTAAATGGAAGTGTCGTCATTTGTATTGACAAGTGTCGCAAGTGTTGCAACTTGCATGTGATGGGTCATTAGACCACCAAGTGTGGGGTCGGCCCTAATTAGTATCACCATGGGTTATTAGACTGAGTTAGACAAGTCGGCCCTGCTAGTTTATTAGGTAGGTCAGGTCATGTATAAATAGAGTGCGAGAGGCACTCTATTTGATCACTTTATTATTCACTTCTACACCCATTGTAAAGTGGCGCATAAGTGAGGAAGGAGGAGTAGCTGCTAGCAGGACTATCTCTTTTACTTGGGTTGTATCATTGCTCTTTCTATCTCTAAGGAAGTTGTGGGGTTTTTCACCTTTATGGTTTTCCCCAGTGAAACTCTATGTGTCTAGTGTCTCATGTGATTGCTTATTGTGATTCATATGCTTGATATGTTGTACATGTTATTCTCTCAGTAAATATCCTAGAGTATATTGAATTAATGCTAAAAAATTAACAGTAAAATTATTCTAACTCTAAAAAATCCCTTTCTAGGGTAAATCAAAAAAACCCTAGAAACCAAGGATATCCATTACTCAAGAATATATCCAACACACCATCCAAGGAAAGACATACTCTTATTCTCTTCTTCTTCACCAATCCACCCTAGGGTTTTATCACAAAATCCTAATCTCCAAGATATAAACCTTAACCCTATAGCACCAAGATGCTCCAATATGTTCCAATATACTCCAAGAAGATCAAGAAAACCTACCACCTCAAGATAGATATAAATAACAAGTAAAAGCAAAGACACTAGAGAGAGAGAGATAGAGAGGAATTGTGCACTCTTATCTAGGTCACATCTATGCAATATGATGAATGAACTCTCCTTCCTCTATTTATATGAGAGTTAAGTGTTATGATCTTTCCTAGGGGTATAATGGGGGGCCAAAGGGACCTTTAAAGTAATAATAGTGGATGCGTTTCAATATAAGGTGGACTAGGTCCACTAAGTTTGTTATTATTAAATAAGATCCAATATTGTAGTTATTTGTGAATAAATGTAATGGGGCCTTATTAAGGAAGGTCCACTCGATATTTAAGAAGGTCTTATGGTTAGAGTATTATCTTGTGATCTATAAATAAGGATGGAGTCCTCACTATGAATCATGTGTGAAGTATATTGTATTTGGAAGTTATCTCATAAGGGGTTTCCTCCTCAAAGTGACAACTGAACATATTGGATTCCTTCCATAAATGATCAATTTGAATGTTTTTTCCTACCTCAAGAGTTTTTAAATTAAAAAAATTGGAGCATATTTGATATCTTAAGGTACATTGCAAGTGGTATTAGAGCACTTTCTTGGGCCCAAAAGACAATTTTTTTCTTCTTCTATTTTGCAGGTTTTCAAATGGAAAAAGATGGTTGAAACACTCAGAACATTTTATGAGTATATGCGATAAGAATTTCCAAAAACTAATTATGTATCTCCATTCTCCTCACAAAAACACATTAAAAAAAAATGTTTGAATAAGAGTCTAGACAAAGGAGATATTGTAGTTTGAAATCTACTCTTTTTTACGGATTTTGGTGATGACCATGGGTCAAGTAGAGGATATAAACTTTGATAAAGTGATCATATTGATGCCAAATCAGTTTCATTGGATATAGAATTTTTGGGTATGTTATATGACATATTATATGATATATTTTCATTAAATAATGAGTGCAGTTAGTAGCTATTATAAATTTATATCTTCAATACCCTAGTTTTCTTACTATTAACTTATGGCATTTTACAGGGATATATTAGGCCCCATCATTGAACAATATCAAAGATTCTATGAATATTATGTGAAAGAATCCCATCATATAAGTTTTCTTGAAATTTGTATGGAATATGAGGAACATATTCAACAAAGACCACACAGAGTAGAAGAATTTTCACACCTTGAAGTGATTCATACAAAGAGACTCCATTTAGAGAATAAAAGAAGAAAATTACACAAAAATATTGGAAATTTGAAAAGATATTGATGAAGAGTATACAAGGGAGATATATGGGTGGTGTGATTTGGAGGAGGCTTGTGATGAATGGTCCATAGATAGATATCATTTATGGGATGGAAACCACTTTCACCTTCTATTTGATGACTCTACTACTCTTTATGTAGAGATAATCATGGAAGGGATCCTTAAAAAGTTTATGACTACCATTTTTTAGTTTGTGTATTCTACATCAATAGTATTCCTCCAAGAACCTCATATGGCATTTTACAGCTACATGCCTGGCATTTTAGATATGGCTATATCTATATCTTTCGATTCATGTGACAATGTTAAGGATAACCATTCCTTTCCATATTTTGGGCTTAGGTATATTTATTTGGGGGAAAACATGACCACTTTAACATGGGATCGGTTTTATGGATGACTTCAATATCGGATCCAGTATTTTCACATGGGATAATGACTACTTTATAATTGTGGTTAGCACTTGTACATGAGACCCAAGTTTATAGTGGATCTTCTTGGATACTTTAGTAGGGTGTTTATCACTTGTACATGGGACCTTGGTGTTAAATTTTGAGCATTATCAATGCATAACAATCACAATAAGCATGACAAGCATCACAAGATTCAAAAGCATGAGAGACAAGAGACACAGAGTTTCCGTGGGGAAAACCCTAAGGTGAAAAACCCCACAACTTCCTCAGAGATAGAGAGAGCAATGGCTCAACCAAAGTACAACCAAAATACACTTGAGATAGTCTCCTAGTAGCAGATGATCCTCCTTTTCACTAGTGCGCCACTTCTGAGTGAGAGAAGTGTGACTTTTTGAATAATGCAAATAGATATCTCCCGATCTCTATTTATACTTAACCTGTTTTCCCATTTACACTATGGGGCTGACTTGTCTATCTAGATACATCCATAATATACTATATATTTCAGGGCCGACCCCACACATGGTGGTCTAATAAACCATCGACAAGTACACACACTTGCGACACTTATCAATCCGCATGACGACGCTTCCTTATAGAGTAATAACACATCTCTAATAAGGGTACAATAAATATATATGAAATACATAGATGAAATACTTTCTGAAGTTACATATACATCAACACTCCCTCTTAACTAGGAAGGTATTTCTCGACACAGATCTGTTAGACAAGTCTTCTTCTCGGGATCATCGTCATCGTCATCGTCACTGCTGCTGCTATCTCAACCAATCTCTGACTCTACTCATCGTAGGAAGTTCTACAGAGCCAGTGCTTTTTCATACTGGATGTAGGCCCACCACCTGCAGTTCTTCGTCATCACTGTCCATACTGTGGAATCCTCAGGACTTATTACATGCGTCACAAAACCTCGAAAGAGCATCCCAGGCTATTACGAGCACATGGCTCTACTTATAGGATCTCCCAAGGCCATATTATATGTGAGCTCACCACAAAACCTCGCAAGAGCATCCCAGGCTGTTACGAGCACATAGCTCTACCTATAGGATTTCCCAGGGATAGATTATATGTGGTCACCACAAAACCTCGCAAGAGCATCCCAGGCTATTACAAGCACACAGCTCTACCTATAGGATCTCCTAGGGACAGATTATATGTGGTCATGGCAAAACATCACAAGAGAATCCCAGGACTTATTACGGGCACACAGCCCAACCTATCGGATCTCCCAAGGACATATTATATGCCATAGGACAAAACCTCGAAAGAGCATCTGCCAGATATCCCAGGGACAAATTATATGCCATAGGAAAAACCTCGAAAGACTATCTGCAGATCTCCCAGGGCCAAATTATATTTCCTCCCAGAGCAAAACCTCGAAAGAGCATTTGCCAGATATCTCAGGGCCAAATTATATGCCATAGGAAAAACCTCGTAAGACTATCTGCAAATTTCTCAGGGCCAAATTATATGCTCATCTGCACAACCTGATCCATGGCCATAGAGTATCAACCTAATACTCACCATACATCATCCTGATGTACACATGATCATCCTGATCATCATCACTGCAACATCCTGCTACATATCATCTACAGCAACATCCTGAAGCTCGTCATCCATGATCATCCTGATCGTACAATGCATCTAACTGATGCATACCAAGTATCTACCTGATACATATCATCATACATGATCCACCTGATCATACAATGCATCTACATGATGCATACCAAGTATCTACCTGATACATATCATCATACATGACCCACCTGATCATACAATGCATCTACTTAATGCAAATACAAATACATGATACATATCACCATACATGATCCACCTGATCATACAATGTATCCACCTGATACATATACAAATACATGGTCCAAGCATCCAACATGATGCATATACAAAATACATACAAATGATCCTATTGATCATATCCAGCATCCAACATGATGTGTACATACATATAAATGATCCAACTGATCATATCCAGCATCCAACATGATGCGTACACAAAATATATATAAATGATCCAACTGATCATATCCAGCATCCAACATGATGCATACATACATATATAAATGATCCAACTCATCATATAAAGTAGAAACCAGAACATCATCCTGATGCTCATCATCCAGTGCTTACATCCATAGCCATGTGAAGGATCCTCCCTCCAACATGCTTGGAATGGCTTCTGCAAATGTGTCCATCACTTCTTCCTCAAAGTGTCATCAATCTGAAGAACAACAAGCCTCTCCCTGAGGTACTCGAACTTCACCCTCGCTAGTGGCTTCGTCAACACATCTGCAATCTGCTCGTCCTTTGCAACGTACAGGAGCTCCATAGCTCCTCTCTTCACCATATCCCTGATATAGTGATATTTGATCTCTATGTGTTTCGACTTGTCATGAAACACTGGGTTCTCGGATAGCTTCACACAACTCTGGTTATCATAGAAGATACCAGTAGCATCCAACGGGAGATCAAGTAACTTAGACAATAGCTTCCATAGCCATACTACCTCACAACTAGCTGAACAGGCTGCAACATACTCTGCCTCAGCTATACTCAGTGCTACGTAGGACTTCTTCCTGCTAAACCAAGAGATCACACTTGATCCCATACTGAAGCAGCACCTAGATGTGCTCTTGCTATTTGTAGCACTTCCAGCCCAATATAAATCAACATAACCTTGCAGGTTAAACTTTTGATTCGCTTCATACTTGAGCCCATAATCCACTATACCCTTTAGGTACCTCAGAACATGCTTTACAGCAACCAGGTGAACACTCCTCGGATCCGTCAGGAACTGGCTCAATGTGTTCACAGCAAAGCAAATATCTGGTCTCGTGTTCGTCAAGTACATCAAGGACCCAATCATCTAACGATACATAGAGACATCAACCGGCTCAAATGAAGCATCACATAGAAGCTTCAGATTCGATGCCATAGGTGTGGCCATGGCCTTGCAATCCAACATCCCGAATATCTTCAAGATGTCTACTGTGTACTTTCCTTGACCAAGGAAGATCCCACCTGCACTCTGCCACACCTCCATACCTAGGAAATAATGCATCATTCCCAAATCATTCATATCGAACTCAGCAGCAAGCCTCTTCTTAGTATCTGCAATCAGTCTGTCATCTCCTGTTACAAATAAGTCATCCACATACAGGAGTAGAATCACAGGATTCCCTTCCTCAACCTTGTAGTAGAGGTTGGAATGCGCTTTACTCTTGGTAAAGCCCAAACTAGATAGAAACTGTCCATCCTACCATACCAGGTTCTGGGAGCTTGTTTCAAGCCATACAAGGCTTTCTTCAATCTGCACACATATGACTCCCTGTCATGTATTTCAAAACCGATTGGCTGCTCCACATATACTTCCTCTTCAACTACACCATTCAAGAAAGCAGTCTTGACATCCATATGGTGTATTTTCCATTTCATTGTTGCAGCCAGGGAGAGTACTGTTCTGATGTAAGTATACCTGGCTACAGGTGCAAAAGTTTCTTCATAATCTACTCCCTCTTTCTGAGAGAAGCCACGAGCTACGAATCTTGCCTTGTATTTCTCTACATTACCATGTGTAGCATGCTTGATTTTGTAGATCCATTTTGAAGTCACAACGGACTTCTCTTTAGGTCTTGGGACAACATCCCAAACATCATTCTTCATTATTGATTAGTATTCCTCAACCATGGCATCCTTCCATTCTTTCTTTTCCGTTGCTTCTTCATAATTGGAAGGTTCTTTGTTCATAATTTCACAGAGTAAAGCAACATAGCTGGTATGTGATCTGGTTCTCTTCTTTGCTCTGTGTTCTTCTTCTGGAATGCCTAATCTTTCTGCATCTTGAATGAGCTCTCTATCCCATGCAAGTTTTCTCTTGTGAGAGTTATCCTCACAGGGTGGATCTACAGGCTCTTACGGATCTTCAAACTCACGAACAACTTCTGGAATTGCTTCAGTCATGGTAGTGTCTTGAAATCTAGTTTCCTTAGGTTCTTCATAAACTTCGATAGGTTCCTTCCTTGATTTGATGAATGCTGAGTTTTCATCAAATGTTACATCCCTGCTGACATCAATCTTCTTGAACCCTGGAAAGTATATTCTGTAAGCCTTCGAGCTTTCACTGTAACCCACAAAGATACCCTTATTTCCTGAAGGATCTAGTTTAGTCCTCTTTTCCTTTGGAACAGGAGTGTATACTGGACAACCAAATATTCTGAGATGGCTGACTTCAGGTTTCTTACCAAAAAAGACCTCTTCTGGTGTCTTGTTGTCCAATATCCAGTGGGGTGTTCTTTTCTGCACATACACAGTTGTTCTAGCTGCTTCTACTCATAGGTGCATAGGTAGATCCTGGTCATGCAGCATTGCCCTTACTGCTTCCATGATTGTTCTGTTCTTCCTTTCTGCAACTCCATTCTGTTGAGGATTATAAGGAGCAGTCAACTCCCTCTTAATCCCTGAATCACTGCAAAGCTTCTTGAAGTCACCTGAGGTGAATTCTCCACCATTGTCGGATCTGAATGTTTTGATCTTCTTGTCAGTTTGATTCTCCATCAAGGTTTTGAATTCCTTGAACTTATCAAACACATCATCTTTGTTCTTCAAGAAGTATACCCAAGTTTTCCTGGATAAGTCATCAATAAATGAGACATAGTAAACATAACCACTTAGAGAACTCGATGACATAGGACCACATACATCTGAGTGGATGATTTCCAAGATATCTTTTGCCTTGCTTTCACGGCTTGGAAATGGCTTCTTAATATTTCTACCTTTTGCACATCCTTTGAAAACACCTTCATGTTTGGTCTTGATTTCAGGAAGACCCTCTATAGCCATGCTTGCAAGTGGAAGTGCCCTATAGTGCATATGAGAAAGTCTTCTATGCCAAAGTTCACTTGGCTCCATGGATTCATGCACCATGGCATGTTCAGGTTGACCCTTCAATTTATACAATCCTCCCTCTTGCTCTCCAATCACTACTGCATCATCGATTTTTTTACCCTTTGGCCACATTAAGACTTGGCCATCTACAAATTCAACCCTCATGCCTTTTGCATCCAATGCAGAGATGGAGAGAAGATTCTTCTTGAGCCCAGGTACATAAAGGACTTCTTTCATCTTCAAAGATTTTCCAGAATCTAGGTTGTAGGAGGCTTCACCACTTCCTTTGATTGGGTATTGATAATCATCCCCAAGTTTCACCTTATGGGGTGATTCATGTTCAGATAGATTCACAAAATATTTCTTAAACCCAGTCATGTGTTTGGAAGCCCCACTGTTAATCAACCAATGATTACAACCATTGGAGATAGTACCTATTAGAGCACAGATTAGAACATACTCTTCTTCACTTGATGAGTCATCATCACTATCATCACTTTCTTCCCTAGCCTTCTTCTTTGGAGGTTCATCATCCTCGGCAGCATGAGCATGGAACTTTCTTTTGCTGCCCTTCTTCTTCTTGTTGGAGTTGTTGTTACTATCCCTTTTGTTCTTGGGACAATCTGAAGCAAAGTGACCCTTCTCATTGCATGTGAAGCATCTTAGATCCTTCTTATTCTTTTGATAGGATCTTTTGTAGCGAGAGTGCTCCTTCTTGAGCTTGCTTCTTTTGGTGTGAGCTGCAAGAGCTTGATCTTCACCTCCCATCTTTTCCTCACGAGCTACAAGTTTAGCTTCTTCTTTAAAGCATTCTTCCAACAATATGTTGAAGGAGATCAACTTCTTCCTTGCACAGATTCCTTGAATAAAGGAATCCCATGACCTGGGTAGGCCATTTAGAGTGGTCATGACAACTTCACCATTCTCCACCATTTCATGTACTGTTTCCAGTTGTTCCTTAATCTGGGAGACCCTAGAAAAATAAGATTGAATGGTTTCCCCACTCTAAAACATTACTCCTTTCAATTGGTTCCGAGGGGTAGTCTTCCGATTTATGTTCTTCCCTTCAAATAGCTTGGTCAAAGAGTCAAACATCTCCTTGGGTGTCTTTAGAGAAGACACATGGGGTATGAGATGGTCTTTAATAGAATAAGCAATGATTCTCTTTGCCTTGACCAAGTTCTTCTTATCCAATACCTTGGCCTCTTCATCCTCTGGGATAAGGATGTCTTCTTTTATATATGAGTCCAACTCATTCTCTTCCAGGATTAACCCAATCCTATACTTCCAAGCTCGAAAGTTATCAGCCCCTTCAAGCTTATCCTCAATCTTGGTGTGGTGAGACATCTTAAAGAGTACTTCAAATGGAAATAGAAAAGATTTAGGTCTTACCACTTGAATTGCTGAAAACTAGATCTCGTCCTGGATTAGGGTTTGTCAGAAAAACCCTAAAAATTCAAAATGTGAATTTCAACTTTCTGAAAGGATAGAAAGATGTGCCTTGGTGATCTTATCAGCCTGGTGCATTCAGAATTTGAGATCAACAAAGTTTTACCCTTCAGATTTGACTTTTTGTCCTCCCGGGTTCACTAGGGAGAGCCCTAAATTAGGGTTTGAGTTTCTCGAATATCTACCCAGCCAAAAATCTCGATCCAAAGCTCTAAACTTCGATTTTGGCAAGGAGCTTCCAGCTATGTCTTCAGATTCCAGAAATTGCTATTTTTTTGGAAACCCTAATTTGTAGGGCCAAATTTAAAAATGCTCAGAATTGAATTCTGATTGGACAGATAGATTCTCCTTGATGAGTAGAGTTAATCTACTATATTGCTTTCCCAAAATCTATGGAGAGAAACCCAATAAACAAGAAACTCAAGTTTTTGTCACTGCAAAATGTCTTCTTCTCAGGTTAGCTCTGATACCATGTTAAATTTTGAGCATTAATTCACAATACTCTTGGATCTTTAATAAGAGAATAACATATACAGTATATCAATGCATAGCAATCACAATAAGAATCACAAGCATCACAAGAATCAAAAGCATGAGAGACAAGAGACACATAGTTTCTGTGGGGAAAACCCTAAGGTGAAAAACCCCACAACTTCGTCAAAGATAGAGAGAGCAATGGCTCAACCAAAGTACAACCAAAATACACTTGAGATAGTCTCCTAGTAGAAGATGATCCTCCTCCTCACTAGTGTGCCACTTTCTGAGTGAGAGAAGTGTGACTTTTCGAATGATGCAAATAGAGATCTCCCGATCTCTATTTATACTTTACCTGTTTTCCCAGTTACACTATGGGGCCAATTTGTCTATCTAGATACATCCATAATATAATATATATTTCAGGGCCGACCCCACACATGGTGGTCTAATAACCCATCAGCAAGTACACACACTTTCGACACTTGTCAATCCACATGACGACACTTCCTTATAGAGGAATAACACATCTCTAATAAGGGTACAATAAATATATATGAAATACATAGATGAAATACATTCCGAAGTTACATATACATCAACACCTAGCTCCCTATATTAATTTATCATTATGCTCAAGACTTGTCCATGAGACCTTGGTTTATGGTTGTACCGCCTCAAATCAAGCATTGAGGAAAACATGGAAACTCTTTTCTAATGGGGGTGGAGTGTTGTTATCCTCCCTGTAGGTGTAATGGGGGCTTGAAGGGCCCATTAAAGTAATAATAGTGGAGGTAATTAAATGTTAGGTTGACTAGGCCCACCATGTTTGTTATTTTTAAATTAGTTCCACTATGGTAGTAATTAGTGAATGAATTTAATGGGGCCTTATTAAAAAATTAGGTACACTACATGGCCAGGAGGATGTTATTGTTAGAGTTGTCTTGTTATATATAAATAAGGATGGATTCATCCTCATAAATCAAGTGTGGAGCATATTGTATTTGGATCTCATATCATAGGAGGATTCCCCCTCGAAGAGGCAAGTGGACAAGAGTGGATTGCTTCCATAAAACGATCAATTGTAGGGCGTTTCCCTACCTTAAGGGATTTGATATTAACAAAATTGGACATATTTGATATCCTGTGTATGATTTCATATAATTTTTAAAGTACATTTTTTATAAAAATATAAAATAGAAGAAACCAATAACAATAGAACACAAAGTTTACGTGTAAACCCTATCGTGCACCACTAAATCCACGGGGCAATGCAAGTAACTTATTATTACTTGGAAAAACAATTACAATGGTTTCTTGTAAAAAAATGCTAGGGATCATTTCATTTTAGACATTGATACAAAAGAGGGTTCCATAAGGAACCAAAATACACTAGAAGGTTCCAAAAATAATCTCCGTGGGGGATTTCCACCCACACTCCTAGGTAGGGGGGAGGGGGTTCTAGTTACCCCCATTTGAAACCCCCCTAGTATTCCCACTACATATGAATCACACTTCTATATCATGGCGTACCTTTCTACAATAAAAAATTAGATATTTGGATATGGATTTCATTTTCTACGAACATAAGAGTAAGGGAGGACAAATATACAATGTGGGAATTAACACTTACAAGAAATATACAATGATCCCTTTACATGCCAACAGAAGTGAGACATTACACTCCAAGCATATGTCATGATCCAAAGTGATTTCATGCACAATAATGGCTCCAAGATTATGTTGCCGTGCTAGAATCCATGGTGAGTTGCAATCATGATGTGTGATGAAGAATACCAGTTCTCAGAAGGCTTTGACAACTGGCATCCTGAAAAGACAGAAATCCAAGCTTGGTGGGATAAAACTATAAGAGACTTTAAAAGACAAGAGAATAGACATCTGTGTCTAAGTGACACACAATGATCAGATAGATATATGTTCAATGAAATTAACGAGATTTTATGGGCATCATTCCCCAACGAGTTCCATTTGTGGATCTCGCGGCTCGCAGAGAAGAAAACTTGTTTTCAAGGAGGAGTTCCTACAGAGTGGACTCCTGAGCTCACAACGAAGCTGAAAGCAATAGACAGCACATTGGCGCGCGCAGTTGATTTTTGGGTTGATCATATGCTAGAAGTCTTCGTAATAGAATTTTCTATAGACACACTTAAGTCCTACAGCCAGGTAGAAGCATACTTTTTCGAAGGATTTCAAGGTAAGTTCTTGAAAAATATCAGTCTATACATTAAGATGCTATTAGATGAGAAAGGTGTTTTAAGAATGCAGTAATATTCTTGAAGTTTGTCATGGTAAACAGTATATTTAGTGATTCGGACGAAGAAACACATAATCTTAGAAGTGGTAAGAGATATAAGTTTAATAAGAAACATGAAGGCCCTGGACTCCATATTAATAATGAGATCCTGTGTAACGTTGACAACGAAGCCGCACCACCATTTACTCCTGAGAACGCACTGGTTGTAGAGACCACACCACCTTTATCTCAAAACCCACCGGCTACGCAGCCCATCCCGCAGAATACTAAGCCCACTTCGCAGAAGACTTAGCCCAGTCCATCTCTCCTGATAGTCCCATTTGTATTTACTGTGCAGAGCCCTTTACAGCAGCCGCGTACTAATTCGGGCGCTCCACCACCTAGTAGCACAATGGAAAACACATATATGAAGCTACCAATATTCAGAGGAACTATCCTAGAAGACCCTAACCAGCATTGGTTTCTTTGTGAAGCCGTATGGAGTGTAAGACAAATCCAGGATGATGCAGTGAAGAGAGCACAGCTCATCACCACTTTCAGAGACAAAGCATTAGATTGGTTCATGAAATACTCTACCACACAGCCGAGAACCCTCGCAGAAATTAAAGCTGCGCTCATAGCTAAGTTTAAGAAACCTAAATCTGAATCTCAGTGTATAACTGAGTTGAAAGAAATAAAGCAGAAACTGACTGAAACGATTTGGGAGTTTGATCAGAAGTTCAAGACCTTATTAGACCAAGTGAGCTTTGTTATAGCCCCGGAACAACACAAGGAACGGTTCATTGCTGCGTTGTTTCCCCATATTAGGTTACCATTGATGCAGCAGAAGGTTGAGTCCCAGGCAGAGGCCTTGGAGATCACAATGAAGCTAGAGGCTTCACCGATTGGTGATACTAGTTCTGGAATGTCTCAGATCTAGAACCAGCTGACCACCCTGACACTAGAGCTGCAAAGCATGAAGAATGGCAAAGAACAAAGGTACGAACCTAGACATGAGGTCTGGTGTACAGCTTGTAAAGGAAAAGGCCAGGACAGAGAGCATTGCCCATTATTCCGCGACTATCTTAACAGTGGTGTGCCAAACCCATTGAATTAGAATCGGGCCCCATGGTGTGAAATCTGTAGAACCACAGGACACAAACTTGAAGACTGTTATCTTATACATAAATATGTGAAAACACCTAAAAATTCATACTTCAATTTCTATAAATCAATTGGACATGATGAATCCAACTGCCGTGCATATGAACTAATGAATGAAAGAAAACGGGACATGGACTCAATGAGAGGTGTTGGCCTGTACCGTGTACAAGAAGATACCCAGTCGAAACAAGAGAATGCACAATATGACCAAGGAGGATACAGAGGTCGTGGTGGCGGATACCGCGGCAGAGGAAGAAATATTGGCCCGGCGCAAGGAAGAGGCCGCAGCTAGGTCATTTGCTATAATTGTGGCCAACCAGGTCACGTATCCATAGATTTTGTTAACCCCTCCACTATGTGTAGCTATTGTAAATCATTTGACCATGTTATTGAAGATTTCCCAGTGCTAGAGGTGGAAATGCAGAAAAGAAGACGGACAGACGCACCAAACACGAACGTCCAATGGATCGCAGTAGAGAAAAGACAAGCAGACCCGAGCATCAATGTGGCCACGCGCAGTGGCATTCAGATAGGCCGCGATAGGGGAGCAGAAGCTTCCATGTTAGGGGAGGCTCACACAAAGCAGATCCCTCTTTAGACATAATGGATAAGGAAAGCTCTGGGAAAGATACCTGCTCTCAATCCACAAAAGAACAAGAAAGTCTATATTGACGCATGGGATAGCTTCAGAGAGCCAGCAACAAAAACACAGAGGATCCCGTTGTGTAGTCAAGCACTTCATGTTGAAGACATTCCAGCGGCCTATGACAAAAACGGTGACGGATGTTAGCACCTCCGTTGCATAGTTCTTGAGAAGCTGCATGAAGTTACTGAAAAGTGAAAATGTCATAGTAGAGCTGTAGAAGCTCATAAACTAGTATGAGCCACAGACCGAAATAGAGGCTTCTGATATCGCAGTACATCATATAAGGAAGCATAAAAGAACGGGCCGAGAAATGAGACTTACCGCGCATATTGGAGATTTTGAAATGGATGAATGCATCTTGGATCTGGGATCCGAAGTAAATGTCTTAACTAAGAAGATATGGCAGCAGATGGGTTGACCAAAGTTGTCATGGTCACCTATCCAGTTAAGAATGGCTAACCAAGAGAAATTCATACCTTTTGGCCACTTAGCTGACATGATAGTCGACATCGATGGAGTCCAAAGTCACACGGACTTTGAAGTTATCGAGATTGTGGATGATAGTCAGCCTTTTCCTACACTACTAGGAATTGACTGGGCTATGGATAACTTGGCTATCATAGACTTAATATCAAAGAAGATGATATTTGAAGGAAAGCATCTTAGGGTCATCGCACCGTTGGATCCTGCAGATGGTGACAGATACAACGAGCCGATTCAGGAGGAACCCAAGGCTCAAGACTTGGATAGACTATACCAGGTCATAGCGAACCAGGAATATTACATTAATCCTACCGTAGATTCGGAGGAAGGGTTGGAAAATTGGCAAATCCGAATGCATGAAGTATCAGCAAGAGGGTGCGCGCAGGTTACGAAATCACTACGCTGGATCGGGAAGAAGGTAAGTCTTATTTCCACATATGATGGTTCTACTAATGTTTACAATTTCATCCAGGAATATACTGCAGCCATTATAGATGAGCACAGATTACCAGCATTGGATATGGCACTGCGCGACACACCCGCCAGATGGTGGAATGCGCACAAGTAGACATTGACCACTTGGCATCAATGCAGAATTAAGATGCAGATTTGGTTTGCTGAAAAGGTTACCTTACCTTTTAGGAAGTTTAATGGATAGATAGACACTAGTCAACATATTGAATTCTGTTCATAGGAATGGATGGGAAGGCCACGTGAAGAATCGGTGCACCTATTCATGCATACTCTGGAGGATGACATTCCAAATAAATGGTACCTAGACCTGGAGTTGTGCAGAGAAATGACAAATTGGGAGATTCTGGATGCCAACTTCCAGAAGGACTTCATCTTTGAGGACGAGGATCTGCTGATCCATGAGGCATTGAAAATAATTAAGGAATGCATATTCGAGGATGACTGTCCTCACAGAAATATGACATTGAGGAATTTTTCGGGCCAGATCATGTTTTTGCGCACCTACACTCAGAATGGAAGGAACATGAAGAACACCTTATCGAGTGTTACAATGTAGCTGAAGACATTGATGATGCAAATGAAGAATATGATGATGATCCGTGCAATATAAACATACCAGATTTGGAGGGTGCGCGTGATGTAGAAGGACCTCCGTTAGAAATCCCAGATATGAGTGGACCAGTAAAAACACAGAAGGTGAATATTGGCACAAAAGAAGAATTGAAGTTCGCATCAATTGGAGACTATTGGGATGATCAGACTGTTTCAGAGATCGCAGACACCCTGCGTGAGTATCAGGAGCTGTTTCCAACAAAATTCACAGAAATGAAGGGAATTCTGGGAGACCTAGGAGTTATGAAAATACCTTTGAATCCAGGTGCAAAACCTATGAAGCAGAGACCGTACAGACTAAACCCGTGCTACAATGAAAGAGTACACGCAGAGTTGGATAAAATGCTTGAAGCAGGAATCATTGAACCTGTTGAGGAATCATAATGGATTAGCCCTATGGTCGTTCAAGATAAGAAAGCGAATGGTGAGATCAAGATTTGTGTTGATCTCAGAAAACTGAATGATGCTTCTATGCACGACCCATTCCCCACCCCTTTCATAGATGAAGTGCTTGATAATGTTGGAGGGAATGAGGCCTATTCGTTTACTGATGGTTTTTTCGGGTATCATCAGATCAGGATTGATCCCGCAGATAGGCATAAGACGAAATTTGCTACAGAATGGGGGTCGTTCCAATACACAGTAATTCCCTTTGGCTTGAAGAACGCACCTGCCATATTTTTTAGAGTGGTCATCGCAGCATTCAAAGAATTTATGCATAAGTTCCTGGAAGCCTATTTTTATGATTGGACTATGTTTAGTCTATTAAAAAACCATTGAGTGAAGCTCAGAATGATGCTTGAGAAGTGTCGACGGCATCAGATCTCTTTGAATCTGAAGAAGTGCATTTTTTGTGCCCCTATGGAATTCAACTGGGGCATATTGTTTGTAAGCAAGGATTGATGGTGGATCTTGCGAAGATCGCAATAATTGTAAACTTGCCAACACCAACTTCAGTCAAGATGTTGCACTCTACCTTGGGTCATACTCGGTACTATAGAAAATTTATAAAGGGTTACGTGCAGATAACCGCAACAATGGAAAAGCTGCTAAATAAAGACACACCGTTCATCTGGAACATGGAATGTGAACACGGGTTTGATACATTAAAAGAAAAGATGGTGACTACGCCGATTCTAGTTTTTCCAGATTGGTCGAAACCCTTTCATGTCCATGTCAACGCATGATGCATTGCATTAGGAATTGTATTAGCTCAACCGGGGGAAGGAGGTAATGACCACCGCATTGCATTTTTGAGCAGGAAGCTCTCCACAGCAGAGAAGAGCTACACCACTACTGAGAGGGAAGGCCTTGCAATGGTATATTCCCTACAAAAATTTAGGCATTACTTGCTTGGTGCGCACTTCCTAATGTTCACTAACCATTCTGCATTAAAGTACCTGGTCAATAAGCCAGTGTTAGGGGGGCGTATATGCAGATGGTTGTTGATGTTCCAGGAGTTTGATTTTGAGATTGTTGTTAAGCTAGGTAGACTGAACTTGGGACCTCATCACCTGTCAAGGATTGAGTCAGGAGAAGAGCTGACGAATATTGAAGATAGTTTTCCTGATGCGCAGTTATTTAGTATACAGGTTGTTGATGACTACTATAAGGATAGCATTAATTTGTTAACAATAGGGCTATCACCGCAAGAACTATCTATCCAGTAGAAGAAGCAACTAGTGGTGCGTGCCACAGACTTCACTATAATTGCAGGCCAGTTATACAAACTCGGGCTGGATAAAGTCCTGCGAAGGTGCATACTAGATCATGAGAAACCATTGATTCTAATAGATGCACATTCAAGGGTCATGGGAGGTCACTATGCAGGAAGAGCCAATGCGCAAAAGATATTGCGTGCAGGGCTATGGTGGCCCACGATCCATATAGATTCCAAAGAATACTACTAGAACTGTGATGTATGTCAAAGGACAGGGAGACCCTCACAAAGAGATGAAATGCCATTAAATCCATAGTTGACCTTGCAGGCATTTGAGAAATGGGCAATTGATTTTTTGGGTCCTATAAACCCACCAAGGAAGAGAACTTGTGCAAGGTATATTATCATTGCTACTGATTACCTCACCAGATGGGCAGAAGCAAAACCAGTCAAGGATTGCAGCGCTAGTACTGCTGTGTAGTTCATCTTTGAATAAATATTGTCAATATTTGGCTACCCCAAGATTTTGATGAGTGACCAAGGTACTCATTTTTTGAACAAAACTATTGAGGCACTTATAGAAGAATTCCAGATTCGTCATCAGCGTAGTACTCCTTATCACCCGCAGACGAACGGCACCATAGAGGCTTTCAATAAAATTCTGGAGAACGCACTAACTAAGGTTTTCAATGTGAATAGAGATGATTGGGATCTGCGCGTCTCTTCTGTATTATGGGCATATAGGATGACCTGCAAGAAATTGACAGGACATACACCCTTTCAATTGGATTATGGGAAGGAAGCTATAATGCCAATGGATTACATTGTCCCTAGTTTGAGGATCACTGCATTCACAGGGATGGCAGACCGCGCAGCACTAGAAGAAAGGTTGCTACACCTTGTTGGGTTGGAGGAAGATCGTTTCATTGTCGGCTTCCACCAGCAAGATCAAAAAGACCGAGATAAATCTTGACATGATCGACATATAAATAACAAGTGCTTTCAAGTAGGTGACCTAGTCCTCCTATACGACAGCAAATTCATGAAGTTTCCTGGTAAATTTAAGATGCATTGGCTTGGTCCATATACTGTAATACATGTTACTAACACTGGTGCAGTCCAGTTAGCCAATTTAGCTGGGGATAATTTACCCACTTTGATAAATGGAAGCAGGCTAAAGCTGTATCATGACAGCCCTTCTTCGCAGCATCCTGAAGGATAAGAAGAGAAAGAGATTTCCAAGTGTCAGGTATAGTTGAAATTGGACACTGGAAATGACAAGGAACCTATACATGTATGTTAAATAGAGCAATGTGTGTACCATGCAGCACTGTTGAAGCTGCGTGTGGGGGGGGGAAGAGGAAAGCCGCGCAGTTGAAAATTTTTGGCACTGCAAAGTAACTGCGCAGGATCTCAGATGGCTTGTCGTGCAACATTCAAAAAATATAGCCGTTATGTGACCGTTGCAACAAACTGCTTGAACATTTAAAGGAAAGATAGCCATTCTGAACATGCTGACGACGAAAGAGACGGAAATATTTGTTCAAATTGGCCAACAGACACCTCATTAAATGCTCATATAGCCGTTGGGAGGCACGGGGAAGACCTAGCTGTGCCTATAAATAACACCGCTACAGGACTCGCGGGCGTTATTCATCACTTAGAATTTTCTTGCAATCACTCCCTGAGCTAATATCCCTCTATCATCTGAGTATCACAGCCGTTAGCTAACCAGTTAATGTCCGAACCCTCCTATAGAGAAGAAGAGTTGACCATTGAAGAAGCACTAGGAGTCTTTCAGCACGGGGGAATTGTAGAGTTAATGAAAACCCCTACCAAGAAGGTTGTAATCGAGCCAGGTCAAGGAACCCGTAGATCAACTCACCATACTCCAGTCATGCAAGACAAAGGGAAAGACAAAGGGAAATACGAAGCTGCACCATGAAGTAAGACCCTAAAGATAGGCCAGATAGCACAAAAGTCGTCGGTCTTCCAGAAAGAACCATTAAAGGTGACACAAGAGTATATCTCACCACGGGCGTTGGACACCCCAGTATTCAAATTGGTCAAGAGCGCCGAGTATGAGATCCCATTGTCGTCGATCTCAAAGCATGTAGAGGTTTCCAAGAACCTACTTGGAAAGATTCCAGATTGCAAGTGGGAAGATTTTGACCTCCTAGGCATACAAAAGGAAGTGCCCCACGCGCCTAAGTACCCACAATTCCAGCTTGACCAGTACATGTGCTGGAAGAAAGATGCCAAGGGCACACCTAAATTGGTTTCCAAAAGCTGGCTGACACTAGTAGTTCAGTCAGGATTGCTGAACCTCCTCACACTGCCACATTTTGATCGTTCAGCGGAAGTTAATGCTGTGGTTCGCACACTGATGGCACGTACCCACCAGGGATACCTATGGCTAGATAAAAACATTGATGTCAATATTTCCTTGATCCACCGCATAACAGGTCTCAGTGAGCGCAGTAAGGATCCCAAGAAGTTCTTCCAAGGGAAGAGCAAGGAAAAAGAAGTTGTTGAGAAAATGAAGAAAAGCCATCCATTGGTGAAGGGGAAAAGAGGTTTTCCCACAGAAGACATTGAGGATAGAATGAAAAGATTTGTCACCCAGTTACTCAAAGGAAAAATCCTCAGAATGGCTAGGCCTCCGGAGGTGCCGGCGGGCGCAGTATTACCTGGTGCTGCAACGACTGAAGGCACCGAGTTCAATTGGTGTCAATTTCTTCTGAATGAGTTCTTGGATGAACTCAATGATATCCAAGAAAATGGTGGACAGTTCCATTTCACATGGCTCATCATCCTCATCGCTTTTTATGGATGGAAGGAGCCAAGGGACTATGTGGGTATCAATATAGAAACATGTGATCCCAGAGGATTCCGGTATGCCAACCTCTGGGCAAATGTCATCGTAGAGTGACAACATGCAACATCTGAGGTGCTCTACCAATATTACACTCAACTGCGTGATGCGATTGTCCGTACACCCCGCATCACAAAGAAGATAATGTTAAAGTACATTCCCGTGCTAGACTTCAGAGCATACATGTGATGTATCTTCATTTCACCAAAGGGAAGAATGAAGAAGCCAGAGTGGTTCCCAGGTAACTACCACATGTATGAGGAGGACATTGAAGCCCTCATGAAGGATTGGCCTGCCGAATTTCGTGTGGAAGTCATGGATGTTGAGACAGACTCTAAAGAGGATGAGCCAATCCCGCTCGCATGCCCAATTGTTGAAGAAATAGAAAAGCGGAAATAGCCAGAGAGTCCACAGAAGCCGAAGGAAAGGAAGAAGATGAAGGCTACAAAGACCCCATCCAAGGCAGTCCTGAATGAAGATGATTACGAGATGATATCAGAAACGATCTTAGATCAGATGAAGGAGCTCATGGTGGCTAAAGATAAGAAGGATATGGTCATCCAGGATGACCTGCAAAAGACGCGGCTCGCAATGCAAGGCCTGATGAAGAAAATGGATGATGTCCAGAAAAGCCTAACCTTGTCGCGCGACACAGGAGTAGAAGGGAGGTCAGTAGGAAACTCATAGCAAGGACCCCCGTAGCCAGATACAACGCTACCGTTAAAGACTAGAATTGTCCATGTGGACCCACTCGCTGTTGCATTGCCAATGGCAGAACAAATAGTGTTGGACATGAAGGGAGTCGAGAGGGTAGAGCTCGACTTGGAAAAAATCCCCTTACCAGGATTGCACTTCATCCACACGCAGATCGTTGAGGAAATGCATGAATGGATGGTGGAGTCGATGAAGTCACAAGATGAGCTCATCATAGCAAACAGGTAGCTCGAGTTGCGCGCAGAAATGGAGCTACGAAATGAGCAGGACCGCCCACAAAACTTGGAGACTACCATATCTAATGTTGCGAAGGATTTGAAGGTATAGAACTCCAAGATGATCCTGTAGACATAGTTCTGAGGATCATAGATAAGGTGAGATCCTTGAAGTCGGAGATGCAGGATAAATAAATTTTTTATGAGGTCGATATTGCCTCGTTGAAGGCAAAAATGAACATACAGGCGCCATTAACTGAGCAGCAGTTGAGAGAGCAAGCCATCAATACCGCCGCGCAGAACATAACGAGTGGCATGGCTCAGTGCCAAGATCTATTGGAACACGTTTCCAAGGAATTCACTACCCTTGAAGAGAATCAGGGGATGCTACAGGTAAAGACCGCGGTAAAAGAAAAACAGATCGCATTAGAAAAGTTGGACGTAGAGCTCAAGGTTTTGCCACCCAGGGAGAGGCTGTCCAGGTACAAGGAAGTATCAGGCTTAAAGAAGCAAGTCCATGCATTAAGAGAGATGGAGACTGAGATGGAAAATCAGTCACAACAACTCATGGAGGATGCTACAGCAGTGTCGTAGTAGATAGAAGACAAGCTAAAGGAACTGTGCAAAAAATAGGAGCAGGTATAGGGACATATTGGAGAAAAGATAACTCTAGCTCTACTTGAAACAGTTCAACAAGTTGAGAAGGATATCAAACATGCAGTGGAGCAGTTGCTCGGTGTATACAATGAGTTCACGGCCAAACTAGTTCCACCGGTCGCAGAGTAGAGTGATACAACTGAAGCAACAAGTGGCTCGGGGACGAACCACATGTAAGCGTTAGGGGCATGTTGGGCCCAGGTTGAGACAAAGTTTTGGAAACACCATTTTGTGACAAGCAGGGAAAGCTAAGCTGAGCGCAACACATAAATACAATTTTGTCTAAGTATTGAGGATGCTGCAAAGATGTGCACAACACCCAAGTTTTGATTGGGCTGTGAAGTTGTGCGCAGCATCTAAATTTTGGGAAGCACCGCAAAGACTAGTGCTGCGAGGAAGCAATGCTGCGAAGCAATCGGGACACGTGGAACCAACAAAGCAGAGTGTTGGACATGAATCAGGTGCAGATATTGGATGGACCGGTAATGGTCTATCTTTGGAAAGATGCTCCAGAAGTGCCAAGCGGCGGGCATGAGCAAATCAGGCAGGCGGCCAATGCACGAGATTGTTGAAGAAAGCGACGTCATGGCACGCTTGGTGGGAGAAACCGTTAGAGGTGAATGGTTTAGAGGAGGAAACCTGTTGGCACGCGTGCGATAGGAAGGCTAATAGCGATGGATTGAAGACGTGGCAAACCGCCAAGATGCAGTAGACGCTACCAGATGCCAGCAAGCCGGTTTAGGGAAACCGACGCAGTTTGTAAACCCTAAGTGTTTTGGGTTTAGGTCTTAGATTTTAAAAAGACATGACCGGCGGGCATGATCTATTTAAGAAGACAATTTTGTATGGGATGGGGTTACATTTGGTTGTTCTAAGTTACATTTTGGAGATATACTCTTAGTTTTGTTGTTACATTTGTAAAATCTCTCTTAGCTAAGAATATTGTAAAGGATCTGCAGCTGTGTGCGCAGAGACCTATTTTGAGAGGAAGGATAGTCTGCAGCTGAGTGCGCAGACTAAGATTGGTTGTCCCCATCCCTTTCTAGAGAAATATATTACCAACCGTTCTTGTGGACGTAGCTTCCCACTCGGGGGAGTGAACCATGTTAAATCTCTTGTTGTGTGATTGTGCTTATGAATTAATGCCTACTTGTATTTTTTGTCAATGAATGCCTAATTGTTTCCTTGCATACTGTTATGAGAGAGTTTTTATATGCATTTACCATTAAGAGAAGTATGGAAATGATATTTTAAGCTTCGCATGAATGGTTGAATGGTGAACATTTATTCTGGTGTATGAAGGAAGTAAATCAGTCAATTCGTTAAGTATTTTCTTAGGAATAACAAAGGAATGTATAACAGTGGATTAGATCAATCGGTTATGTTTGAATCTTGATATCCTGAGTTAATGAATGAAGGTTAGAAGGCTAGATAGTTAAGCGTCTGAATGAATGGATGAGTGATATTCATTTTAGTACCTTAAGCACTTTCAAGATAATCCCAGTATAAGATTAAGTGGATTGTTCGCAGCTTTGGTAGAAGCCCCGTGGTAGAAGAACACAGTGGTGCGGACCGCAGCGTTTCCCATCACTGCGCAGTCTCACCTCACAGCACATACCATCTGTCGTGCTACGCAGTATGTCTGTCCAAGAAGCTCATCACTTACTGTGGAAATCTGATTCTGCAGTACCCCATAGATACACCTCGGGTGAGATCTCAGCCTGCTTGCAGGTTGTTTCCAAAAGGGCCGATGCGAAGGGGTTTTGTTGGTCAAAGGGTAAACCGCACAGAACCTGGGTCTTATAGAAAACCTCTAGGTCAGTTATAGCCAACACTTCACAATACATGTCCACATCCCTCCATCAAAATCCTCCATGAACTCCATCGATCCTACTAATTAATGTACTTCAATGGCTTAGATACCCCCTATGGGAAAATTGTTGAAACCTAATCCCATGAACATGAATCCAAGCTACAACATGTTAGCTAAGGTTTGAAGCCATCCTCCAAGATGCACAATTTTGCTCATCCCATGTAGGGTTCTCTCCAATAAGGTGAACTCTTTATGTGGCCACAATGAAGGGTGTCTACCATCCAAGCAACAGAACTCCAACAACTAAGGCATGAATCCCAATCCAACAAACATTAAGGTTAAACAACCACCAATCAAGCTATATCAACTATGAAAATCCATCACATACCATCTCCCAAGTGATAATCCATATTATACCATCCAAGGGATGAACATAAATGATGTATACCAAATCTCATTAAGTAACATAAACACGATGTAAACAATTTCAGACTAACCCCAAGAATTTACATGGAGGTTTCAAACCCCTAAGGGGGAATCATTTGTCGATTGAAAGTTGACCATCGATATTTTTTGTAAGTAAGTGAGATATTATATTAATGAAAACAGAGAATACATAGGATCAGTTACATCTAGTTAGCTCTTAGTGAACATATATTAACCCCCATACATAACCCGAACCCACAGACCTCCCAATACTAATACCCTAAGGAATTATTACATTGTATCCCTTCTTGTCGCCATGCCAAAATATCAAAAAAAACATTATAGAACTAGACTTGTCAATTATACACTTACTGAAAAGGAAACTAAGACCCATACCTCGACATATACCCATAACCAGTAAAGAAAAAATAGAACACGACATATAAACCCAAACCCTAAGAATCCAAGTGGAATAATCAGGAATTCAATAAAATGACTATGGGAATCGCGTGCTGAACCGCCAACTGGAGCAGAGGAGGCCAAAGGACGATGAATCCCCACCGCATTCATGATGGTATCAATCTTTTGGTGCATTTCATTGGTGTCTGCATAATGATCCTTCCAATTCTATATAGTAACCTCGTCACCTTCCTCCTTCTTCTTCCTTTCCCACATAACATAACCCATCATATTCTTCATCACCAAATAAAGGGCTACAGTTCTCTCATAAATCCCAAGACGAGCCACATTGTTCCTGGGATCCATGACCCAGTACTCCAACATGTTGCTCTATTTTTGCAATTTATCCTTTTCCGGGTCATCCCAAATTCCCACTTCGACTACATCTAACTCGTTCTGGACCTCATACGGAAGCCCCAATTTGAAGATACGAGCTTCCCAATCAAGACATTTAGGGGCTTGGGTGATGCACCATATCTCACCAAAGGGATTCCCCTTGTCCATCTTCTTCCTATTCGCCATGCTCCCCCTCTCCACTTTAGCCTTCCCTTGCATAATATACCACACACTGACAATGCAACCTTCCTTCAAAAGAAAAATCACGGACTGCATGGAAGGAGGTTATCATCTCGCTGAGGAGGATGGTCACCTTTCCAGGAATTAAATAGAAATTTTCCATAATCCTCCATGATTATCTTCGTACCTCCACTTATATAAACCACCCAAAGGATAATACCTTCCATATTTATTCCTAGTGGGTCTCTTGATTCGGCACCTTCAATGATCATCAATTATACTATGACCATTCTCGGCCAGATGAATGCGTGCTTCCTTTCCTTTATTACATTTAAAGACTCATTACCTTTCTTTGTACCTTCACATCTGGCGGATCATTTTTATGGCGGGAGTTCCTCCACACCACGTGAATACTTACCTACCCTCTTGATGTCCGAGCATGCCATCCTGTTCTGGATGAGACATATCGTGAGCAAGCAGGGCTTCACACCATTCCTAGAATGTCCCATCATTTAATTCTTCCAACGTATATGCCATAACTATTCTGCAAGACTAGGTCCCCATGTTTTCTAGTAAATCTGCCACACTGTTACCATTTCTCTTTACATGGCTAAAGGAGAGAGCCAATGAAGAAAGAAGGAGGCCATAAATCCTTTCTAGACGAGATTCTAACATCTAGTTTGTCAAAACTTTTGAGTACGTTGTTCCATTACAAATACATATTTCCATGTCTAGAATCACCTTAGAGTCCCATTCCACTATTAGAGGGGTCTAGTTTCTCCTTTGAGCCATGATCAGACAGTTGATCAATCCTTCCACTTGTGTTGCATTGTTTGAATCAAACCCAATGTATCCTATGTATAAAATCATCACCTAGCCATTGTGATCTTTGATAATTTTGTCAAACCTCGTAGGCCTAGGATTCCCCTTGGATGCCCCATCAAAATTTAGTTTGAAGAAACCGGTTGGGGGAGTAGACTATTGGTTTGGACTAGAGGTTTCTAGGTGGCGAGGCTTAGGATGTCCAAAACATTGAAAAGGGACCAAGATCCCCCAGGCTTGCAGGATGAAGGATTCAACACCCTAAGCGTTCCAATCCGTCACCTCCCAAGAATGCATTTGGATGGATTGCATCATTCTAGACTTGATAATGGACCAGACCCTTTCCTTGAAATTTTATTTCTCTTTGAACGTCCTGGCATTTCATACTCTCCATATCTCCCAAACTAGGATACCCGAGAAAATTTTCCATAGCCGATTAACGATGGGATTTTGGGAAGGGTTTTGATGCCAATTGATAATAGTCAGGTTAGTGCGTCCTCTTATTCAACTAGATCTCTTGAAGGAATCCTCCCCCATGTCCCACAGTTGCGCAGAAAAGGAGCATAGGTCCAGGATATGATTCAAGGTTTCATTTGCATTTGTGCACAGGAAAGACTGGTTAGGTCTTTGTAAACCTCTTTTCATAAGGTTATCTCCTCTTAAAATTCATCGCTTTATGAGAAGCCAAAAAAATGTAGAATTTTTTTACCATAACTGGGCATACCATATGTTCTTCCATACTATGTCTTGTGGGCATTTCTATAACCAAACCATTTTATTAGTAGGCCTCCTTGATAAAAAAAATCTCCAAGGTTGGGTTGGAATCCACATCGAGGCTTTTCATCTCCATCATGTATCTGGATGCTCTTGTTTTGAAGTGCTTCCTCTGTTAAAGACACTTCCTCCCAATGGCCCAACCGTTCTCACCATTCTTCATGATCCCAGTCCTGAAATTCAGCATTCCCAGCCCCATCCCACCATAAATCATTAACCTTCAACTTCCCCTGCTTTGCACACACCTTCTTGAGATGAGGAACATCCTAGGACTATTCCAGTTTCATAAGTTGTTTCCAGGAATCTTCCCATAATAGAGCAAATTAACCATTTTTTATTTCCTATAATTTGTTTTCTTGGAAGATATTTCTCCCTAATTTTTTCTTCTTCCAGATGTGGGGACCCTACATTTCCTCAACATACAGAATGAGGTCCCCTATATCCCATCTCAGAGCATATTTATAGTGCCATAGTTTCGTCAACGGTTCTAGGCCATGAGTGACCCATTTCCACTAGATTTTGGCACCATAGACCACATTCATCTTTTATGGGTCCCTTAACCCCATCCCCCCATGAATTTTTGAAGTGCATATATTCTCCCAACTCACCAAGTGCCATTTTCTCTGCTCATTGACCTTGCTCCAAAGAAATTTCCACTGGTTGTTCCTGATTTATTTCAATACATCATTGACAACCGCCATTGTGAAAAATAGATAGAATGGCATTACTTGGAGAACGGATTTAACAAAAACCAACCTACTAGCACGGATGAGGGGTCTGAAGGTCCAACTTGTCAGTCTTTTCTTCATCCTATCCATAAGTTCCATCCATGAACCTTTTCGAACAATTGAGTCCGCTAGCAGGGCTCGTAAGTATTTGGATGGAAGGGAGCTTTCTTGAAACCGAGGATACACCAGATATTGAGTCTGGTGACCCAAGGAGTGTTAAAGAATAACACTAGGGACTTTCGTTAATTTACCTCCAGGCCTGAGGCATCCCCAAATATATGGAGACAATGCTTGATGGTCATCGCCTCATGGACCTAAGGGTGTCCCATGAGCATAATATCATCCATGAACTGTTGATTGGATTGGTGATCTACCAATGGGTGCACCTACAACCCCCTAAGCTCATGAATAGCCTTCAAATCCTTGATGGATCTACCCAGTCCTTATGCCATCAAAACAAAGAGGAATGGGGAGAGGGTATCTCCTTTCCTAATTCCCATAGTCGGTTTGATAAGGCCCATTGGAGCCCCGTTCAGTAGGATGGAGAAGAAGGACGAGGAGATAAGGCTCATGATATAGTGAATCCACTCCCCCTTGAACCCAAATTCCCTCAGCATCTCATGTATATACTACCAACTAAGCTTATCATAGTCCTTCACGATATCTAGTTTCAACATCATCCCTAGGATCTTCTTTGTTTTGAGGGAGTGGATTACTTCCTAAACAAGAATTATACCATCCATTATTTGACGTCCTTCCATAAACCTAGACTGCTCCAGAGAGATTAAGAAGGAGAGGATGGGTTTCAATCGTTTAGCTATCACCTTGGTCACAATTTTGTAAATAACATTGCATAGGGAAAAAGGTATGAACATTCGTAGGGTGTCCGCTCCCTCATTTTTAAGGATTAGAGTGAGGAAGGTAACATTGAAGGCCGGAAGGATATGTTGCAAATGTCTAGAGCATTCCATAATTTTCCACACTTCATTCTTGATTAAGTCCCATAAGTGATGAAATAAATTAATCATGAACCCATCAGGTCCAGGTGCCTTTCCATCTACTATTTTCTCTATTGCTTCTTCAACTTCCAACAACATCACAAGTTTCATCAAGATCTCATTTTGGTCATAAGTAAGAAGTGAGGGGATATGTTGGGTGACCCTGTCGATATGCCTTCTTTTGTCATGGTTGGGATCCTTCATGATGTCCTGAAAGAAGTGACAGAGTTACCCCTCAATTTCCTCACTGGTTTCCATCTGCTCTCCATTCCCGTTTCTGAGCATGAGGATCTTATTTTGGATGCAGTGTTGAATCGCCAACCTATGGAAGAATTTTGTATTTAGTTCCCCTTCTTTTATCGACGTTAGCCTGGATTTCTGTTTCCACAAAGTATTATCTTGGTTTTCTCTTTCCATCAACTTAGCTTCCATTCAAATTTCTTATTCATGGAGTTCAGCGAAGTATCTTTCCCTCATTCCTTGCACCTACATATCCTCTAATATTTTTTCCAGGTTTTTTTTATCAAAGAAGATGTTTCCAAATGCTTCTTTATTCCATTTCTTGATTTTCTCTTTAAGATTCTTGATATTTTATTGTAACTGGTATATGCTTTGTCCCTCCCCGTGGTCCAATTCTGACCACCATTGGTGCAATTTATAATTAAAATTAGGATGGATAAGCCAAAATTGTTCAAAGCATAAAGGATTTTTGAACTGAGATCCCAATCCACTCCACCAAAAACAAACAAGCCAATGATATGAACCTGCTGAAGGGAGAACGATGGTCAAGATGTCACTTCCAAGATCCATAATTGATTTTGATGCTAGGAAATAATCAAGACGGAAGGAAATGTGATGGTCACCACTCCTCTCATTGTTCTAGGTGAAAATATTGTTCCGAATGACAATATCGACAAGCTTCAAATCCTTAGTGGTGTCCTTGAATAAGATGCTTCTCACCTCCAGTATCCTTATCGCCCTTTTCTTCTTGTCTAGGGATGTGATTAAGTTGAAATCCCCACCTAATAACCAATACCTTCCCTCAACCCATCTATGGATCCACCTCAAGGATTTATCAAAGCTTGATTTCTGATGGGCAAGGTGGGGGGCATAAACATTAGTAAGGATCGCACTGATTGGATATCCAATTACATGGAATTCAGCCGATATGGATCAGGGGTATTCCATGAAACCTGATAGTGAGACCCTACTTAGATCCCAAAGGATACCTATCTAGCGTGTAGATACTCGAGCCTCGATCCCCATCCCATCATAACCTCTCCAAGATTTTCTACCAACCTCACGGATATGGGCCTCCAAACATTTGGTTTCTTGCAGGAGTATTATTGTAGGTTTCTCTCTCTGAAATTTTTTCTTCAGTATTCTAACTTTCTAAGGGTTATTCAACCCCTTGATATTCCAAGTTATAACCTTCATTGAAAACACAGAGCAAAATAAAAGACCTAGAGAAACCCTAATCGCAGGGTACTAACTTGATTCCACCAACCTAAGTGCAGCTATTGCAATTCATTTCCAGTTTGATTTCCTCCCTGGTTTTGTTGTTATCTCTCCATGTTTTTGTTTATTATCCTTCTGGGGATTGGGTACAATCCCCACGGGGCTCAAGGATTAGGATTTAATGATCAACACTTGAAGAAAGGATACTTGATCTTGGGGAACGTATCTCTTTTCTTTATCTTCGCATGCTTTTTCAATTCCATCTAGATACAATTCCCCTATATCCATGTCCTCCCCCTCACATTCTACCTCCATCTTCTGTTGGATCAGGATCTACATTTCCTCACCTTTCTCATGACTCCCCTCCTTTCCCTGCCTTGTTTTTTTTGGGTTTGGACTACTCTGATTCTCGAAAAGTGGAACCAACTCCTTATCTTTCTCAATTTGGTCTTCCAAAACTGCAAATTGGTTAGTAACTGTGGTATTTTTGTGTATTTTAGGGGTTTCCTGTCGTCGTCCTCCCCTCTTTCGAGAATTCCCTTTTGAGAACTGTTTATCATCAATATCCTCAGACTATTTGGGCTAACGGGGGGGGGGGGGGGGGGGTTTAAGTGAAATCCCTAAAAAGGTTCCCATACTCATGGCATCGACGAAATTGGAAAGGGATTTGTTCATAGTCTAAGGGTTGTGTCCATTCCTCATCTTCCCATGATAAATTAATAGCCTCTGGGATCTCCTTTGATAGATCCATATAGACACATATTATTGCATAGGACATCTACCTATGAGATTTCATATGCTTCGTGATCTTGATGAAGGAACCCAAACTATTGCCTATATCTTCTAGAATTTTTGTATCCTAATATTCCCCTGGTAGAGAGTATAATCGGATCCAAACTAGACCAACTCTCATAACATCTTTCTCTAGACAGAACTGTTCCAACCATGGTCGTAGGAAAATACCCACCGAATAGAAAAAATATGGTCCTCCATCCATCACCCGATTTATCACTTCTAGAATAATAAAGCTTATGGTGAAGAAGCCCTGGGATCCAAGGTGTAAATAAAAATGGCCTCTCAATTTCCAGGTGGAGTTAATGCACCATATTAGGGGATTTTTAGATGGAAACATGCCCACAAATTTTCCAATTAGGCTGTGATCTTTCATATACTGGATACGATCTCTTAATATGTTCAATTTGATCTAGATTTAGAGGATCTGATGTTATTTGGGATTACACTTCCTTGGTCGCCACCCCTTTGAAGTCGACTTCATATTTGAACCTTGATTCTCTTGATCCTTCTCCTCCCATTTCATTTAAAGGGATATGAACGCTACCGATCTAAACCCTTGTAGACATTATCCTGGGGGAGGATAGATCTCCTCCCCCCATCCTTGCTTCCATGGAACACCATCAACCTTCCTCCTCCTAGTATCGTCATAAGCAGCAGAGCACCTCCCCATGGGGATGTTGACCATCGATCTGAATTGGTGGGTGAAATTTGAATTTTTCATGGGTCCCCTAGGAGCTTCCCCTTTTATTTCCCCATATCCCTCATGAATATTTGTGAGCCATTGATCTCGCTCTTACAGTGACGATCTACATTATCGATCTTTTTTGGTGGCGAATATCTCAACCATCAATTTGTCATAGTGGAGGAAATCACAACCATTCACAATCCCTTTTATTTTTTGGTTCCTTTTTCCTTAATGTCCTACAAAAGATCATGAGCCATTGATTTGGTTAAGTGGGTGAAATATCAACCATTGGTCTTCCTTTTGTAGGGGAAACTTTAGTTGTTGATCCTTGTTCATGGGGGGAATCCTGGTCATTCATATTGTCCCCTAGATATTTTGTTTCCATTTTCTCAGATATCTCGTGAATGAATATGAACCATTAAACATATTTCATGGGATAAATCATAGCCATTCATGGATCTCCTTACATTTTTTACCCCTAATTTCATTTGAGAGTATAGATTGGTAATCTAATTTCATGGGAGAAATCCTATCCATTTGTGTCTCCCCTTAAATTTTGGACCCTCGATGGTCTTGACGGTTGTGAAACATCATGAGTCATTGATCTTGATCTATAGGGTGGTTCTGTTCCATTCCTATAGTTTTCTAATTCAAGCACCCCAAAATAACGCCCCCCCCATTAACACATATGGACTATTGATATTTGATTTCAAGAAAAATCCTAATCGTTCATAGAGATAGATGGACCTTTTCACCATTTATTATTCAAAGTGCCACGAAACCATATGAGTCATTTATCAATACTTAGTGGGGGTACTTTGGACCATTTGTGGCAGTTTAAAGTTCTTATCCTATTGCTAGAACTAACCGCTATGATGGAATATGGGACATTAATTTGCTTTTCGTAGGGACAATATTGGTCATCGGTCTTCTTTAAGCTTTGAATCCCACCAAGATTTTTTCCATTGATTTTCTTAGAGACCTTGGATGTCTACAGTGTAGAATCCATCCACACTGGAACTATTAGGCCTTTAACCTTATCTTGTCTATGCAAGGAATCTTAGAATTTTTATTTTTTTTACAAGTTTTTTCTCTTACATGGGATTTACAAACTTCCCTCTACATGATCATGGACAAAATTATAGTGAGAAGCCATAAAATCCCCCTTTTGATGGTGAAATTGATGTATGGCAAATTTAAGGAGAATAGAGACCTAACCAAGGGAAAAAGTGAACAACATAAAATTTGGGTAAGAGGTATTTTTGGAGGACAACATTTTCATGCTCTTAACTTCACACTATAAATTTGAAAGAGTATAATGGTGGCATTCAAAATAGAAGAATCTTATATTTAAGGTGTAAAATGATGTTTGAACCTAATAAAAGTCCACTCTCATTTTGGAGATGCTTTACTTCCCTGAATGAGAAAAGGGAGTAGAAACATAAGTTATTCAACTAAATATAGCTATGTAGCACCATTTAGTACTTAATCCCTTTAAATTTTTAAGGGATCCAAATGCTTTAACCATTGTTATGTGTGGATTTTAAAATAATTAACTTTAGATTATGAGGAAGTGTTTTTTTTTCCATAGAAAAAAGATTGCATTCTATTAATAAAAGCATAACACATTGTTCAATAGACTTATCAGTCATACAAGTGACTATGCACAAAAAACACATCTCGGGAAGCTAAATTTAGGGTCAAAACCCCTCTATATCCCTTTTACAAGGTGCCAATAGATCTGCAATATGCTCAAATAAAAACTCAAAAAAATCCTATTAAAAAAGAGTAGATAAGTAGGAAAGATGTTAAGAGAATTTTCCATCTAAGAGGATTAGAAGCATGTCCCTTCACTAACTACAATTCCCTCTTAATGAGAGTCATTGCTCGAAAACCAATATGGATAGGGTCGTCTACTTGCTTGGGGTTGGCCATCGTCACTACCTTCATTGTGGGAGCCTCCTCTTTCCAAGAAGTCGTTGTAAGCCTGAGGGAGCCACCGACTATAGGAGTAGGTAGTTTCAACCACCACGCCACCCACCGCCACCACCACAGAGAAGGGCCATCATAAAAAAGCATGTTACCATAAAATAATTAACTTTAAATTATGAACGAGCATGTTACCATGAATAAAAATATAATGTTGTAAAAATCATTTTAGGATTCTAAATACAATTTATTCAATTATTTATTATTTTTTAATTGTAAAAATTATACTAAGATGTGAAAAATGTATATTTAATTGTTTATTATCATATATTATAGTTATATAAATAATAACAGAATGCTAAATATAAATATCTAATATGTTTGATAAGATCTAGAAAACCAGAAAATACATATATTCATTGTACAACCAATCAACCATTAAAAATATATTCATAAAACATGTAAAAAATATGAAATAAATAAACATAAACTTACGTTTCTTTGTGCCTCAATCAATAGGTTTGGCAAGGAGGCAATGTGTTTAACATATAATTATTCATTATTTTTATTTTTGTGGAATAGGGAGAGAAAATAGGAATAAAGTTAAATAAGAACTACTTTAGATATATCTGAAGTGGAGTGTGTAACTATGACATGATATTAAAGTATTTCAAGTTATTACCATATGACATGCATTGTGTATGTGCTCATTACCTACACATGTATGGTGGGTTTAAAAAGTGTATGTAATTTATCTTTTCTGATTTATTTAAACATTTGTTTCTCTTGAATGGAAGGAAATACATTAATTACTCAAAATTCATAATAATACATTCTCGACTTTTAACAATCATATAATCAATAACAAAATTTACATTTAACTTTTAGAAAACCATAAGGAATCAATAATAATTATGAAAAAACCATAAAAGCCCAATAATAATAATTATGAAAAAAACCATAAAAGCCCAATAATAACTAACATGATTATCATTGAGAATTTTTTTTTTTCAGATAGGTTAAGAGGACAAATGCATAATGATCAAGAGAAGTTGTGTATATTACTCAAAATTCTACAACTGTGATTTATGATCACATGTTACAAATGTCAAAGCTAAAGTACGTGAGTTATCTACATGATTGTGATTTCACAACTAAATTGCTGCAAATGTCAAAGTTACCGTCATATTACGAAAGTAGTGCTCCTTTATCTAATCCATACTCATTATTGAATTATGACAAGGATTTATTATTGTTTCAAAGAGTTTGATAAAAACCTTTTGTTGTATGCACTTTTCAATGATATACTTATTATTGAATGATGACAAGGATTTCTTAGTGTTTCAAACAAATTGATAAAACTTTCTATTGTATTACTTTTCAGTGATACTTTATAGTTTATGTTGTTGTCTTTAGTAGTATTGTCATCATCATGGGTTATAAAACATTACTATTAACCATTAAAGCATTAGGTTATAAAGCATTAACCATTAAAGCATTATTAAAGCATTAGGTTATAAAGGTTGTAAAGAATTAACCATTAATCATATGAGGCTATAAAACAATAACCAGTTTTTACATAATGGGTTTCCTATCATCGAATAATGTATGAATAGTGATAAGGATTTAGATTACTGCCCCAAGAGGGACACTAGTCGAGGGAGCAGAGGTTGTACTTGTAGTAGTACCCATATTATTCCATTGATTTAGAGGTTTCATAAGTGGGACAAAATATCTAGATAAGAAGTTTTACACTTGTATAAGGGGTTTTGAAGTTTTACACTTGTATAAGGGGTTTTGAGGATTAATTAGAGGATTATTGAAATTATTTTTGTACGACCTAGGAATTCCTTGATCTTGGAAGGCCCAAGATCCTCACTAGGATGAGGGGTAGAAGTCCTTCTAGATCCAGTTGAATCCCCTTGATTGTTATTTCTTTTAGGGATCTGATCTTTTTTTAATCGAACTTCTCTTTCATGATTGATTACAATTTTTCAATTATCTTCTCCTAGCACATTGACAGGTGTGTTGGGATTGATTCTTCACCTCGTTAAAGGAAACTTTGTGCTTTCTACGGAAATAAATCTAGTCCTTCAATAAAGACAAAGCGGTTTCTCAACCACCTTGAACTAATCAACTCAAACAAGCATAACTTAGGCAGGCTACCTCAAATGAGCACTACACTACAAAAGCTCCTAAGAGATTTCAACAGTCAAGAAACTCTTCCAAACACTAGTTTTGAGGTGATGAGGCCCCAAATATCGAATTAGTGAAGATCAGTTCAAGAAGACTTTACAGAAGTCATCCTTTGATTATTAGGGTCCAAGTCCAACCAATGAAGGAATGAGGGAAATTTATGTCACCATCTTATAACAATCACCTAAGGTGCAAGTACCCTTTTGAAGATGAACACACTCCAAGGGATATGAGGTGGATGTTATGCATATGTATTAGGTACCATAAGAATTTCCCACTTTTAGTCACCCAGGTGAAAAACCTAGGATAGGAAACTACAGTTACCACTTTGTAGTTCCCAGTTGGACATAATAGTCATGGTTCAGGTATTTGTATATGGGAAAGGAATACAAGACTGAGTCCTAATCCCAAAACTCTAGAGAGAAATGATGTCACATTGAGGACTTTCCACTCCATCTAAAGCTCTCATACACACATAGCACATAAGAAAGCAATGAGGGGATAATCTCAATGACTTACTCAACTTGAACTTGTGATTGAAACACATGTATGGTGTGTTTTTTCAACAAGTATTGCTCGTTAATCATGGATTTTACATCTGACTAGCAAACTCCTAGTTTTGTTTTATGTGGCCTTCAATAATTTACTCTCCCATCCTACGAGCAATGCCCTAGAACCTAGACTATTGTATGTTTTCTATCAAAGAAAACAAGTATAGTTCATTTTAGTTATCCTACCTTTTAAATGTTGTTGATTACTTAAGACAAGGAAGGGGATATGAGACTAGATGATGTTTTGACTCAAATAAGAACACTACAGTGATAAATATATTGAAATTCAACCAAACAAAATGTCTTAAATATTTCACTGAAAATACATGTTCCAACCAATTTCTAGACAATAAAGAACAAAGAGATCAATGTCCTAGATTCCTACATGATGCATATACCTTTTTACTTTTCCAATGAATGATGCAAAACCAAAGCACTAATCACTAATAATGCAATTTTCAAAAGAATGCAACAATGCACCTAAAACATTCAAGATTGCAAAATACTTTGCTTTTCAATTCAATGGAAATGCAAGAAAAACAAGGAACATGGCAGCCAAATCAAACAAACATGTAGCCGAGAAACCTCCTTGGCTCTAGGAAAGTAAAGAAAATTCACTAAAAAATACTCAAGCAACAATTTTCCCCTTAAGGAAGGCCCTCATGGGCCCCTAAAGGACAACCCATGTGTACCTTTGAATTTCTCAAAGGAAAGTTGTGGGGTCCTACAACTAATAGGAAATAAACTCATGGTTACCCGCAAGTGCTAAATTGATAACTCTTGTGGGAAGGTTTCATGATGTGGAAAAATGCTTAAAGGACTGCAAATGTTGCATGTTTCTTGGGGCTAGATGATAGAGATGGAAAGAACAAACAATTTACTAACTTCCATTGTACTAAAATAGGAAGAAACCAAGAAAACATACTACAAGGATAACTTAAAGAGTTCCTCCCTAGTATGGTCACCAATTCTATTTGAGGAAATTATTCCTAAATAGATAGGGTTAGACCACTAATAGATCAAAATCATTGACATAATCAATGAAAATGAGAAATTCATAACTAACTAAATAACTAATTTTCAGGTAAAATTAACCTCCACCACATACATTATTTTATGTGTTTTAAGAGATAACAACATATTATTCATGATACCCCCTTCACCAAGTTTTGGGTTCTTCTTTCTTGGGCCATTGAAAAACCATCGATTTTGCGTTTCTTCTCCGTCGTGGAGGGAAAGGAGAAATCTAAGGATTAGGGTCCTGACTCAACCTTGAAGAGAGAAGTAATATGAAATAAGGTTTTTTTATCAGAATGGGAACGTCCTAAGAATTTTATGCTCAATTCCTCAAGTGTGAGGGTACAATTATGATTGGGTTCCCCTTCCCAACCGTAATGCCTTAATTTATACTTGGACAAATTGGTTTAGGTAGTTGGTATAGGTCTTAACCATATTTAGGTGAACATTCTATAAAAAACCCACAATTAATGTGCATTTAATTATTATTTTCGCAATTTTATAAATTCCCCCATGAATTGTTTAAAGTAAACATGTAGGTATTCATGATTTGCTAAAAGGGAATTCACGAGGGGCAAGAAATATTTATTTTCTTACAATAATCTTCAATTATTTTAATCACTTAAAGGGTTAATGGAATTTCTCAAGCATTGATGGACTTGATAATGATATAACAACCCCTTTAAATGAAACTTTGGAGGGAGACACATGGCAAGCTATAATTGGATATGGATATCTAGATTTCCAAAGGGAGAATCCTCCATACATTGAATATTGACCATTGATCTTATTTTGTAGGAAAAATATGAGCGATTCCTAGGTCCCAGAGACATTTCCCTTTTATATTACTACATCATTTATGAATATTTGTGAGTTGTTGATTTTGATAACATGGGGACAATCTAATCCATTTATTTTATCGGTGGGGAATATCTTACCTACAGAATTGTATCGATAGAGAGAATCTTAGTCATTCATGGAACCTTCTATTTTATGATCCTCTTTCACCCTGACCTCTCATGAAATATTGTGAGTTGTTGATTTGATTGGGCAAGAAAAATATCAATTGGTTATCCACCTTCCAAAATGGAAACGTTAACTATTTATGTTCATTTGTGTGTTAGAGAATTCGTCCTACGGCTAGTTAAACTCTCTCGTGGATGTAATTAAACCTATAGATACTTAATCCATGAGAAAAAAAAACAAATGGTGATCGTATTCTCCTAGATATTGTTTCTTGTCATATTGATGCATGATAGGTTGTATATTAGATCTAGATCAATACATCTATTTGCTTGGAAGTTTTGCTTCTTTGTCTTGTTCAACGGGTTCAATATTTGGAGATAAAACTTCGAGCTGGAGCTAGGAAAACCTAGAGGTTTGAGGTAAGTTTCACTTCTGCCTTTCCTCTTTTATGTTCAATAGTTTATGCATTTTGCTAGATCTAGGAGAATAAGGTCACCATTTGTTTTGTTTTTGTCATGGATTAAGTATCTATAGGTTTAATTACATCCACAAGAGAGTTTAACTATCCATAGGACAGATTCTCTAACACATAAATTGGCGACTCCATTGGTGATTTCCCATGCTTAATTTGCCATTGAATCTTTAAGATTTGATCTTCTACCTATGCAAACAACTTAATTTTGATCTTTTTCGTCATCTGGGTCTTAATTTTTGGGTTCTCTAAGTCTTAAAACTTATTATATTGATAATTTAAATCTCAGATCTTTGCCCTTTTTCATCCTACAGGATATTTCCGCATCCTCCCCGTGTATTATAGAGCAAAAAATACTAAATTTTCGCACCCCCACAATAGTCCAAAGCGTGAAAATGTTGTATTTTCGTGCCTTGCACCACTAGCAGGGCACAAAAATATTTCTAGGATAAGCTTGGTGAAGTGGAATTCGAACCCTAGGTGTTGAATTTGCCTCCAAGTATGAGTAGGGAGGGGACCAACATGACGAAAAACGGTCTCAACACTCCTAGGACGTATGAACATAGTGTTCCTCATGGTAATAAGGCATGAAGACTCTCAATGGTACATAGAGTGACAAATTGAGGTATAACAATTTGCAAGGGTAATTTTATCCTTTTATGATTCCGCCTAGCTTTTATTTTCTATTTTCTCGAATTTCCTACAAATCAATATGGATAGTGGATCTAATTTCGCAATATAGATCCTAGCCATTCACAGTTCCCTATACACTTTGGACCTTTGATAGACTTGACTACCTTGAAATAGTGTGAGTTGTCAATCTTGATCTATGGGTAAATTTTGTCTAGTCATGCCACTTTTCTATTCTGGCACCCCTAATTCATGCCCCCTTTATGAACACATATAAACCATTGACCTCCACTTGAGGGAATAATCCCAATTTTCCATGGTGATAGATGTACCTTTGCACCATCAACTATCTCAAGCATTATGAAACCATATGAGTTATTGAATAGTTATTTGTGGGGGTAATATAAACCATTCATGCAACTTTAATTTTATCGACACCTTTCTAGCACTAACCATCATGATGCAATATGGGTCATTGATTTTCCTTCCATTGGGACAATATGTGTAGTTAATATACTTTAAGCTTTGAGGCCCAACGATATTTTGTCCATAGATTTTCTTGGGGGTCTTGGAATATATGCATCATATAATCTACTTGCTTTGGAACTATTATCCCTTTAACCATATCCAATTCATCCATGAAAACTTAGTAACAATTTGTTTCCTACAAGTCTTTTATCTTAGGATTTACAAAGCTAGATCTTACATCATGGATATAATTACAATCAGAGACCATAAAATCTCCCTTCTATGGTGAAAATAATGTATTTTGAGGGGGAATTCTAGGATAACAAAGACCCAAACATGGGAAAATGTGGGAAACATAAAATTTGGTAAAGGGGTCCTTTTAGGTGACAGTATTTGACTACTTTTGTGGGATGGATCCTCCCTATAAGGTTCCAAGAACCACACTTTAGGGTGAGCATACTAGTGCCTTAATCTATTGGCCTATGGTTTTAAAATTGGGCTATGTATTAAAAAATAGTCGCTCTTGGAAATCCTCTCTTCTTTTCAAACTATGGCTATAAAATATCCTTAAAACAAAAACAAAATATTGCAAATTGACTAATAAAAAATGAGAAACTTACCTACATCACATAACTAGAAAAATGGGTCCACTAGGTGACATGAAAACGAAATGTAACCATGCACACATCTTAATCACACTAGGAAACCCATATATGGATACTTTTGGTTAAAATGGTGATGACATTGGGGTTTGATCTTATGCACCAAATTCCCAAAACAACATAAAAATAGAAAGAAAGAATAACCTAACACTTCAAGAATGAAATGAAGAGATGAATAAGAAGCCTACTCGATGGGGAAGCCTCCTAATACAATGTATAAAATACACAAGACAAGGTCAGATGATTCTACAACTATGTATTTTTGTTATATGTATAGGAGACAAAGGGTACAGTTACAGTTAACGTCATAGATGACCATACAATTAGAATTAAGGTCCTAGCCGACCAAAAAAGACAATAATAACATAATAATGGGAATGTAATGTCACAATATATAAGACTTAATACGCCCCTCTCATTCCAACAAGTGTTATCCTCAACACTTGATTAAATCTAGATGTTTTTACATGAATAATTCAGCTTCCCATGGTTTCCTCTTCTATTTGCAAGTTCATCTACTTGCCATGAGGTACTCAGTAATTTCTTGATTTCAGAGTTTCTTTATCCTTATGTCAAGGATTGTTTTAGATTATAGTATCAATTTCACTTATTCATCAAGTTTGGTAAAATATTTTGGATTGATATCTTGTCACCAATTACCTTTTTTTAGGAAAAAAACATGGAAGACTAGATGTACTCATGAAGATGGAGGAAACTCCAATTTGTAAGCCATAATCACAATCCTCTGCAACACCTAATAGGGACCATACTATTTGGGTTCTAATTTATTTTCCTTTTTTGTTGCTCAATGGAAATTTGTTTGTATGGTTGTATCCTCAAAAATATCCAATCCCCTACTTCAAATTTCATTTCACTATGATGTTGATTTGCTTGTTGTTTCATACTATTTTATGTTATAGCTAAGTTATCTTTCAATAGTTGGAGAACCTATTGTTGGTGTTGTATGTGATTCTCCACTACTTGAACCTTAGATTTCTCTTTCAAGAATGATGTGATCATGGAATGAGGATGATAGTCATAAAGTTCCATAAATGGTAACATTTTTTATGAAGTATGTAAAGATGTGTTGTACCAACATTCTGCTAAGAGAAACCACTTGACCCATTTTGCTTCTTTATCAGATGAAAATCTACGAAGATACCCTTCTAGGAATTTATTGACAATATTAGTTCACCCATTAGATTGAGGATGGTGAGAGGAGTTGTGAACCAATTGAGTTCCCCCAAAAAAAAAATATTTCCTTCCAATAATTACTAGTGAAATATGGATCTCTACCACTTACAATATCTTGTGGATTCCATGTAACTTCTAAATTGTTTCCATGAATAATGCAACAACAGTACTTTGTTCAAAAAGATGAGAAACCGAGAATAAAAGGGAATACTTTGTCAGTTGAATCACTACTACCATGTTGATAGTATTTCCTTTTGAATTTGATACACCTGTGATAAAATCCATTGACATTTCCCAATGCTTACGTGGTATGGCTGATGGTTGTAGAAGAAATGGTGTCTTTATTGTCTCTCCCTTATTTTGTTGGTAAATGAAACATTCTGCCACAAAATTTTGAACATTAGTTTTAATACTTTCCTTGTATTACACCCAGTTTTGACTTGGAATGTATTTAATCAAAATTATGTAACTGATGTAAATATTCTAGCATGGATTCCTAGTGTGGAGCTCAAGGCCAAGGCCCAACTAGTGAATGGATAGGCATGTATGATGTATACATTTTTATTTGGACCATATGATTGGATTATCATGCCAATTCGAAATTTATGTAAATATTATGTTGAAAATTAATACAATGGTCCAAGATGATTGTGTAAAGAGCAGTAGAGGGGCTATGATTCCACCAGAGGGGAAGAGGAATGGGGACTATGGGGAAACCAAATCCTATGATTCCATGTGTCAACCTTAGAACTCATTCAAAATCTTTTGTGTGCCTTAAATCATCCAATTACCTTCTCTTGACTGTTGAATCCAATCATCGAATGCATGTGTGAGGTTGGTGGGGAAATTCATTTCATGTAGTTATTGAAGCATGGGGGTTGTGACAGTTATGTCAGATGTCAGCAATCATATTTCATCTATGGTCAAAATCTATGTCAGTTTTCTTTTCACCCTTAAATCATATCCTTGGAGTAAACACTCTCTTGATCATTCTCTCATGCAGGATTCTACACTACGTAGAGAGTTTCCATTGTTGTTCATGACCACTACTAGACTGTATTTAACACAGAAATTCGAATTTGAAGACATAGCTACATTTTTGGAAGGGAAAATAGATGGCTATAGGTGAGTATGGATGTTGGGAAAGCTAGGAACCTTTATCCATTGAGCTCTTCTACTTTTGGATGATTGAGAAGCCATGGATTAATGTTGTAGGAGGCTTCCCAATAGCATACAATAGGTTGGACTCTTACTGCACGCATTGGTAAGCACTGTAAGGGTTGGATTTCCTAAGGGAATTCTGGATCAATGAAGGTAAATTCCTTTCTTGTGTTGTGTGGGGAATTTGGGAAGGAGTGCCATGGATGTGATGTCTTAGTGAGACCCCTATAGAGCTATAGTTGATATTTTTGGCTAAGAACAATGAGAAGAATGGGTTTTGGGCTAAGAGATAGAAGCTTGTAGGTGTTTCCTTTGCCCTGGTGGCCTCATAGCCCTGCTTGGGGGTGGCCTCGCAGCAGAAAGACTATATGATGGATAGAGTACCTATGGCTGGGTGGAAAATTGCTCTTACAAAGATAGTTACTTGGATCTTATTCATTTAAAGATAAGTATTCTTATGTACTTGATATGCCTTGTTCTTATTTGTATTCATGTCATCATTATGCCTATAATTTGCATGTTATGTGTGTGTGGATCAATTTAATTTATGTTGTGTGTTTTATTTCATGTCTGCACATGCATTTGGTTGTATCTAGTTGTAATTATGGCCATGGGGAAAATTTTGAGGCCCTGATTTAGTTAATGTCCCCTCCTGTTGGTCAGATTGAGGGATGGGGATGTTACATTCCTAGAAAAATCCTTCTTGATCCCGTGGTAAGTTTTCAAGAACCAAAAATATCCTCATATAGGAGAAGTGAGTGATTCCAAAAGGACATTATGTTTGAGATGATAATTCTTACATAAATATAGGTGATGTGGGTACCATAGAGAATCATTTTTACACAAAAAATTATATAATGAACTAGGGTCCTCTTGTAGTTTTTCAATTATCTAGCATGCCTTATGATCCTACTTTATCCTTTCTTCTTCCACCCAATCATGTTGCGTAATGTAAATAGCTCAAAGTAAACCCTATGTGTCATCTTCTTTTCTCGAAAGTGCACATGCCACCACATTCTCTTTATTTTTTTGTATATAATTTCAAATTCATAACCTAACATCTTTGTAACCCATTTTGTTCATTTTCTAAAGATAATCATTATTCCAAGAAGTACTTAAGGTTGTCATGATTTTTCTTACCTTAAAGTGTCTTCCTATTAGGTGAGGGTGTCATTTCTTTATTACATGCAATATGGCCAACATGTAATTTTCATAAATTGGTTTGACTAAAGTTTTTTCTTTTAAGTTGGAAACTTTCAAAGTAAAGGGACCTTCCTTTTTGCATTAAAACTAAACCAATGTGATGCCTTGAGGCGTCACATTCCACAATAAAGGTTTTTGTGAAGCTGTGCATGGATAGTAAAGGAGTTGTACACAACCACTTTAAGTTTTACAAAATCTTTGATTGCTTCTTGAGTCCAAGAGAATGCCTCCTTTTTCAATAACCTTGTTAGAGGTGATACTATTTAACTTTAATTCTTGATGAACTTGTTGTAGTATCCCATCAATCCTAAGAATCCTCCATGATTCTTCAAGGTTTTGGGAATTGGAAATTCCAAGATAGCTTTAATTTTGTTAGGTTCCACTTTGATTCTTTCATGATATTTAATCTGGCCCAAATATTTCACTTCCTTGACCCAAAGGAATACTTAGAAGGATTGGCATATAGTTGGTGCTCCTTCAATTGTTTTAATACGATGTCAACATGGTGTACATGATTTTCCGAATATTTTCTATATATCAGTATATCATCAGAAGGTACAAACTATTTTTTCCGGAGGAAGGGTTGAGAAAAATAATTCATCAAGCTTTGAAATGTGGAAGGTGAAATTCATAATGACCTTCATGTGTTCTGAAATTTATTTTTAGAATTTTTCTTTCCTCATTTTGATTTGATGATGATATAGAACATAGATACAACTTGGTAAAGAAAAATGCTCCATGTAATTCATCTAATGATTCATCAAAGAAAGGATTTGGGAACTTATCTTCAATGGCCATCTTATTGAGCTCCCTATAATAAAGACATATATGTTATAAACCTTCCTTTTTTCAAATCATCACCATTGGTGTAGAGAAAGCACTTTGTCTAGATGGTTGAATGATGCATGCATCTAGCATTTCTTGAACCATATTCTCAATATCACTCTTTTTTGGATATGGGTACCTATAGGGTCTAATTTTAGTTTGTACACTTCATGGTTTCAAGTGAATAACATGGTCATGCTATCGAGTATGTGTAATACCATTAGAAATATCTCCAAATACCTTGGAATGATTGTCAATAACTTCTTATAGATCCATTAGATGCTTGAACATCTAGCGAGCACAATTGTGCAATTACACCATGGTGTCCCATTCTTAGCAATTTTGTCATGTTGTTAAAGCTTATCAATTTAGAGGGTTTCCCTTGAATAGATATAATTTCAATTTCCTTTCCTAATGAGGAGGAATGAAAAGTTCCTAAAACTTAAGAGCCACTTTTCCCAATGATTGTAGCCACTGGACCCTTAGTACAACATCAACACCACCCATTTGGATTGAAGTAATTGGAATATACAATAAATACTCCCCCATAGTAATATTAATACTATGGCACTTTCCTGAAAAAATTCCGGTACTTCCATCTACAATGTTTACTTAAAATTGTGGTGTTGAATATATAAAGCAATTGAGAAGTTAGGATAATTTGCAATTACTGAAGTTATGGGTACAACCATAATAGATCAATACTATTACATTTTTCCTTTTGATATATCTTTCTATTCTAAGATATCGAGGAGTGCTAATTCTGACCACCACATGGAAATATATGGTTGGAGTAGTATATTCTAGATCTATGTCTTGATATTGTTCTAGTTTTGTATGTTCTTCCTCTTCACAATGTATGTAGAATAATTTCTTTGCATTGCACTTATACCCCTTATTGTATTAATTTTCCGACAAAATTGAAACATAGACCCTTTCTCTTCTTTAATCCATTTACTAGAGTGTCAACCTTGCAGGATGAGTAAGGTTAGAGAGACAAAGGAGGGGGGGGATTTCCCTCTCTATAGGTGTTAGTAGTACCCCTTCTAGTAACCATATTTTTACTTTCAACTTTCCTCACCAAACTAAAATCATTCTCTAATGATTTAGGTTGAAAGAGATGTAACTCATGTTTAATTCTCTCCTTTAAAGTTCCCATAAAGAGATCCGACAAATTATTCTATGGAATGTTCTTCATTGTAAAACTCAGCTTTTGAAACTGCTTAATATGCTCTATAGCTAGAACTTTTTGCTTGGGGTTTATCATTTGGATAAAGAAGTTGTTTCCTTTAATATCACCATAATGTGCTATCAATTCATCCACTTAAAGAAGTTGTTTATCATTAATATCACCATAGTCACAAAGCCATTGGTACCATAAAAATTGATCCAATTCTAAATACAAGGATGCAATAGTTGTACATTTTGTAAAGTTGGAACTTGGTGTAGATCAAATAATTGCCACATTTAGAATATCCATGATGTTATATCATTTCCATCAAATTTTCTCATATAAATCTTGGGAATGAAGTAGTTCCTTGGTCCCGAGTTGAACCCATGATGAAGTGGATCATGGAGTGATGAATTATCAAGTGTTAGAGACTTGAACCTCTTTTTCACCATTTATTTTTCATTTTTTTCAATCCGTGACTAGGAAAAGTTCCTCTTGTTCCAATTATCCTCTTCTTAAAGAAATCAATTATGAAAAAAAGTTGTCTCATATCATTCACTACTAACCCCTTTAGAAATTTGAGATCCTCTATACTGGCCAACTATTGATCTATATTTTTCAACTTACTTTCTATATAATTTTTTTGTTTACCAATTGACATGTGTCGTTGACCTATAATTTTTTTAACTTTTTCCTCTAAATTGGATAGCTAGTTACACATTTCTTCATTTTCTTCATGAGTCATGGTTGAGCTCCCTAAAGGTTTATTTGGTGTAATAATTTTTTTAGAACCCATTTCCATGTGTGCCCAATATAATATTTACTCATAGTTTTAATCCATTTCCTCTTCAACATGCCTTTTGAATCACCCCAAACATATATTCCAAACAAAATTTATGAATGTTTCAAGTTAATATACCTCTAGAAACCCTAATCTATAGGTTGTCTTGGTAGTTGACCTTGCTCGTTAATTATCTTTGAAATTTTAGCCCCTTTGAGTTTGAAATTGTGTCCTTTAGTTTATTGATATGTCTTTTTTCCATGCCACAGTTTTGACCCATATTTGATGTACCAAGAGAAATTTATGGTAAATTTCTTAGAACTTGCTAGTTTTCTCCCTTTTAGGAGACAAAACTTGTTATTTTTCTCCCTTTTAGGAGACAAAACTTGTACGGAGTGACATGTGTCCGATTTTTGTGTTTTGCTTCTAATATTTTTATCATTAAAAATATGGTTTTGCTTCTAATATTTTTATCATTAAAAATACGGTTTTGCTTCTAATATTTTTATCATTAAAAATATGGTTTTACTTCCTTATGATTCAATATGTGGCACTCAATTTGTATATCTCAATTTTAATATATAATCGTTTTACCCAGAACACCTATTTGAGACTAGTTTTTGGACTAGTCAAAAAACCTAACTTACACAAATCATAACTCCGAATTTATAATTAATAGGGACCTAAAATGTTTTCCATAGGTAATTTTATATGTCTTCTCCGAATTTCACTTTATGAGACATCCCCAAAAAAACATTATAGTGAAAATGGCTCTGATACCAATTGTTGTGCACCAAATTCCCAAAACATCCTAAAAATAGAGAGAAAGAGTAACCCAAGGCATTGTGAATGAAATAAAGAGATGAATAAAAAGATTATTCAAGTGCTAAACTCATTATGATTTGTATAAAATGCACAAGAAAATATTAGATGACTCTAAATCTGGATCTTCTTGGTATATATAGGAGACAACTGATACAGTTACAATTAAGGTCATTGCCAACCATACAATTACAATTAAGGTCCTAGCGACTAATAAAGACAATACTAATATAATAAAATAATTGTAATGTCACTATATATATATATATATATATATATATATATATAATATCGTTTTAAATATATATAAAAAAAGGCCACACATCTCCAATGATTGTACAACATTCCCTAAGAGGGATTACAAGGCTTGACACCTTGTTGTAAATAAACTCCACATATGACTAGATGGGGTCAATGAGTGCAAGACAAGAAGGAGTGTAAGAATAAAAGGTGAACACTTATCTCCCTATTATGTTTAATTCTACTTTTTTTAAATGGCGGTAGATGGCACTTCTTCCTCTTCTTCAATGCTAGTTGATGTTGGGAATCTCAACTCAACTTCAAGTCCTTGATGAGTGGAAAGAGGTGCTTCCTAGATGCTAATACATGCTAGATGTGAATGTTGTTTCCATGAGACATCAACAATATATTAAGGTGTTTCATTCTAGGGATAATATTTTTCTTCATCCATTCTAATTCCATTAGAAATATCTTATATCAAATTATCAACATGCTCAGTAAGACCATGATGGCTCTCTTTAGAATTTGGGACTAAAGACTCAACATCATAAATTCATTCTATAGGGGGAGTAGAATATTTATGGATTAACTTATATCTTTGGTGAAATTCATATAGAATGGATTTCAACATATTCCTTAAATGAGAAGAGTTCATATCCAAATAGTTTATGTTCTTTCCCATAAGAATTTTCTCACCCATAGCAAGGTATGCCAGTGGCGAAAACTATAAAGTATTTTACATAAAATATCTAAGAGAAACTTCTTCAAGGTAAAAAAATTGTTATTGAAAATATGAGGGATTAACTTCATGAAATTAATCTACGAAATGGTCTTCTTTAACACCTGCAACATCAAAGTCAACATCATGTTCAAGACATTCTTCATTGTGACTAGGATATTCATGGTAATAAAACATATATACAACAACTTGCATTGTTTTATAGTCTTGCATCTATTCATTGAGATGATAAGCAGACTCTATTATCACTCTTATCTTCTACATTTTCTCAAACTCTTGGTATTAACTCTCATTATATGAATTTTTCATTGGTCTCTTTCATCCAACTTTCTCTACTTGAAAAGGAAAAAGAGGACAATTCAAATTATATACCATCCTAAAAAATAAAATAACCAATGAGTTGTTAGCGGAGAGATTTTTCCTCGAGGCACATTATTTTCTCAACAAAAGTGGTGTATACTTTAATATCAATGAGAATATGACTTCATTTCCTAATGGAGTCGGAGGCGAGTTTTTATCAAGCTTAAATTTCTTCAATAATATAGGTTGCTAGATATCATCTTTCACCAAATTTAAAACCTAGAGAATGGATGCAATATAAATTTGCCAATATTTCTCTCCTCAATAATGAAGTCAATCCTCGTGTTTTCCTCTAGGACATTCACCCTTTCTCTTTCACTCATGTAGGGGGGAAATACCAGGTCATGATGTGTAAGTGCATCCCTTTGTACCACTTTAGGACTTTGGGCCAACTCTTGGGCCTAGTGGGGTACCCTCATCATGTCCTCAATATTTTTTATCGAAATATTTGTATATTTTTATTTGTAAGGATAGGTGATGCATCATGGCATCCTCCACGACTAGGGAAAAAAATATAAATGGTTTTGTGTATAATATAAGATGGAGATGAGGGATAAAGACAGAACCCTACTAAGCACATGCTCAATTGGTTCACATAAAAGGGGCACCTTAACCATAGCTCCACCATGGAAAATAAAATAAGGAATGAATATGAGCTTAGAAGCAATTCAAACACTACTTTCATAACATACACCTCCATTGTATAGAAAATCAAATGGGTAAGGTATGCATAAATTCATTAGTTCATTCAACACCATGTGAGACAAAAATGTAATCAGGGTAAGCAAGGATAACTTGCATGAGATTCATCAATTTTATTAGTGGTAAAAAACCTTAGTCTTGATTATAAAATCAAAACCACCAATTTTTTTGAAATAATAGCAACTCCAAGGGTTAGGACTATAAATTCACAGTCTTGGAATGACCATTTTTTTCATACAACCAAGACAGTAGGGGTGTGGACTATAAAATCTTAGTAATGGGACTAATTAAATTACTTTACAAAATATCACTTATATAGTGTTTATATAGAGAGAAGAATGATAGAAAGAGAAAAGGATGGCACTAATGTTATATATACTTGTGAGAAATTCACTCCTCAAGATTTTGACAACATAATGGTGCAAAACTCTTGATGATACCACCCCCCCTTGTGTCATTGCATCTTCTTCTTTCCCACAGTAATGTGATGTATGAATCCTATATTTTCAAGGGATTAGAAGGGATTCCTAACCAAATATTTAATTCAAGTCAAATAGTTCAAAGCAGTCATACTAGGAGGTGACTTAGAAAGATGGTGTAATATGCATGTGTTCCTTTTCTGACTTATCCCACTTGATCCCGAAGATGATGATACTAACCATCTTATTGAGAGTGGTATTTTATTAGAAATTAATGTTGCATTTACCCAAATTGGTCCATGGTAGATGCAATTAAACTTTTTATATTTTCCCTAGGTCCCTATTTTCTTTCCAACATAAAATTTATAGCCATGATGAAATCCCCACTTTAGCCTTATATGATTTTTTTAATGAGTACACGTGGTAGATTTTGATTGGATATGGAGATCTAACAATGGGTCCCTTAGGATGAATATTTAGATGGGGAGACATGGAAGGACCTGATTGGTTATGGAGATCTGGATTCCCCAAGGGTATATACTCAATTGATTGAATGCTAACCATCGATTAATGCTAAACTTACTCTTTTATTTCTGTAGATCATCTGTGAATATATATGAGCCATTGTTCTTTATCTTTTGGTGATGATCAAGGCCATTGATCTTAGTGGAAAAAGTTCATCAATTCACAATGTCTTCTATTTTTTGGGCCCCCTTTTTAGTCACCTTTAGCAAAAGATCACAGGCCATTGATCTAATTGACCATGGAAATATTAGTTGTTGAGTTTCTTTCCATGGGGGAAATTCAATCATTAGTCTTCATTTGTGAGGGAACATTTGGTCATTCACAACATACCCTAACTTTTATTTTCCATTTCCTCAGATCTCTTGTGAATGAATCTAGCCCATTAATATGATTATGCAAGATAAATCCTATCCATTTGTGACTCCTGTTACATTTTCTACCCTCAATGCTCTTGAATGACATGAAACAACATGAACCATTGAAATTGATATATGGGGTGAATCTAAGTTGATCGTGCACTTTTCTATTTTAGCCGCCTTAAATACTATCCCCTGCCACACACATCTAGATCATTGATTTCCATTTTGGGGAATAATCTCGACCATCCATGGAAATAGATGGACCTTTGCACCACTAACAATATAGAGCATTGTGAGACCATATCAATCAATGAATAGTTCTTTGTCTTTCGTAGGGACCATCCAGGTCATCAATATACTTTAATATTTGATTCTAATTGAGATTTTATCCTTTGATTTTATTGTGGGACTTAAAAGAATTATGGCCCAAAAATCCACCCATGCTAGAACTATTAGGCCTCTAACCATATTTGATCTACAAATGAGAACTTAGGAATAATTTTTTTTAGAAATATTTTCTCTTACTGGATTTACAGAGAACCCTCCACATTATCATGCCTATATTTATATTGAGAAGCCATAAAATACTCCTGTCAATGGTGAAAATAATGTATTTTGAGGAAGAATTCTAGGAGAACATACCCAACTAGGGTAAAATGTGGGAAATATAAACAATGAGGGTATTTTTCAAGTGACAACATTCACACTATAAATATGAAAGAGTATAATGGTGGTGCTCGAAAACATATGAACTATATATTTAAGGTGTAAAATAAGTTTTGAACCTAACAAAAGGCCACTCTTCATTTTGGGGATGTTTATTTTCCCTAAATGAGCAGAAGGACTGGAAACGTGTCTAATTCAACCAAATATAGCTAAGTAACTCCTTTTAGTACTTAAATCCTTTTAAAACTAAAGGGGTCCAAAGGAACTAACCATTCAACTGGATTTTAAAATAGTCAAGTTTAGATTATAAAGAAGCATGTGAATAAATATGTTAAGTTGTAAGAGTTTTTAAGATGCTAAATATATTGTATTCAATTTTATTATTTTGTAGTTGTAAAAACTCTACAAAGATGTCAAACATGGTGTATTAGATTGTTTATTATCACATTTTCATAAGTGTAGAATGTACGTCAAAATGCCAAACATGATGTATCTAATATGCTAAAAAAAATCAAACAAGTCCATATATTCATCATGCAACTAATCAACCATTGAAAAAAATACTCATTAAACATGTAAAAACTATGGAAAAAATAAAATAAACTAATAATTCTTTTCTTTATGTCATAATAATTTGTTGAAATTTGGTTGTCATTGATGTCAACTTGTGTCAAAGAGGATGTCAACTGATTCCGTTTATGTCATTGATGTCAACCGATGTCAACTAATGTCAAAAGAGAATCAGTATTCCTGTGCCATCTTGAAGAAATATAGAAAGGCTAGTTTGAAGAAGTATATGAAAGATACTATGGAGAAGTATATTTATGTGCCATGGATGACAACATGAAGAGGTTTATTCATAAGTGCATTCAAGTGTGTCCAGAGCTAAATCATGCATATCCAGTTTGAATAAGTACATAATGAATACATCCAGTACATGTGGTACATGAGAAGGTCTCAAGTCCATTTAGTCATAGTCCCTCAAGTACAAGCTAAAGTGTTGACTGGACAAAGGTTTGGGAGTGCGCAAGCAAGTTAAAGTGTTGGTTGGACAAAAGCTTAAAGAGTGCACAAGCAATCAAGAGTTGATTGGACAAGTTTCAAGTGCGAAAGCATCTTGGAACAAGAAATGGTCGAGCAATTATGCAAGTCCTGAAAGCGCGCAAGTCTCAACAATCAAAAAAATATTTTGATTGTTGAAGCGTGTACAAGTTCCAAAAAGGGTGTAGAGGTTGAAGATTGTATATGCAAAAATTCCATAGTTCATGATACATTGAATGCGTAAGACTCACAAGTGATGGTACCTCAAGGGGAAAAGTCCCACTAAGTTAAGGACCATGTGTGCACAAGACCCACAAGGGATGACATATCATTGGAATAGAACATGGCAAGTGGTAGAAGCACAAACCATGAAGCAAAGAAGAAGGAATTCCACAACCAACTTGTGGACATAGAATCTATGCAGGACATGTATAAATACGAAAGCACGTTGGAGATTTGAAGTAAGCTTGATAGAAAGCATGAAGAGCTTGTAAGTGGAACATATAGATTTATATTCTTGGCATCAAGGGATCGTTGAACCAAAACAATATGTTCTAGTAGAGAGCTGAGTGTGCACAAGCAGAGGAATGGAATAGCTGATGTTGCATAGAATGATGTTGTATATCTGTGATGATTGTGTGAAGACAACAAGGAAAAATGCAGAGGGTGCGCAAGTGTGTGAGGACCAAATGACAGTATCGCAGACAACACGCAGAAAGTCACAGATTTTCTAGGACAGAAGTGCAAAGACAGAACTGAAATATATCAGAAGATGCACGAAGTGAAGAAGTTGAACTGATGTACGAAGACTAAGTTGATGTGTGCGAAGTAAGGAAGACCATTAGATGCATAAAGACAAATTTTCAGCAAAATCAAAGATGTGCGTCATGATGCGGATGATCTGAGACAAGTGCGTTAAACCAAAAGGAAAAATCATATGATGCATAGTTTTTCATAGATTGTCTAAATACTGTGGCACCTAATCAGAACGAACATATCTCAGAAGGTGCGTAGTTCCATCTAATACTAGTGCGGAATATCATAACAACAAGTTATCAGTTGATGCGCAATATCAGTTGAAAGTGTAGATGCGCAGTTGCATAATGGAATATTGACATTGGCGCAGACTACAGTGAACGAAGAAGCACAAAATATATGAAGTGCGACGTTAGTTGAAGTGAAGTGTTGAAGTTGAAGTGAAGTATTGTATGAAACACAGTGACATCAATTTTACAGCATACAGAAGTTGTGCACAACAATACAAAAATCAAAAGATCAAAAGTGTGCACATATCAGAATTTCGATAGAGTAACATCATATTCTTATATATCTGGTTGGTAGGATGGGGCAAGGAGAAGGGGTTCGTAGTCTCCTTCCAGTTGGTGCTAGAGAACACAAGGAGTTGTAGCTTCCTTCAGGTCGACGCCTATAAAACCAGGGGGTCGGTGCCTCCTTCTAGTTGGTGTTGGTAAACAAAGGAAGTTGGTGCTTCCTCGAATGTAATCTTTTCATTATAAAAGAGCATTCTGTGGTTTTTATCCCGTTTGGGTTTCCACGTAAAATTTTTGTGTGTTTTGTGTTCTATGTTTTGGTGCACATGTCGATGAATGTTTTATTCATGGTAGATGCATAATTGAAGATCAATTTTAAGTTCATATTAATCTATTAAAGATATTAAAAATTGTTCAGAACTGCACTAATACTGAGAGGGGGGTGAATCAATATTAAATAGATTCATTGTTTGTCAAAAACACAAAGTGTTTAAAACATATAGTTACTATCATTAATTTTGTGCAAAAAGAGGAGAAAATAGAAGTAAAGTTTATAAAAGTCAATTTGGATATATCTCAAGTGGAATGTGTGCCTATGAGATGATGTTATTAAATATTAACAAGTTGAGTTAATCTTATATATATATATATATATTGGTTTTGGAGTATGATGTAACTATTTATGATTTGTTAAGAGTTTGTTTTCCTTTGATGTAAGGAAATATGTTAATAGATCAAGACCTATAGGCATTTGGAAGAAGTGGAAGTCTACCCCCTTACAAACCACCAACTTTGGATTCCTTGGTCGGCTCGATATCATTTTTAGGATAACATGAGACTCCCTTAATGACATTATGATAAAATTTGAATTTGATACCACACTATAATGTCCCTATCCACCCTCACGAGTCACACCCCTTCAACATATTAAGCGATGTTATACAACTTACACAAACATCTTTGTATTCCTTCTTCTTTTCTCTAATCATTAGGTTCTAGCTCTATCGGTGTCTTTAGATTTATCAGAATTCTGCTTCATGGTCGTCCTAAACTATTGGCTCCAATCCCTTCAAATTCTCCCATCGGAATTTCCCATGTGCACTTGAAACTTGATTTGTCGATGGATTAACCCTGACGTAATAGTTCCGATGGACTTCCTTCGATGATGCCCTACAAATATATCGGATTGGATACATCTTCTCTCACCTTTCAACTATTCCATGATCCATGCCCATATTTCGTTAGACTTATATTCTGACAAGCTACTTCTAATATGTCGCTCTCAATATGATATCAGGAGACGATCCGTTGGTCTTCCATGCATACTCTATCATAGTTTTTCTCCAAGGCTCTTCCTCCAATAAGGCATCTTCCATGATATCGATTCTAATACACTGGACTTCACTCTCTTGGGATCCTTTGCTTACACCTTTGGCATAAATATCCAATGATAGATCTCTGGTGGGTCTCTTCATGACCATTGGGTCCTAATCCATTAGGATCCTCATTCCATCTGAACTTCTGACTTGCACGCTCATCCACACTTCCCGATACACATGATATGATATAGTAGTTATTGGATTTCGAACATCGGGATACCATTTCGATGAAACTCCGATGGTGAAATTTTGACGAACACTTTCCCATAGACTATACTTAACCGATTTCAGAGTTCTAACATGGATTGACCGATGGATTCCATAACAATTTGATCTCAATTCCCAAGGTATTTAGGCCAATCTAGACCACGCATTAATCTCTATTACTAAATTCTAATAGTATGCATGATTTATACTCACCTACAATTATGATTAATGCTACTCATGCAACATTTCATTCTTTATGCAATCAAGAAAAGCTATAAGAAAATGAGCAAGACTACATCGTCAACTTGAATAAATGTATAAATGTTGTCAAGAGTTAACATATATTCACACTCATATTTGCATATTTATAGACTAGTTGATACAACAAAAGTATTCACATTCATATTTGCATATTCATAGACCACTTGATACAATAAAATATAAGTATTCATTCCATTCAACATTAAATTGGGAGCAATGAACTCAAGAGAACACATCAATGAATACTTATCTTGAAATAATCTTTCCCAAGAATTGACTTCACAACAAAAACATTCCACCCAACTATAGTTACTTTGTCCATTATATATTTTTTTTGTTGAGAGGACACCCCAGAGCTAGGCATGATTTCCACAATAATAGGGGAACTTCTAAGGCTCACTCGCAATCACATAATACACTTTCATAGCCAAGCGAACTTATAGTTAAGCTTATCATGCTATCAAGATGCCTATGGGGAAATATTTCTAAGCTAGTGAACTCAATCATAGAGATATAGACGTGTAACACCGAATCCGTGTGTTATGGAGAATCTGTATCCGGATAAAGAAGAGACCCATCTTCATAAATAATACATATTGAATAATAATTGAATTGAAAAATAATATTACATTGAGGGCCTCTTTTATATATTGTTATGCACCTTTTGAGAGGATTCGTGTCCTCTTATAATTATAATTATTATTAATTAATTGTTAGTTTATATTTATTTATTATTTTATTTATGTTTGTGACATTGCCTTCCCCTTAAGGGAAGCTTTGTCCTCAAAGCTTAGTTTGTTGATGTCGCTTTTTTATTTATTCTGGATCTATATCGAACTGATGACTTGAGACATGCAAGTTTGATTACGACCATTACTTCCCTTTATTTATTTTGCTTTGGAATCTATATTAAATCTATATTTGGTGAAGTTTTGTTTATGCTTTTATTACTTGCTTGGTTGTTACTTTTAACTATTTTTGTTGTCGATTGAACATACTCGATAGACTTGCCCATGATAACTATTTTTGTGGTGTTATTCTGATTAACCTTATAATTGTTCTTATTGATGTTCTTTATAACATTCCTTATGATGGCATCTTCTCTTTGTGTGTTTATTATTGTGACATTCTTGTTGATGTATAGATCTTCATTATTGTCAATTTTTTTAATCTTTATCATAAGTTCCCTTGTTTTTTCTTCCTTACTTTTTGTGCATACAACTTCTGTCAGATACTTAACTGCATAAATGGCTTGATTCTTGCTGCAATTTTGATCAAGATCCAGACTCTCATCTTGGTTGACATAATAGTTTTATGTATCTTCCTCTTTATCATTTTTATGTTCTTTATTTGGTTTTTCTTCTGGGCTTTGAAAATCATATTTAGATTCAGTTTCAGAGTCTTGGTCCTGAGATGCCCTTGGGTTGCTTTGTTGGCTTATTTTATTGAAGGTGTCGTCAATAGCTTTTTGAGCAGCTTTTACAACTAATTGTTCCATATGATCAAGCATTTAGTCAATTTTCCTCTGAAATCAATTGGAGATCTCATCCAATTCTTCTTTAAATGACTTCATGGTTAATGCAAAGGTTGAAAGTTAATTAATAATTACTTTTAATAATTAATAATAATAATAATAATTAGAATTAAATTGGAGGAAAGTTACAAAATTAAAAATTTAATAATAACATAATTATTATAAAAATTTAATAAAATAAATATTATTATTATAATATCTATTTTTATTAATTTTTTTGTTTTTTGTTTGTTTGTAGGTTAGGATTTGGAGTGAGGACATGGAGTTGGAGGTATGGCGATAGGGGGTGTGGATGTGTGGTTGTGGTGGAAGGTGAGGGCTCACAACGCATGGGATGGAGCAGAAAAGAAGGATGGTCGAGGTTTGGTAGGGAGGAGGGGCATGGAGGGGGTAGCATAGGCGGAGAGGATGGGTGCGGGTATGAGAGTAGGCAGCGCGGAGAGGGTGCAGGGAAGATGAGGTGGAAGGAGGAGCGGTGGGGGAGAGTGCGGGCAGAGAAGGGAGGTTGGAGCGGGAACAGGGTTGGCGGAGGGATGGAAATGGTGGTAGGCGCGAGGTGGTGCGAGAAGGAGGCACACAAGAGGAAAAGGAGGAGGAGATGCAGCATGGAAGTGGATGTGTGAGTAGTAACGAGGATGAGCGCAAGAGGGAGGGGAAAGCATGAGAAGGAGTGGGGGGTGCGTGGGACGCACCAGAAGGTCATGGGACATGAGGGGGACATGTGAGCAGGTGGTATCGTGGGTTGGATCTGTAGGAAGGATGTGCGGTGGTGGTGGGAGAACAGGGGGATTTGAAGTGGAAAGAATAGGAGGCCCGCAGAAAGGGGTGTAAGAGTGCAGAAGAGATGGACGTAAAGGCAAAATGTGGGATGGAGGGAGTAATTGATGAGCAGAATCCAAGCTCAGGGAGGAGCGATACTGGCTCTCATAAAAATGTAACACTGAATCTGTGTTTTATGGAGAATTTGTATCCGGATATAGAGGAGATCCATCTTCATACATAATACATATTGAATAATAATTGAATTGATGAATAATATTACATTGAGAGCCTCTTATATATATTGTTAGGCACCTTTTGAGAGGAGTCGCGTCCTCTTATAATTATAATTATTACTAATTAATTGTTAGCTTATATTTATTTATTATTTTATTTATGTTTGTGACAAGGCGCCTCAAGAAAACACAAGCAATTTGACACCCACATTACCTACCCCACACAACACCAAGAAGGTCCCCTTCTTTGGTCATAGTCCCTCGGGCGTTCCCCCCCTCTAGGTGTTATTTGTGCATAGAAAGGTAACCCATACCATGTCCATGTTCTAAGAAAGGAGGTTACAGCCTTCACTAGGTTTATCAAGAACATCCCAACTCCCTCCTCTACTCTTAGATCGGTACACAATGTTCAATGGACAATTACTTCATACTAATATGTCGATGATGGGTAGGACTCAAGCATAACGACTTAGGCGTAATGCATTACATGAAAGAAACTCCTTGGTCTTTCCTCTTTCCAACCAAAACTTGAGATGTAGGACTCATCGATTCCCTCAGGATTTCACATTCTTCTAGAAGAACTAAAATCCACTCGAGAGAGTAATGCTAATAATTAATTGAAGGGATGGGATTTGATTCGTAACTATGCCTCTATAGAACAAGCAATCCTCAAACACTTCTTCCTGGAAGAATTAAATGGTTGAGTGCACATGTCAACTTCGAGAGTTAATGGGTCATGGGTTTGAATAGCTCTCTCCCTAATCTTTTGAAGTTCATGCTCCCTGTTTCTTCTTGCTTGCATATTCATTTGTGGGTTTTCTTTATATATACATACATATTTACCTCACATTCACAGTTTCTACTTTTTCTTATTTAACTATTAATACATAATCGAAAAATTAGTGGTGGGGCCTTGGCTTTGAGCTCCTCATCATCATATCATTTACATAGTCATATACAGTGGGCTCAAAACTAGAGGTACGACACCAATGGATTATTTTAAGTGGTTAGTTTTTGTCTATACATGATGATGTAGCTATAATTAGGTCTTGAGTTTGAATCAAGAAAAACTAAGCCAAAATTGTAAAAAATTTCCTACTTTAAAAAAAAAATTACACTCTTCAATGTGAATCTAATTAATAAATACCATAAATATATTATTTAACCAACTTAAATACATCTAAAAAAATCACATAAATTTAATGTCAAAAACAAAATTAGAAAAAAACTAAACAAAATATTATCACACATAAATCAAATTTATCACAAACAAATAGTATACTCAACCTCAAACTTAGCATTAATCATAACTCCATAAAGTATGCAAATTTTGGTTCACAAGTTAGAATTCTATTTTCAAAAATGAATAAGCTAGGAAACATTTTGAAGATAGAAAATATGTAAATATTGTTATTATGTAAAACAAATTGTAAAAGGTAGATTGAACCATCTTTTGTTTAGCTTTACGATGGAGAAGTTAAAAATCATAATAGTATTATAAACTGTTTTGATTAGTACCAAAAATACTTAAAGAATGTGTTTTGGTTTACTATGAAGTAAATAAAAATGCATTTTTTTAATGAAAAAAAACTCCATAAAATGACCATTGGGATGAACATTAATAAACTCTCAACTTTCGTCAATATGATTGGTCGCATGGCCTACCTTAACTTTTTTGAAAATGAACAATCACGAGAGAATTTGAAAACAACGGTGAAAAATGACAAGAATAATGATATCGAGTTGTAAATACCGTCGGTGGAATGTTTACATTTCAAATATTGCATGTGGACAAATGTTTGATGATCAAGAGAAATTACTTAAAATTCTCTTGAAGAAGGTTCTACAAGAATTATAATTACTTAATGTTGGTATATGTTATGCAAAATTGATTTTAATTTGTTAATTATTAATTTTTTATGCAAGTATAAATATTAACGACTTGATTCATAATAACAAATTCATAATAACTAACTTTTAATTTTTGTTAGCATGATTAATTGTAAAGTTTACGTTACTTTTGTGAAAATAAACTAATAACAAAAAATTGAAAACAATAAGAAAAATAATAATGATTATAAATAATATGATTATAAAAATTTAACTTTGACACGGTAAACTCCCAAAAAACATACACACTGATAAAAAACAATTTACATTTCAAATATGAAAAATGCGTAATAATGAAGAGAATGCTTATATTACTTAAAATTCTAAACCAAACTTTACTTAGTTACTATTGAATGATTGCAATTTGCAAGGAGTTAGATGACAACTAAAATATTAAAAATGTCAAAAGTTATAGCATCTACATGATTTAGATCTCACAACTAAATTGATACAATTGTCAAAGTTACGGTTATACTACGAAAGTAGTGCTCCTTTATCGAATCTATACGCATTATTGAATGATGACAAGGATTTCTTATTGTTTCAATGAAACTTTTTGTTGTATGCACTTTTCAATAATATACTTATTATTATTGTTTATGTTGTATTTCCTATCATCGAATAATCTATGAAAAATAGATTAGTAGTTATATACATGATTTCTATCCACAATAAATAAATGTATTAAACGGTCAAGTTAAATGTATTTTGCATGAAAAGTTTTTATGTTAGTTTTGGTGGGTTGTGGGAACATCGGTACATTGTAGATTGTGCAGATATGATTATTTATGGAGGGATTGGGAAAGGTAGATGAAACAATAGTTTTATGGTAATTGATATTTTGTGATGATTTTGAGCACCTTTTTATGAAGGATGCTATTGAAATTGTATGTTTATTGTTGTCTTTAATTCATCGGAATATCAAGAAACAAATTTGTTTTCATGTTGAAAAATATTATTTATTTATACATACATACACACTTGTATGAGACAAATCAAAATGGAAGAGGTATTCTTCACTTTGCATCTACATAACCCATTAAAGTAATATAGCAAATAAAACAAATAGATAAATTTCATATAGTCAAGGGGACAAGTACTCATCTTTAGCAAATTTGCATAATGTTTTGTATGTAGAGTACTTATGACTTATTTAAATATGTTTATATTTTTGAAATCATGTCGTACTGAGGGCTACAATGTGCTAAGGAAATATTTCTCATTATTACAAACCCCAAGCAAGTAGCAACTAATGAAAAAAAAAACATATGAACTTAAAACCTCTCTAACCAAGTAAGATAAGAAAAAACTGCATAAGTAAAAAAAAACTTTGCAGTATCCAATCAAAGAAAATAGGCCTCATCGCTTAGCCAATCCATAAGTAACCCTTCCTAATACATCTAAGAATTTCATGACACCATGTAGAGGCTACTAAAGCTTCTAAAATAGAAAAAATAAGGGAAAACAAATTCAAAATGAAAAACAATTCCAAGGAACTCTCCTCAATGGACTCGCTCATTATGTTATGGGATATTCCTACCTATTGGCTAAGGTTAATAATCCCTTAGAGAGTGGTTTAGGTTCACCAACATTTGGAAGGATATATTCCTATCTAACTTTTCCTAAATTTGCATAGATATCAAAATGAAAGATGAAAATAAGAGCAGAGAACCTATGCATTGATGGTTGTCCATACCTTTGCGTGTGATCCATTTGATCTATTTGCAGCTTTGATGTACTTCTTCCAATAAACTTGCACACACTTCAAATGAACAAAAACTCTATCTTTCTACTTTTACTACAATCAATCATATAACTTGAAATGCATATAACAAATCCAAGTAACATTCAAGTAAATTACATCCCATCCAAATCCACTACTCATGCATAACACACACACACACACACACACACACACACACACACACATATATATACCTTCACCAAAATCCAAGTCGTCTCATCCTTATCCACACGTACTAATCCACATCTCGATAGCGATCTCAAATATTATTGAGGTGGATAAGCCAAACTGAGGCTAATCAATCTCCACACAAGATCAAAACTCTGGTACAAGAACTAAAGGAAATTTGTTACTCAACAAAAGAAACGAGGGCGAAGATTGTTTTAGCTAAAGACTGATGATTTCTCCATAGTTTAGACATTTTCTCTTAATTTCTCTATGTCCTTCCTCTCCACCCTGAATCTTCTATTTATAAGGTAGGAAAGTGTTAAGATCTAACTTAGGTGGAATGATGTCATGCACATCTATTCCATGCACACAATTTCTTCAATGCTTTTATGATTTCAAAGCTTTATTTCCTTTGTCAATGCTTTAAGAGGAGGTTGACAATTTACCACTAAAAAAACATGACTAACTGTGACTTTCCTTATTTGCGGGGCTTACAACTATACCTAGGAAAAAGCATGGTCTAGTGGAAAACTTGGGTAAAAATCTGGATAATTATGCAATTTGTCTTGTCCTAGATGAATTTGGGCAAGAGTACCAAATGTAAGTATAAAAATTTCCTACGACCTTTCTTGGAAAAATGAAAAAAAGGTATATCAAACGTATGAGTAATTCATATTCCTTTAGTAACCTAGTAACATGGTAATGGATTTTAACAATTACAATGTAAGAACTATTGTGAGAGAGATGATGCATTTGCATTATCTTTCTACTATTTTTTGAATTTCATGGTGTCAAAGTGAAGATGTATGGAATTGACATGGAATTGATGTGGAGCATGCATCTTTATAATCTCCCATTTTCCACATCACCTTCTCCTCGTTTGTGTGCCATTCATCACTAACCTTTCTAACAATGTACGTGAAGTGATGTTGAACAATCCAAACCTCAATGCTAGATATAGTAAGTATTATAGAGATGGTTGTTACACTCTCCTTTTGATATTGAAGACTATTGTTCATTAATGTGATCAATAATTTTAGGATTGCAACTAACATGTATACCTTACTGTGTTTAACACTCACTTTGTAGTGGTATTACAATATTAGGTAGACTTGTTATCATCATTGCTACTAGTTGAGATATCTTTGAGTGATTAATATTTACAGTAGTCATTGAAACTATAAGGTGAAATGCTTGATCAAATATTATTTCCCATGTAAATTTATAAATGTAGAAGAATACTTAGTATATTCAACCGTCATTAGTTTCTAATCAATATTTCAATGTAAAGGGAGATCCAATTTGATGATTAGGGTTTAAACATTGATTGGGGCATTGTTGAATGCAAATGAAGCTTAAGAAGGGACAATTGGTAAGATTTAATTATTGGAGATCCCTTTTGATGGAATAGATCCCAATGATGATTGGGATTCCCTTTTCTTAATTGATAAGGAATAACCTTGTTTTTGGGAAGGGTTTGATCAAAGAATCAAACCATCTTAAACGTGTTCTCATTTCTAATGTTCAAACCATATAAAACCTTGTTTCTAATGGAGGTTGGACTGTAGCTCCATTTTGGGATCAAGAAAAATTACTCTTTTATTAAATCCACCATAAAGAAAGCTACCATTCAATGTTTTTTTCTTCATAAAGAAAAAAATGTGCCTGATTTAGTGATCAACATAAAGGTCAAATGGCAGGCAACTTAAAAGAAGTCTAACAATACAATCGGGTAGTTAATCAATTTTCTGGTAAAATTCCCATGTAAGAAAGCACTAATCCATGGATCGATATCAATTTTATAATCGGGCACTCAAAACATTTAATGGAAAGTGTTTTTTGGAGGATCCCAAATCATGAACATGGACTCTCTCTTATTATCAAGTCCATTAATCAATTAGAACATGGAAACTACCTTTTAATTGTATACAATGGAATGGAAAGAATTGAGAGGCCTAATTAATTAGGTTATTTTTTGTGATTAAATTACATGGGTATAAGAAAAATGTTTAGTTACCTAACTTCTTGAACCATATTCTCCTAGGATCTCCAATTGTGAAACTATATTGTGAAGGTTAAAAAGGACATGTAGGGATTTCCAACTAGTGGTTGCATGGTCCCTTCCAAAATTATTTTCATGGATTTATAAAAACATAAATTTTGAATTGCCCCATTGATAAAAAACCCTAAACATGTGTTTCCATACCTATAGGATTTGAGAACCCAATTTTTAAAGTTGTTTTGAGTTCACAACCCTAAAAAACCTACTATTAGGTTGTTTTGGAGGCCAATATGTGATTTCAAGTTGTACCTCATATTTGCACCACATGCACTTTTTAATAAAAGTCCAAGCCCCATTACTAGCACCACTTTGTTCAAAACAAGTTCTATCTACTCATCTTATACCCCATGTTATATAGGCTTATCATGAATTGAGATACATTGGCATGATGCCTAGAATATTAAATATATAATCCAAATAATGGGCTCATTGTCTTCTATTGCACTTAAAACCCAACACCTAGAAAAGGTCTTGATTCTATTGAAAACTTAGTTCTAAATCAACTTATAATGAAAAATGACTTTTGTACTAAATACAAGGTTGCAAACAATATATTCCAGTAGGTTCGACCCAACCAAATCCAATTTGTGCAAGAGAAATTTCTATTTTCATGTAGTGTGATGAATTAAGGACATTGATCTTGCAAGGAAAACAAATCTAACGATGCAACAACCATAAACCATGGTTGATTTCATTGTGGAATAATGATCAACAATTGATATAGTTAATGTAAATCCAACCTACAACAAGAAATCATTAATTAAGCCTTAGAAAAGTATCATCAATCAAAACATAGCATGGATAGAGAAAAGTGACTACATATTTAAAAGTGGGTCCCCAAGTCGGTTGACTTAGGAGGGTTATTGAGGCCTCAACAAATGGAGACACAGTGGGTAAAACCATCAATATTTTCTAGACATCTACTGAATCATGAGTACAAAGTGTAGGTGTTCTCCTATTTTCATTCTCAATGGACATCCTAAAATCAATGTGTAATGGGTCCTATAATGTTTTTTAATGGGAGCTTCTATAGTCATCCTGGCATACCAATTAACGAATTTTGTCTACTGCACTAACAGGGAAAGTAATGAGTTTTATTTTATTTAATAAGACATCAACAATCTAGTTTGAAGTTTCCATCTTAGGCCTAATATTTTTGGGACATAATATTTTCACTATATGTAAATATGAATCCCTTAAGTGTTGCTCCACTGCTAATAAGAATCCATAACCTTAGTTGAGTCAAGACAATTTCATAGACCTTGGTCCATTTCCGGTGATCATAAATAGCCTTGGTGAATTTACATGCATGCCCCTATATTAACTATACTCATTTTCACAATTTTTACCTTTATTTTAATATATGATTTAGCAATCAATGAATGGGGGAAGCAATAGATTTTATAAGCTTGATATGGGATGGCTACTAGTTGTTGTGATTTACTCAATAATTTGTTGTGCCTAGTTATTAAAGTAATTCCCTTATGATTTATAACCCATGGATTTTGACTCATCTCATTTGATGTGATTAATTGCATAAATATGTGTGGATAGATTCATTGACACACCAGACTTGTTTGTTAGCTAGGGTGAAATAAAGATTGGTGATTTATCTCCTAGAAAAATCATGATCCAACCTCTTACACATGATTTTAGGATTTCCTAGATCTGTATTCAAGAGTTTATTTCCTTCTCACTCATAACCTAGTAAAAGCATGCATGATTCTCTAGGATCTTCTATGTTTCATGCTGCCACTGTAAGGTGAAGGGTTAACATGACTTATGCACAACCAATCAAAATCATTAAATTAAATCCAGATCAATCAATATATAAAGGTCAACTGTTGGAAACTTAAAATAAATTTAAGTGGAATGAAAATTATATAATATTGTGAAAGAATAAGAATTTCAACATAGGACTTGAATTGGAAAAAAATAAATTTCCAATCAGATGCATATCCAAATAGGTCATCAATATAATAATACATGTATAGATATATCTTGACTCTGGATCTACCAAGCACTGAGAAGGATCAAATCTCTTGAGGTACAATCATTTCCTCAAATTTTGCACTTGAATTTCACATCAAGGGCTTTGTTCTCTCTCGTCAATTGGTAGATCTAGAGTTAAGATGGATCTATATTGGTTTAATATGTAAATCTCTCATATGTGCTGAAATCCTTGATATCTAAATCATGGTTTAATGATGGTTGTTGGTGCTATATTAGTTGTATTGTCTTAAGTTTTGTAATACCTTGTGCATATTTTCTATAGTGGCTTGGGAACTAGAAATATAAGATAAGGTTAAGTTAAGTTAAAGCATACGTTGTTAGTGTTATTTAATAGGAAGTTGGGAAACTGATAACTGTCTATTATTTTGTATAAAAACTAAAAATATGGGACTATTTTGGGTCGACTGATGTTATGAAGTATACAATGTGAATGTATAAAAGAAATTGTTAATAGATGTACTATTATAGTGTTAATGAATGAATGGTTATATGTTTTGGCTTAATGGTTTTTGATGGTAAACTGTGCATGACTTTGAATCTGTTTATGTTGTTATATTTTCTTGTGTTGGAATGATGAGAATGTATCAATGTAGAATGCTTATCAAACCTTAACGTTTTTTTAGTTTCAGTGATCCATGTGAGGTGAGACTTTTCCCATCTTGGTTAATGAAAATATTGATTCTCATAGGGGTATTAATATTGGTTCATGATTTAGAACCTAGGGTTTGGTTAAGTATGAGTCCAAAACCTACAAGGGAGGAGCTGTAGAATTGGTTGACCAATAAAAAGAGGAATCTATGCAGAAGGAGACTCGAAATATGAACATTAATCCTCAGTGATGGTTATAAAGGTACATGTACTCAGATGCATATGAAATTTTGTTTGTTTGATTTCCTTGTTTATTGGATGAATGGATAAAAAGGCAGGTAGAAATTAATGTGGTGTGGAGGAGTCAAGATATTAGAAAGTTCAGTTGAAGAAGAGGTTAGGAATACTCTACACCAGATATTGCAAGGACTCAGTAGGAAATTAGAGTAGAAGTGGAAGAGTGGTAAGAAGGTTGAACACATTAGTACAGATGACTGATGCAATTCTTAGACTTCTAGTTTATCATGGGACTAGAAGGGATGATGCAAAGAAAAACTCGTTCACATGTTATGCAGTGTGGGTCACGAAGCAGGTGATTGATGAGAAAGAAAAGATAGCACAGATGGATATGAAACTTATAGATCGTGCAATAAAATGGTATATGAAGTATAAGAGTATAGTTGCGCATGGAGTTGTGAGAACACTGGATGAAATTAAGAAGGAAATGTTGAAGGAGTTTCAAAAACCAAAATTGGAGTCTCAGTGTATAACATAAATAAAGGAGATAAAGCAACAATATGGAGAAACAATTTGGGACTATGATTAGAGATTCAAAATTTTGTTGGATAGGTTGTCTTTCGAGATTCAGGATGTGCAACATAGGGAATGGTTATTGCAGGATTGTTGTCACACATATGGGTTCCATTAACACAATATAAATTTCTCATGCAGTCTAATGCATTAGAAATTGTGATGCAATTGGAGTTTACGTCGAGTGAAGAATCTTTAGCAGGTATGGCATAGGTGCAATATCAACTTGCTACATTGAAAACGTAGCTATAGGAGATAACAAAGGGGAAAGAAGTGTGTGAAAGTGTTTGGTGTACGCTCTCCCACACAAAAGGAAACCACCAAAATGAGTGTCCCATGATGGGAAATTATGTAGCTACTGGTGCCTCGAATCCATTATCCGCAAGACATTAGGAAGATTGGTGCAAAATATTAAGAAATGGGGTCATCCACCTCCATAGTGTCCAATGTTGCAGAAGTACCAAACCACTACTAATACCCCTTTCTACGACTTATGTAAATCGGTTAGACATGGTGTGAATGGATTTTGTGCATTACAGTTAATGAAGGAACATTAGCCGATTCTTATAGAGTACAAAGGAATCGAGGAGAACACTAGAGTTGGTAGAGGTGTTGGTTTCAAGTTGGTTTCCAAGGTAGAGAATGAATATTTGGGGGATGTGAAAGAAACCTCGTTTTCTTCAATTGCAGAGAATTCAGGATGCATGTAGCACCAATGTGTACAAAGCCTATAGTTTTGAGTGGATATTGTCACAGTTCACAACACACTATAGAAGACTGTCTCGATTTGATATCCAAATGGGAAGAGAAAACACAACATTGTAATATGGTAACGATAGAACTACATGATGACCAAAACTGAAGGATCTTGTAAATGTACATATTGTGACTAGAGGGGGCACAAGAATGCAAGAAGATCGTGGTAAGCAAGGCTATGTTGAGAAAATGTTAGAATATAAGCTAAAGAAAGAAACAAAACCATTTCCCAAGATTGATGTTGCATAACATAGACAGTTCCTACGTGAGGGACAATAAGCAGTGGAAGAAGCTCAAAGGCATGCAAAAGAATTACATTATGATGTTAATCATGGAAAATGTTAGGGGTAATCTTAGCCCATGGGCTAAATTTAGGGGTTTTGAATTTTTAATGGGCTATTGTTTTATTAAACACTTGTTAGGTATGATTAGCCCACATTTTATTTATTTATTTTTTATGAATAGGAGGTTAGCCCCATCTAATTTGAAAAGGGGAGCCAAGATAAAAAAAAAAAAAAAAAATTTAGCCCCTCTAAAAATGGATTTGAACCTCTATTTGCCCAAAAACATCCCTAGGGGCTCTTTCACCTTCTATCAATCATGGAAATCACTAGGGGCTCTTTCGCCTTCTATCGATCATGGAAATCGAAGACAGAGCTATATTCATCTAGATTTTATGGGTTGAATCTTATTTTGCAAGTTGCTTAATGCCACATGATAAGGGTAGTTGATATTTACTATCAAGTATTATAACGATGCATTTGTATTGAGGAGATTTCTAAATCACATCACCTCAAATCCAAAGTTTCCCCAAGAAACAAGGGGATTGTGAAGCTTGCGATCAATGATGCGGCAATAACATTTTGTGGGTGTATGGGGCATCATGCCTAGGGGATGGGATTTCATTCATAGCCACATATTTGGGCATGCAGGGGGGCATGACTTTCCAAGGAGAAACTTACCGAAATATTTGCCAAGACTTCACAAGGTTTTATAATTTAGTGAAAGATTCTCCAATATTTTATAAGGTTTTATAATTTAGTGAAATATTCACAAATATTTTATATGAATATATAATTCAATGAGAAATTCGCCAAAAAATTGTATATACATAATATAACATTGATAAAATAGACTTCATATTTTCCTATATAGCATGGGGATTAGCCCATTTATTATACATAGAAATTTATGGGGTGTTCTTAAAATTTTCCCTGATGTTAATACATAGAATGAGTCAGAGAATAGAGTTAACGAATTTATTCAGTGTTCTGTTAGGGTGCTTAGTGATTTTTTCATAACTAATAAATTAACAAAGATGTTGAAAAAGATAATGGCCATAAAAGAAATAGATATTCCTATTGTTGTGCCACTACTAGAGAGGAAAGTGTAGCATGTTGGGAAAAGAATAAGAAAAAGAAGGCAATTTAAGATAAAATTAGAATTGGGGGGATATGAGATGCGGGATGTCATCTTATATCTAGGATCTTATGTGAACATATTTCCCAAGGAATGTTGTGAAGTAGTGGGGAAACCTAAGATGGTATGGTCTCCTATTCAATTAAGGTTGGCTAATCAATACTGAGTATATCTAGTAGGAAAATTGGAAGATTTTGAAGTTGAAATTGATCGAATGAAGACTAGGAAAGATTTCAAAGTGATTGAAATTTTAGATGGGTCAGATCCTTACCCAACATTGTTGCGTATTGAATGGGACTTTGAAAATAACGTGATCTTAAATTTAAAGCAAAGGACTATGTCCTTTGAGTTAGAAGAAATATGGGTGACTGCTCCCTTGGACCCAAAGGAGGGAGAAGTATATTCAAAGATAATAAGAGATGCTATGGGGGATGGAGAAATAGTAAACATTTATAATATTACAGGGAGGAAGGAGGATTATGTAAATCCTAAAGCTAATGGAGACATCAACTGGCATAGTATCTCTTCATTTGATACAAATTAGAAAGAAGATATGGAAAGATGGCATAACATATTATATGAAATTTTATGCCGAAGATGTGCAAGGGTTTTCAAATCTATGTGCTCGATAGGAACATAATCATGTGATCCTCCACATTTTGATGGGACAAGAGTGGTAGAGGAATTTATAAAGAAAATGGGAGAAAAATTACCAAAACCTGTGAGGAATCAAGTGATGGATGTACTATTAAAAGGAATGCCTCCATTATGGTGGGTTTCCCCTAAGTAGAAGTTAGATAGTTGGGAGAAAATGATGTAGGGCATTTGTACTAGGTTTCAACCAGTATTTGAAAAAGAATTGCAAAATCAATACGAAGGAACACACGATCTGAAAGAACACTTGTGATTTTGTGAGAAGTGGTGGATGAAAAGAAATGTTCATGTAGAGTAGTGGGCTTATAAATTCATTCATACATTGGATACATTACTAAGGAGTTTGTAAGTTCAACGAGAAACAATGAGGCAGATGATTGATTGGAAAGAGATGGGAGACCAATTTTTTGATACTTTTTTCATCAAGTAACACTGGATCGAAGGATATATTGAGCAAGATTAAAAGTTTCTTTTTTTTTTTTTTCTGAAAAAATCCCCTAACATTTCACATAAAGTAGTTTGCATCACACATAGAAAAGTGGTACAGTTGAACAAACCAATTCATTATTGGAAGATTGTTGAAGGACATGAAGAAGAGGAATATCGTAAAAAGATAAACATCTAGGAAACTGAAGGGGAACATGCAGTATAAGAAAAAGGTACAAGTCAGACTGCACCAAACTATTTGCATCCATTCAAAACAAAGAAGTGTAATATCAGTACAGAAGAACACATGAATATGGTTATAATTGGAGTCTATTGGGATCAAGAGACAACAACATAATTGTTAGATCTATTGAATGAATATGAAGATCTATTTCCCAGGATATTTTTTGACATGAAGAGAATCGTTGTTTCATTAGGGGAAACGGAAATTCAGTTAAAAACCTGACGCAAAGCCTTTGAAGAAGAGACCATATACATTGAAACCAAAGTATACAAAAAGTTTTTCCAGGAACTAGATAGAATGCTAGAATCAAGGATCATAATACCAATGGTAGAATCTGATTGCATTAGTCCTATGGTGGTTCAGGATAATAACATGGGAGGAATAAGGATTTTTGTTGATTTCATAGATTTCAATGCAGCCTGCATACACGATCCCTTCCCTAGCCCATTCCCTTCCCTACCCCATTCATGGATGAAATTTTAGAAAATGTGGGAGGAAGAGAAGCATATTCTTTCAAAGATGGATCCTCAAAATATCATTAGGTAAATATAGAAAGAGAATATAGAACAAAAACTATGTTTGCAACAGAGTGGGGGTTGTTTGCATTCATGGTGATGCCTTTCGGATTGAAGAATTCTCTTGTAGTGTTTTCTAGAATTGTAATTAAAACATTTATGAAGTTCATGGATAATTTATTGGAAGTATATATTGATGACTAGATAGTATTCATCCTACCAAAATATCATGTTCAGGTATTGAGGTTGATGTTGGATAGATCTAAGCAATTGCAAATTTCCTTAAACTTGAAAAAGTGTTTTTCTTGTACACCTATGGGAATCTTGTTAGTCCATGTAGTATGTAAAGAGGGATTATTGGTTGATCTAGTGAATATTGCTGTCATAGTAAATCTTCTAGATCCGAAATCATTAAATACACTATGCGCAATGTTGGGTCATACATGATATTACATGAAATTCATAAGGAATTATGCAAAGATTACTACACCATTAGAGAAGTTAATGAAGAAGGAAAGTAAGTATGAATGGAATTATGAATGTTAGGATGCATTTGATATGTTGAAAAAAAAACTAGTTATAGCGCAAATTATTATTTTTCCAAATTGGTTGAATATTTTTCATGTGCATGTGGATGCTTCTTCTATAGCATTGATAATTGTACTCGCAAAACCTAGTGAGAGAAGTATTGATTATTTGATTTCATTTGCAAGAAGGAAGTTGTCAGATGCAAAGAATAATTATAATACTACAAAACAAGAAGGCTTATCGATGGTGTATGCACTACAAAAATTAAGGGATTACTTGTTGGGAAGTTTTCTCAAATTATTTACTGATAATTCTACTTTAAAATATTTAGTCAATAAGCTAGTGTTGGGGGGGGAGGATTTGTCACTAGTTATTACAATTTCAAGAATTTGATTTTGAAGTCATGGTCAAGCTATGTAAGTATAATGTGGGACTAGATCACTTATCAAGGGTGGAATCCAATGAAGGTGAGGGTAGCGTTGATGATCAATTGCCTAACACAAAGTTGTTTTGAGTGGATGTAGCACTAGACCAATTCATAGATTTCGCATCATTTATAATGACATATAAAGCACCATATGATTATACAATGTCTCAACAAAGGAAGCTAGTAACAAGGATCACATATTATCAATTGATTGTTGGTCAACTATACAAAGTAGGAGTTGATGGGATAATGCACAGGTATGTCATGGAGCATGAGTGTGCAGTAGTAGAAAAATGGGTAATTAGTGACTGCATGACCAAAAACGTTAGTCACGATGGGTAATTAGTGAGTATGTGACCAAAAACATTAGCCACGATGAGTAATTAGTGACTACGCGAGCAAAAAAGTTAGTTTTTTAAAGTTAAATATTACCAAATTTGAGCAATCTTAAGTGATCACAACTAAAAATGACTAACGTAAACTACTAAATTATTCTAGGGATAAAAATATGACTAGATAACAACTACATGAATATGAATTAATAGTATTTCTTACCTATAAGTAATTGAGTTTTAGTGGTATAGTCATTTTATCATTCTTAAACATGTTGATGATCATGATTAGCATTTTTAATGTTGAATTAAACTAATGAAATCTACTTCAGGTACTTTTAAAGGATCTTGCGGGGGGACATTAACTTGCATGCCTACACTAGTCTATACATGTTCCCACTTTCAAAATTTAGATACTCATATGTCATCATGAAAGAACGCATATAAGATTTTGCAATGTAAAGTAGGTTATATTCTAATTGACTTCACTTATAATTAGACAATCCTACACAAAATATTGTCTAAGTTAGTCCTAAAATCCCTAGACTCATGAAAGACTGTTTATAGCCATCAATCACTAGAAGAAGATCCATCACTCAAAGAAGGTCCCTACTTCGAAGAACTAGAATTTGAAGAAACAAATATAGGAAGATGGCATTACACCATAGGAACTCCCCCATTAATGCCAACTTCATCTCAAATTATATGAAGCTTCATTAACAAATTCATAAAAATAAAAGAAAAAGGGTTGTTTTTAACAAATCACCTTCCCTTGGTAACCTCCACTTGCATCCTCTTCGTGGAATCCTAAAAAAGATAGGAAGGGGTCATCAATGAGTTCTCTGACACATAAATGCACTACGGGATGGTATTGTGTTCATAAACAAAAAAACTACAACCCACCCCACTAATGAACTCTAAGGAATCCTTCTAACATCATTCCAAAAGAAATGTTGGTCTTCACCTAAAGAACATGGTTAAAAGGATCATCGTCATCAACATGGAGTCACCAACAAGAAATATCATAAAGCTAGACACCATCAATAAAAATGGATCTACTATAGGAAAGTACACCTTGTAATCTTGCCATAACACTCCAAGACCTCAATCAATAATATTTCTTCAAAAGTGTAGTAACCATTTTACAATATATACTAACTTCAAATGATTCCATATCAACATCATTAATATTTCCTTAATCTAAATTCATATCACTATTCAAATTCCAACACATATTCAAGTGATGATTTTTTAAATCGCAATTTGCATGGATGTAAGTCTCAACATCATTAATGTTTCCTTAATCTAAAATTCATATCATTATTCAAATTCCAACACATATTCAAGCAATGATTTTTTAAACTGCAATTTGCATGGATGTAAGTTACAACATCTACTTGAATATTCATGACCATCCCTTCCACAATGATCACATGACTTATGCATTTCTCCACAATGCCTCTCTTCATTTTAATCAATAATTTTTTTATAAACATCTAGACATCTTTGTTCAACATCAAGAATTGTTTGATCAACAACAAGACTTTTGTGTTTGTGTTCAAGATCAAGAGTGCTTTCTTCCCTCACCCTTTGGGATTCACCTTCATCCATGATTGTTCTCAAAACTAAAGATTCAAATATATATCTACTAGCACAGCCATAATTAAAACATTAGTCGGTAAAACAGATTCTTTTGTGAAAGACTCCATAAGTTCGATCCAAGAAATCTCCAATGAAAAACTAGATGAAAACGACACACTTGTAAGCTTCGACGTGGTATCTCTAAAAACAAAAATTTTGATTACAGAAGCCATTAACGCCATCAAAGAGCTCACCAATGAAGAAACTGCCCAACTTGTTGAAGTATGCTAAAAATCCACATTCTTCACCTTCCGGAAAGAATTCTATGAACAAATCGAGGGTGTAGCAATGGGTTCACCCCTCTCCCCAATCATGGCCAGTCTTTACATGGAAAAGTTTGAGAAACGTGCTTTGGACCTATTCCCCCTCAAACCAAAAAGATGGAAACGCTATGTCGATGACATTGATGTAGTGTGGCCACATGGGAGAGACACCTTAAACCAATTTCTCCAACACCTCAATATCTAAAACAACAACATTAAATTCACCATGGATATCGAGGACAACAGAAGCTTACCCTTTCTTGATATCCTAGTCTCAAGGAAATAAGATGGATCCATTTCCAACTAGGTGTTTAGAAAAAAGACTCACAAATATAGATATCTACATGCCAACTCACATTACTTCCCACCTCAGAAAAATGGTGTGATCAATACCCTAGTAACAAGAGCACTTAGAATCTCAGACGAAGAACATGGTAAAGAGGAAATTGATCATTTGGAAGGTGTGTTTGGGGAGAATGGATATAATGGTAAACAATTCAGGGAGATTGTTGCATCTTCCAAAAAACCTAAGGATAATAAGGAAGACACCAACAACAAGAAAATCTTTCTCCCGTACATAAAAGGCACCACGGACAAATTGGTTAAAACCCTAAAAAGAAACAATATCCATGTCTTCTTCACCCCTACCAACGCTATCAGAAATATGGTTGATTCCTTAAAGGCCCAATTGATCTGAGGACATACAATGGTGTTTACTCCATCCCTTGTTCCTACGAGCAACTTTACATAGGTGAAACTGAGCGATCCATGGAAACAATATTTAAAGAGCATAGTGCAGACCCCATACATGATAGACATAAGAAGTCAACTCTTGCTGAACACTCACACTTAACAGTTCACCAAATCTGTTTGGAAAACGCCAAAGTTTTAGCTAGGGAAGACAACCTAATAAAATGAAAAGTTATGGAGAAAATTGAAATCAACTTAAACCAAAACTGCCTTAATAGGGATGATGGCACAAAGCTCAGTGAATCTTGGAAACCACTTCTTCACTCCATACAACGTAGAAGACCCTTAGTGATGTAGGGGCATCCAAACCTAAGAGAAGCAGTCGGGCATGACTGACAAAAGACACCCAGAGGATAGTCGACGACCTCTAGGATAAGGGCGATGACAGTCGAGATGAGTAGTGGAGTTGCGAGGTTTCCGGTCCAGAGGCGACTGATGGCTGATAGTCGACAATGTGGAGAATAGTCGAAGGTGATACTGACCAGGACATGGAAAGCAGTCGGGAGTTGACACCGTCGAAGACAGTTGGAGGACCGGAAGAGCAGTCAACAGCAGATGGTCAACAAAGATTGGTCACGTCATAGGCCAATTAGGGTGACCGTAGGAGTCACATACAGAGGGTGGTTTTCTTTCTGATTGAAGAAAGGGACAATTAGTCTAGATGGTTGATAAATGACCAAGAGCAGACTTTGGTCGGAGGGCCAAGTCGTAGTAGAGCTGAGGCTAGTCGTAGAACTAGGCGAGTTGGAGGTGACGCCGACGTAAAGAATCCGACTACATCAAAGTGGTTGAGAAGGGTGAAGATGATTTAAGACCAGAAGAGATCAGATGGATCGATGGTTGCGTCGCAGAACTAGCAGTACAGGAGGCAGTGGAAAAGAAGAGAAAGATGAATCCATAGAAGAAGTGTCGAAAGTATAATCGATGCAGTTGGATGAGGAGAGGCGACATGCCAGAGTGTAGAGATCGGTCGACACAAAACTGACTGGCAGCAGAGGATGAGTTAGAGTGGATGATGACAGATTGGGCCGACAAGTGAATGAACAGTCGGAGCAGGGTGACTGGAATTAGGGCGATAAGTTGGTAGGTTGAGTCAACAAGAGAAGATCGACTAGGAGATAGTCGATATGGCCATTGGTGCAAGAAAATTCTTTGGTGTTTGAGTAGACATCGGGATGCGCAACAGTAGGGTAGAAGATCAGTGCAAAGGCATAAGGGAAGGGATTGCTCGTCGCTCATAGCTCATTCGTTCATGCATGTTGCAGAAGTCTGAGAGGAGGAGAGGATCACACATGGTGAGAAGAAACACACTGAAGACAGATCATTTCTGTATATTGTAATAGGCTAAGGCCGACTTGTTTGATAGTTTACTCTTTATTTGTACATTGTAATATTCATTCAGTTAGTAGAGGAAGCCAACTCCATGGCATTTCCAGTTCGCATAATATCTGTGTGAGCTCTCTGTGTGTTTGCTTTGTGTGTTAACGGGTAAGCAAGAACCTCCTCGAGGTGACTTGCGTCAGTTGGTATCAGAGCCCGGAGGTGAGTCCGGTTGGAGAAGAAGACTATACCAACCTGACTTGCATCAGTTGGTATCAGATCCCGAAGGTGAGTCTGGTTGGAGAAGAGAAGACTATACCAATCTGACTTGCGTCAGTTGGTATCAGACCCCGGAGGCGAGTCTGGTTGGAGAAGAGAAGACTATACCAACCTGACTTTCGTCAGTTGGTATCAGAGCCATAGCATCCTGAGAGCCGAAGGATAGATATACAAGAGCGGGAAGTGAGTCCTGCATGCAGAAGAGCATTAGGCAGTATTAATCATGCAAGTGCGTCAAACAAATCTAGCTGTGGTCATGGGTAGAGTTGCAGACATCATGGACGGACGGATGGAGTCCTCTAGGAGGTTGTGTAGAATGGTCGGATGTGAACCGACGCAGAGATCTCAGGAAGGGACACTTCCTGAAGGGTTTGTGAAGAACCTAGGGAAACTGGTAAGGGAAGTTGGAGCCATGGAACTCGCCCAAGGGTGTGTAGAACCCATTCACTAGGAAATATCCCTAAAGAAACTCGTAAAGAAGAAATGCCTCACAGTTGAGGAGGTAAGGACTATAAATGCATTGATCGAGTTGAAGGTGCAAGCACTCAAGGAAGTGCAAGAGAAGTCTTGCGTAAGAGCTGAGAAGGAGTCGGGTGTGCGGGAGGCCGACAAGTGTGAGGAGAGTCCCACACAAAGGGAGCCAGTTGAGAACTCCCAGGAGCAGTCACCTGCGGGGATTGTGGAATAACCATCGGACAAGAAGAACGCCGATGAGCTGGAAGGACAGTTGAGTGTGAGGACTGTCGAGGTAGGAGACCTTCACATGAGGGGATATGAAGAGGACGTCGAAGCTGCTGACGAGGTTGTCAATGAAAATTTCGACATGACTGAGATAGGAAGCGATGGAAGTGTTGTTGCCGACTTCAATGAAGACAGTGGAGCAGCCGCTGTGGGAAAAGTTAGGACAGAAAGTCTTCCAGTGAGCCACGTAGAGAAAAGGGCTTCGACTGATAAGTCGGAAGAATCCCTATGTGTGGGTGCGGAGGAAAGGGTTGGCAAGGGTGCCATGAAGGACCTAGACAAGGAAGCAGTCAACATGCATGTGAGTCGACATCCATGGTCAGAAGAGGTGATGCAAGTCGGAGGTCAACTTGCGGTGGAAGGTGGTTCCACAAAGGCCGTAGTGAGCCTGCTGCGGATGGAGAAGGAACTTGCATAGGAGATACAAGCCATCAAGTCTAATGCAACAGGTGAAGTGGGAAGAAAATCCCAGGATAAGGTTCAGAAAGTCGAGGACATTTCGACAGACTTGCTAAGGAGTAGCAACACCCCAAATAAGTCAACTCAAGGAGTGGGTCTACGGAACGAGTTGTCGCGATAGACAATTTCAACCACCAGGACGAAACATAATGAACAATTTCTGGAAGAATCGGACATGAGTTCAACAGAGTCGAGAGGAGATGGGGATGGACCAACTTGTTTTTGGTACCAAGTCCGACATCGAAGCCGACGCAAAAGGAGAAAGGGGAAGTCCAGACAGGAGTTCAGAACTGAGGACGTAATTCTTTTCGTACCCAAAGAGTCTGATGCAGGGGCATCCAAGCCCAAGAGAAGCAGTTGGGCATGACCGACAGAAGATGCCCAGAGGATAGTCAATGACCTCTAGGATAAGGGCGATGACAGTCGACACGAGTAGTGGAGTTGCGAGGTTTCCGGTCCAGAGGCGACTGATGGCCAATAGTTGACAAAGTGGAGAATGGTCGAAGGTGATACCGACCAGGATGTGGAAAGCAGTCGGGAGTTGACACCGGAAAAGACGATTGGAGGATCGGAAGAGCAGTTAACAGCAGATGGTCGATAAAGATTGGTCGTGTGAGAGGCCAATTAGGGTGACCGTAGGAGTCACATACAGAGGTAGTTTCCTTCTGATTGAAGAAAGGGATAGTTAGTCCAGATGGTTGATGAATGACCAAGAACAGACTTCGATCGGAGGGCCAAGTCGCAGTAGAGTTGAGGCTATTCATAGAACTAGGTGAGTCGGAGGTGATGCCGACGTAAAGAAGCTGACTACATAAAAGTGGTCAAGAAGGGTGAAGATGACGTAAGACCATAAGAGATCAGATGGATCGATGGTTGCGTCGCAAAACTAGCAGTACAGGAGGTGGGGGAAAAGAAGAGAAAGCTGAAGCTGTAGAAGAAGTGTCGAAAGTATAATCGATGCAGTTGGATGAGGAGAGGCGACAGGCCAGAGTGTAGAGATCGGTCGACACAAAACTGACTGACAACAGAGGATGAGTCGGAGTGGACGATGATAGATCAGGCCGCCAAGTGAATGAATAGTCAGAGTAGGGCGACTGGAATCAGGGTGATAAGTTGGTAGGTTGAGTCAACAAGAGAAGATCGACCAGGAGATAGTCGATATGGCCGTTGGTGCAAAACAATTCAGTGTTAAGTCTAGTCGAAGGGTATACCAACAGATGAACGGAGTCAGGGTCAAAGCCGAGGATTGCTGGAGGTCTGAGAGTAGTCTGGTCAATGAGAATTCTGACAGATGAAGAGAAGAAACCGAAGGCACGGGCTACACAGAGTTCAGTCCGATCGACGGGAATTCTGACGGATGGGCGAAGCATAATGAGCAGTCTAGTTGAAGGGGATGTCGACAGAGGTGGTTGTAAAAAAGCTACGGATATTGGCAAGTTGAAGCCAGGTAAGTAGGTGAAAACTGTCGAAGTAAAGTCGATAGGAAAAGTCGAGGTACAGAAGCTGACAGATAGTATGGCTGACATGATGGATTACTATAGCTTGTCAGAAAGGACGTGTAGAAGTCAAGCGAAGTACTCAACAGGAATTCGTGGTTGTTGGAGAAGTTAAGGTAGTTATGAAGGTGGTTGAAGACATGCCAGATGTCGCCACAAGGGAAGGTTGTGCAGCATGGCCTGAGGGCGTTGACAGCCGCAGAGTTGCAGATCTACGTGATCAGGGAAGATTGGAGGACAAAGAGGAAGATTGTCTCGATTGTTGGAGTAGACATTAGGATGCGCAACAGTAGGGTAGAAGATCCGTGCGAAGGAACAAGGGAAGGGATCGCTCGTCGCTCATAGCTCATTCGTTCATGCATGTTGCAGAAGTCTGAGAGGAAGAGAGGATCACACACGGTGAGAAGAAACACATTGAAGACAGATCATTTCTGTATATTGTAACAGGCTAAGGCCGACTTGTTTGATAATTTACTCTTTATTCGTACATTGTAATATTCATTCAGTTAGTAGAGGAAGCCGACTCCATGACATTTCCAGTTCGCATAATATATGTGTGAGCTCTTTGTGTGTTTGCTTCGTGTGTTAACGGGTAAGCAAGAACCTCGTCGAGGTGACTTGCATCACTTAGGAATTAGTAACCGAATCTAATGTAAAATAAAATCAACATTAAGTTGATAATCACATCCCACAGAAGAAAAACAATATACTTCACTATTACGAGCATAATAACTTTATAGATTAATCACCTCCCTTAGACAACATTTAATAATTTTATCATAAACCATCATATCATACTTTGTCATATAAATGAACTTAATAATTATAATATTGAAATTATAATAATAATTATCATTAGTTTACACTTTGCTCAATAAAAAAAATTAAGAATTATAATTCTATTATAAAATTTATTATAATATGATAAATATACTTTTAGTTTACATACCAATTAACATAATTTGAAAATTGCAATACCATTAAAAATTTATAACACCTTTTGAATTTATAATTCTATTAAATTTAAGTCATAATCATATATAAATATCATTATCATTAAAATAAACATTATATATTATTTTTACATTTAATAATTTTCAACATTAATGATTAATAACACTAAGTAATAATTAAAACCCTTATTATAACTTTCTTATGCCCAAAATTAAAATAAGCTAGAGCAATTTTAAATCACTAAATTGAATTATAAGGTTAAGAATTATTGGTTTCATATATATGTGTGTGTTTCATGCGCATCTTTAACATTGGAGACTTCAACTGTTTCGTGATGATGATCTCAGAATAGGGATCAAAACTTCCAATTTCAAAATTGTTTAAGACAACTCCTCGTTTCACTCAAAGTAATCCTGCGTAATGACTGTTTTCAAACAAATAAGAAATTTGAATAAAAAAATAACTAGCACAGCCACAAATTTGTAGCCCAATAAGCCACAAGCCACAAATTGCTGCCATAAAAGCCACAGCCATTGTTGCTGTTTTCCAAGGATTTTCAATAAAAAATCTAACCATGCAAGAAGAGTGGTGTTACAAAATCTAAACCTTCAAATACTCCATATATTTATGACACAACGAAATATGGTCATGAATACAATAATTACATCATAGTAAACACAACGAAATATGGTGTATACAGCAGTTACGCTCTGAGTCCAGAGCTTTCGTAAATAATAAACCAAAGGTTTCAAAAAAATACAAAAAAATGGGCCAAAATTATATAGTTATGCCAACCATGTGAGAGTGGAGATAAAACTGCCATTGCAGCTAGCGGAGTTTCATATTATTATCTGCAAGTTAGCCGTGCAAGCAGTGTTTTTTCGTATTATAGAGTCCACACTTTATAACAACTAAATGAAACACATAGAGAGCTTCTCTATTATTTTCTCCACCACACTCTCCATGTGGTGGAGAAGTTAACACTTTAACTCAAGTTATGGATATACTATAATGTACGCACAACAGAAAACAGAAAGGAAAAAGATTCTTTGGTTGCTAAGTTAATAGATTATTCTTGCAATTACTCGAAACGTACGTTACCATTCGAACCTCAGAGTGGCAATTAACTGGTTATGCATATGTTATAATCTAATCTTAGTGACATTACATTTCGAAAGGGATACGTTTCAATCGAATTGTTGAATCTAATCTTTTTTAAGATCTACCTAACAAGCAAAATTCTTTATTCCACCAGGTTGTGACTTAAAAAATTATAACTTATTTATGAAACATATCCATTGAACAATGTTTAGAAGAGATAAAATAAACAAAATATAATATTTATGGAATGAGATAAAATAAACCAAATATAATTTACACTGGAATATTGACATTAAAGGCAATTATAATCTTTTAATGCTACATATAAATGGCTTTTGGAGAGCCAATACTTCAACGAAAAAATGGGAGTGCCAGATACCAGCATAGCATCTAGCATCTATGGCATATCCAAAAGTGAAAGGTTGTTGCTGATTTTGACGGGTGAGGTTGTCGAGCTTGGAAGGGCCATGCTTTTAACCAGCCAACATTATCATAATAAATATTTCATAAATTTTAGGGAGTGAGAGGATTGTCAAACTTTATAAACATGACAACATTATCATAATATTAGTATGTCATTGTACTAGTAAAAGTATTAGTGCCCAGGAACATATCCATGTTCAAGTCTGATGAAGGACAAAAAAAACACGTTTAAAATGCTTTAGTTTTTTCTTTAAATACTTTTAAAAAATTAAAATTAAAAAAAGAGTTTTAAATAATTTTAAAATTGAAATAAAATAGGACGCAGCATGTTCGAAAAAGACACGCCTGATCTAATACATACAAATGTCATAACTCTCTTTTAATCTATAAATTTTAGATCTACTTTCATGAGAGAAAAGTGGAAATAATAACACCTATGGCCTAAATATAATAATAATGATAAACAAATGTATAATAATCAAGAAAATGCTTATCTTACTTAAAATTCTACCACAAAGTTAACTTAGTTACTATTGAATGATTGCAAGGATTTAGATGACAACTTAAATGTTAAAAATGTCAAAGTTATACTATCTACATGATGATTGAGATCTCACAACTAAATTGCTTCAAATGTCAAAGTTACGGTTATACTACGAAAGTAGTACTCCTTTGTCTAATCTATAGTCATTATTGAATGATGACAAGGATTTCTTAGTGTTTCAATGAAACTTTTCTATGGTCATTATTGAATGATGACAAGGATTTCTTACTGTTTCAATGAAACTTGTTGGTGTATGCACGTTTCAATGATACCTTTTAATGTTTATGTTGTTGTTTTTTTCCATATTGTTAAACCATTTTTTCATGATGGGTTTCTCATCATCGAATAATGTTTAAAAAATACATTAGTAGTTATATGCATGAATTCTATAATTAAATGGTCAAATTAAAAATCAATAGAAATAACATACATTTACAAATCCATATATGTACAAATATATTTAAACTTGCATGAAATAAACCATAACGGAAGATGTTTTCTTTACCTTGCATATACATAACCCATTAAAGTAGACATAACAAATAAAACAAATGAAGAAATTTCATATAGCCAAGCAAGCAAGTACTCAACTTTAAGGTAAAGGATCCTGCCTCGCAATGGAATGCATGTGAACAATAGCCTGATCGGCTAGCTCAAGTGGTTGAGTGTTGCGGGGCTATACATTGCTATATAAGGGCATCACTTGATGTCCCCATCGAGTTATCTCCGTAATCAGAGCGAACCCCCTATGCTTTCTTACCGTACTCATCTTTAACAAATTTGCATAATGTTTTGTATGTAGAGTATTAATGATATAGTTAAATATGTTTATATTTCTAAAATCATGTTGTATTGGAGGGATACAATGTGCTAAATGACATCAGGTAGAGGCTACAAAATCTTCTAAAATGGAAAAAAACATATTCAAAATGAAAAAGAATTCCAAGGAACTCTATTTAGTGGAGTCACCTATTATGTTATGGGATGTTCCTACCTATTGACCACACTTAATAATTCCTCAATGAGTAGATTAGTAACAGACTGGGTTAATTTTAAGGACCGATACTTATTTAAAAGTGTATAATTGTTGGCAAATCTTATCAATTCTTAAAATGTCAACTATAAAATATTTGGCGAATTTTTTCTAAAATTATTTCACTTTCTAAGGATTTTATATAGTTTATATAATAATTTGGTGATTTTTAGAGTGAAAAATTTTTACCCCATCAAAATTGGGTGAAATGGGGCTTCAAAAAATGCAAATTGGCTAATCATTTTTTGGAAAAAAACATGGAAAAATAGCCCATGGGCTAAATTTCGCCCCTAAAATTATCCTAATTAGGTTATTTTCACCAATTTATGGAAGGATACTAGGTTCCTATCTAAATTTTCCTAAATTTGCATGTATATCAAAATGAAATATGGAAATAAGAGTACAGAACCTAGTCACTAATGGTTGTCCAAACCTTTGTGTGCAATCCATTCGATCTATTTACAACTTTGATGTTCTTCAAATAAACCTACACACACTTGAAACAAACAAAACCTATCTCATTATATTTTTACTACAAACAACAATATAACTTGAAATGCACATAACAAATCCAAATAACATTCAGGTAAAAATTACATCCCATCCAAATCCATTACTCTTATATATATGGGGGAGGGAGTGGGAGAAGATAGATCTATACTATTTATAAGAAAATGGTGGTAGCAAGCCAAGTACTTGAGTCATGCTATAATACTTCCTTCACCAAAATCTAAGCCTCTCATCCTTAGCCACAACTTCTAATCTACATGTCAATATCGATCTTGAATCTTGCTGTGGTGTATAAGCCAAACATAGGCTAATCAATATCCACACAAGATCAAACCAAGACTACAATAACTAAAGGCTATTTATTACTCAACAAAAGAAATAAAGGCTAAGAATGACTTTTAGCTAAAGAATCCGCAGCAGAGCTGGATAGCTAGGCTAAGATCTCTTTCCTTTACCAAAGGGTTAGTGAATCTAATTTTCAATATTTGTGAAACAATTAATATCAACTATCCATATCTAGATCTACAATTTCTTTGAGGTTTGAGTTAGGGAAAGAAGGGAGAATAATACCTCTTGTAGTGTGTCGTTTTGGGAATTTTTTTGGATAAGCCTTTGATTGCTTCGTGCTCTTCTTAATGTTGGATGCTCTTTAGTGTTGGATTCTCTTCATGCTCTCCTTGCTACCTGGAAAATTCATCTACAAAAGGTAGGTTTCCTCCATCCTATTGACAATATTTTGATGATCCTCAAATCTACATTTGTTTGGATTGAATTGTGAAAATGCCAATCTTTTTGCTTCATACATCGGACCACTCCTAAGAAAATTCTTTAATACTTTGTCCTTGACATCGTGACAAAATATTTTTTCTTAAGAATTAGCCTAACTAACTAAATGGGAACCACTTAAAAACCAAAAACAAAATAAGAATTAGCCTAAATGACTAAATGGGAACCACTTAAAAACAAAAAAACAAAATAATAAGTACTAGTAGTCACATATGAAAAGGATTACCTTCTAATATAATGTCCAGTTTTGTCTTTCACTTGAATATAATATGTTGCTCTCATTTGGTGTTTCTCATGGTAGTTTTAGCTGCTATGCATGAAAACATGTTGTTATAAGAACCTTGGTGATATTGTGTGATGTGATTGAATCACTAATAATGTTGGTTTATGTTTAATAAGTGAATTTGGATGTTGGAGCCAAGCATCATGTTTTTATCCAAATAAAATAAACTACGTTAAATTGGAGAATATTGATTATTGTCGGTCATTAGATATACATCAAGTGATGTAAAATATAAATAAAAATGCGACGACAATTGACTGTGTGGCTAGAGAATGATGTGTATCCTACTCAGCTTTACTTTTGATGGTTCATCTATGTGGCAGAGCTTGACAAATAATTCCCTTTCACTCTTGGTGATCTGGTACATATGTATTGGTTAACCAATAGGTCGATATTGGTGGTATGTGGTAATTGAATTTGAGGTCCATAGCACTCGCGTGCCACAGGTATGCTTGCCAACACATTCAGCGAAACCAATGTGTATTCCTTGTACGGTGATTATGGTGGATTTTGTTGGAATTGGAAATACTGCTCATTTATTACATTGATTATTCACCGTTTGATGCAAAGCAAACCATATTAGAAACACGGTGAGATTTCTTTGCACAATCTTCGGGTATTCCACTACTCTATCTGGCGTGAATGAGATTTAATGCTATGGTAATATGACTTTTTTTTTGGTACATTGACCTTTACGTCCTGAATATTTCGCCCCTTCTCACCAGTCTGCTTATTTTATGAAAGAGTGTTACGAATGGAGCGATAAGTCATGGTAATAAAATGTGTAAAAGGGTTATATGATGTGAAAAGAGTAATTGTATTTCGCTTTATAAAAAGGATTACATAGTGAAAATTGTTTCAATATTCCAACTTGTTAGCATCTTCGGTATTGAAAGTTACGGATACAAGAATTTTGAAATTGAACTGGTGAAGCTAAGGGTTTATTTTTAAAAGTAATATAAAATTTCAGTGTCCCGAATTTATATGAGAGTTGAATGAATGATTGAATATTTATCCCAAGTTGTTAAGATGAAGCGAAATGTGTTGTCATTATCGAGTTTTTCTTTCAATCATACTGTAAAGAGTCCTTTTCTTATTGCAAACCCTAATTTACATTGTCCTGGAAGGTAACGGTTTGAATGAAAACTATGAATCATTGGATTTTAAATGACTATTACCAAGATTATTGATACACCAGTCATCATTCAGTTATAAGAGGAAATTTTATGGAAAAAAAAGTAACAAGACATGCTAGAACCCTAGTGAAATTTAAATATTAAGTTATTTGACAGGAGAAATACGTCGTTGAAGGAAAATTCCTCGTTGATTGTCGAATGGTTATGATCTTTTCCTATATCACAGTCGAATGAATGATCTCAAGTCTTTATCATTATAGTTACCCTTCCTCAATTTCAGTCATGCCTGGTTTATTTCCCCTCCAGTTACCCAATTCCTATTTTCAATTATGCTTTGACCAAGTGTTAAAACCAGTTTAGCATTAAGTCCATTTTATAATTATGTAAAGGACCTATCTTCTTGATATTCAGTGAATTCTGGGCGATGGTTTAAGCAATTCACGTTTCATAGTTTAATTGAAACATAGTAGTCTTACAATGTGCCGAAGAACAATGTCAAAGCCAAGAGTTTCTAAAAATATCTGCTTTCATTTCAATATGAGGTTGATCACGACTTGTCCAGTTAAATTTGGTAGTTCTTATAATGATTTATATACTGTTATGCGGCGTTGGAAACAATAATTCTGTCATGTTCAAGTGAGTGAAATCAATAATAATCTCCAGGGTTTGAGAATAAAATGTGATCGAGTATTGGTAGGAGACATAGATTATTGTTTTATAAAGAGTTCATTTTGTTTCAACTGTTATTTGGGCATTACATGTGCCGAGCATTTAAATGAAAATAACATTTCAATGAAAATAAAATAGAAGCAATACTTCATTGTCATCTCACTGTTTGTTTGTATACCATCGGTGCAAATTTACCTTCTTAGTTCAATGTAACCCTATAACCTCATTTGTACCCTTACTTCGTCGTCTTACCCTCGCATATCCCTTGACAATATTTGCATGAAAAATGGTGATAATATTGCATTGATAGATATAAAAGAGAAACGAGTTGTTGCAGTCACTGTATATTTCTATGGGTTTGAGTATTTAATTTTTCTCAATATGACTGCTAATATATTGTTAATTGTGCTCAATTCAGTGATGAGTTTCCACAATAGGGGCTCGAGAAGGGGGCTCGAGAAGGTCAGTTAGAGGAAGAGGAGGCAGATATCAGTACCTTTGGCAATAGGAAAGAGGCATAAAAGTCATATTTTTGGTTCACTTTGATGCTATCCCAAATGAGTTTAACCAATTAGCAAGAACTGGTCATCTTTATCTAGGACCCCAACATGCAGCCCCTTCTTATCAATCTTTGCATCCTCTTGTGTCTCAAGCTCTCCAACCTCTTCCAAATTTAGCTCAGCTTCCCCATCACTACTCTATCCATAATTATGGTTAGGATGTCCGCTTCCTTCTCCACGTGATAAAGGCATAGGTTGGGGACACCTTGAACTTGAATGCCCTATTCCATCTTCTGCCATCTCTGCATCATATAGCAATCACCTGAAAGCTTCACATTTGCAAGAAATTCAACCTTCACTTCCTAAGCAGCCTGCAAAAATTGAACCTGTAGTCAGAGACGCCCTTCCTCTTCCCCTGAATTCAACCCCAGAAGAGGTGTAACATCCCCATCCCCATCCCTTAATCCGAACATCATGAGGGAACATTAACTAAACCAGGGCCTCAACATTTTCCCCCATAACCACAATTATGAATTTATACAACTAAAATGGATGTGCAAACATGGAAATTAAAAAACACGGCAAGAATAAAATTTATCCACACACACATAACATGCAATTCCAACATAATTATCATAGGCATATAAATTAAAAATCATTGCACATTAGATATATAAGAATAATTATATTTAAACAAAGAAAATCCAAGCAATTGGCTGTATAAGAGCAAATTTATTGGTTGTGGAGCCTAATCTTCCTGATTCATAGGTTGTGTTTCAGCCATGTCTCGATCCCAGCACATGACATGAGTGTTTGGGGGGGATTTGTCCCCCACTACAGTTTCCATGGGGATCCATGGGGGGGAGGTGAATAGTTTGGGAACCCCCCCTTGGTGAGGGTTCAGGGGAAGCGCCCCCGTAGCGGAAATTTAAAAAAAAATGGCTTGTAAAATGTTGTAATTTCATAGTCATGAGTTGGTCAATAATGGGTGATTTAGGAGCCCATGGTATTGGGAGTTCCAGAGTATTTTCCCATGGTAATCCTGCTTTAAAAGGAAGGAATTGTAATACAGATAGGTATTGTAGTGTTGTACAGATCTCTATGATTGTGTAAGAGAGATTGTGAGAGAGTGAAGAGGAAGTTACAGTGGATTTGCTGCAGGTTGTATCCCTTCATTTGTTGGATTGTATAATAATAAGGACTGGAAATTTCTGTGTGGATGTAGCCCATCTTGGGTGAACCACATTATATTGGTGTCTTTCTTGTATTGTGTTCATGTGATTTATTATTTGTATTGTGTAGAGTGCTAGAATTGTGGAACGGAAGGACATCAGAAGAAATACTACACATTTCTAAAGAAGAAAGGAGATGGACAACAAGAGACTACTCAAGAAGCAAATGTAATAGGTAATGTCTTACAATATGCTCTGATTCTTGCGTTAGATAATACTAGTGATTACTGAGTAGTAGATTCAGGGGCTTCATGTCATGCTACACCCCGTAGGAAATTCTTTCATGATTATGTTCTACACGATTTTTGACATGTTTTATTGGGTGATCATGAACAATGTAAAATGGTTCGAATGGATAAGGCACAGATAAAGTTAAAGAATGGAGGTGAATGGTCATTGAAAGATATAAGGAATATTCCTTCTATAAAAAAAAATATAATCTCAATAAGACAGTTGGGAGATGGTAGTTGTTTATCTACGTTTGGAGAAACGTGATGGAAAATCACGAAATGATCGATGGTAGTAGAAAAATGAGACAGGATAGGTACAGTGTATTTGTGTCCTCATAATATTGACTGTTCTATCTCTTTAGATGCCACAGGAATATATACAACATTGTGGCATCATATGCTTGGCCACATGAGTGAGAAGGGGATGCAAATTCTCTACTCGAGGAAGTTGATGCCAGATCTGAAGCAGGTAAGTTTGGAATTATGTGAGAACTATGTTTATGGGAAATAGAAGAGTGTAAGATTTCTCAAGGTTGGGAAACAGAAGAAGAGTGAAAAGTTAGAGCTTGCGCATAAATATGTATGGGGAATAGCTCGGATATAATATCTTGGTGGCTCTTGTTATTATGTTACTTTTATTGATGATGCAACTAGAAAAACTTGGTTTTATTTCATTAGACAGGAATCTGATGTGTTTGATACTTTTAAAAAGTGGAAATATTTTGTTAAAAATGAGACAGGAAAAATGTTGAAGTGTCTTAGATATGATAATGCACGTGATTACTGTAGAAATGAGTTTCATAGTTATTGTTCATACCATGGGATTCTTAGAGAGAAGAAAGTCCTAGGAACACCACAAGAAAATGGTGTGTCAGAAATGATGAACATAATGATCATGGAGTGTGCACGGTGTATAAGATTGCATGCAGGGTTTCCTTTACAGTTTTGGGTAGATGTTGTAGATACTATTGTTTACTTAATAAACATATGGCCTTCAAGTGCTTTGGATGGTGGTATTCCAGAGGAGGCATGGACAAGTAAAAAGTTAAACTACTAGTTTATGAGAACTTTTGGTTGTGAAGCATTTTTCCATATTGATAAAGAAAATAGAACAAAGCTTGAGGCTAAATCCAAGAATTGTACATTTATTGGATACAGAGTTGATGATTTTGGTTATCGCTTGTGGGATTATAAAAATAATAAAGTAATTAGGAGTAGATATGTGGTATTCAATGAAAAGGTCATGTATAAATATGAGTTGCAGGGAAAGAAACAAGAAAATGAAAACACAAAGAACATAGTGCTTGATGAAATCAAAGAAAATGAAGTTCCAAAGGTGCCAGAAAATCAAGAAAAACAACATGTACCTTAAACTCCTGCAAGTGTTAGAAGATCTACCAGGTCAAGTAGACCCCCTGGATTATACTCATCTTCAATGTAATATTTATTGATAACTGACTCTGGGGAATTAGAATGGTATGAATAAACAATGTAGGTGGAAACTAGAAAGAAGTGGGAGCAAAGCATGAACTAGGAGATGGAATCATTGGTAAGAAACCGGAATTGAGATTTGGTTCAATTTCATGTAGGTAAAAGCGCATTGCAGAATAAATGGGCTTACAAGTTTAAGGAAGAAGATGGAGGAAATAAATTGTACAAGGCCAAAATTGTTGTAAAGGGGTTTGCATAGAAGAAAGGTATAGATTTTGATGAAATATTTTCTCATGTTGTTAAAATGGACTTCAATTAGAAATATTTTAAGTCTAGTGGTTGTAGAATATTTACATCTTGAACAATTATATGTAAAAATATCATTTCTTCATGGGGATTTGGAGAAAAAGATTTATATCCAACAACCATAGGGGTACAAGGTCAAAGGAAGGAGAATTTGGTATGCAGGTTGAAGAAGAGCTTGTATGGCCTAAAGCAAGATCCAAGGTAGTGGTATTTGAAATTTGATAGGTTTGTGACAGAACAAGGTTATAGTAGATGTCATTTTGACCATTGTATTGATTTCAAGAGGCTAGATAATGGAAGATATATTATATTGTTATTGTATGTGGATGGCATGCTTTTTGTAGGGTCTAACATGCAGGATATAAATGTGCTAAAAAGGAAATTAGCTAATTCATTTGCAGTGAAGGATTTGGGTGCTACATAGCAAATCCTTGGTATGAGAATAATAAGAGACATGAAAAATCACAAATTAACATTATCTCAAGGTGAGTACATACAAAATGTACTGGAAAGGTTTAGAATGAAAAATGGAGAAGTAATTAGTACACCTTTGGCCAACCATTTCAAAATAAGTAAGGAGATGTGTCCCAAGACATAGGAAGAGATATCCTTTAGCTTGTCAAAGTTTAAAGGAGAATCTGTGATTAAAGGAGGACTCGGAGCCGAGGGATTTACTGCAGGGGGGGAGGGGTTTTAGAGGAGCTAAGTTTATGGGGGAAGGAATCGGGGGTTTCATCAGCAATAGGGTTTTCAGGATGGACATCAAGGGCTATGAATATATTGCTGGTGGTAGGGAATTCTTCCTTGTTCTTTTCAGAAGAAATTTTCCTTGCATGATGCCTTTTTCGGTTGTTCTTGTGGAATCCCTCTGCATCATTTTCTCCCTCCTTGGTCTTTGTTGGGAGAATTTTATTGTTGGGGAAGTCTCTGAATAGGTGGTTGTGTTCATGGAATTTGCGGCAGTGAAAGGGGACATGTTCATAGTCCAAAGGTTGAACCCAATCATAGTCCTCATGAGTAAGGTTTATAGCATCTAGGAGGGATTTTGCTATGTACATATACACATAGATTATGGTGTAGGAGGTGTATTTATTGAGCTTGGTTTGGTTAGCAATGCGAACAAAGTTTCCAAGAGTGTTTCCTGTTTCTCTTTGAGTTTCTTCATCCCAGTACTCTTGTGGGAGAGAGTACATTTGTATCCAGATAGGAGCCCATGTGAAATCTTCTTTTTCTGGGCTGAATCTTTTGACCCAATTTCGTAAATATAATCCAGCTGAGTTGAAGAAGTATGGTCCGCCATCTTCCACTCTGGCTTTGTCTTCCAGGTGATGGAAAATGATGGTGAAGAAACCCTTAGGTATTAACTGTAAGTTGAAATGTGCCTTTGGTTTCCATTTGGACTGAATCCATCCTTTGAGGGCCTGTTCTGTTGGCCATATTCCCACGAATTTGTCGATGAGGGCATGTTATTTCATTTTTTGAGCTCTGGCATTGATTTGGTCAGTCGACAACGTAAGGCTAAGACGTTCTACAGAATGAGCAATACAGGTATTGGTGCCTTTCCCGCCTGTGTCAGGAGGGATTGTATCAGTGTCTGAATGTCCCGAGGGCATTTTGTTAGCAGAGTATAGAGGGACCTTCGTAGAGCCAATCTGAATTTTGGTAGGAGTTGGAGTATTAGGCGGGGCAGAGTTTTGTTTAGATGCCGGATCAGAGGGTTTGTGGGAGGGGCCTCCTACCCCTCGGGTTGGTTTCCATCAGGGAAGATCAGAACGAAAGGTGAGGAGGAGTGGAACGGACTGGTGGATTTGCAGAGCTGGAGCAGAACAAGAGTGCATCCAGGGAGAAAAACCTTAGCACTGCAGGAGCTCAAACCCTAGAGCCATGCCATCTCTCCGTTTTATCTCATGCTAAAATAAAAAAGACCGATTAGGGTTTCACCACTATCATAAGTTAGAATAAGTCATCTCTTTTGATTTCATTTCAAGATTGAGACTTAGTTGTAAGTAAGGAATCCCCCCTTGTGTTGGTTTTCCCAACCAAAAGTAAGGGAAGTATATTTCCTAGGTGATAGTGGTATCTATTACACTGCCACAATTTCCTAGGACTTGCAACCATCCTCATCCTCATCCGATTTTTGATTTGTTGTTTGAATGCAACAGAAACATTAATGAATTGGGACAAAACCCTCAAGGATAGTGCAATTCTCTGTTGACCTTACAAATGGACTGATGTCCCAATGGTCCCATGTTTGGATTTTGATGATGTTGGCTGATAAGTTTTCTAAATAAAATGTAATTCTATGTAAACACAACCTTACTACTATTAAATTGGATCAATATTTTGTGCAATGTCTTCACGGTTCTATGTCGGTGATTACAGGATAAATAGTGGAATGTTGAAGGATTTATAAACCTCTTAAAATAAAGATATATTGATGAAGATCTTCTTCAACATTCTGTATGATATCCATATGACATTGGATCTTTGGTAGCTTTGAAACACCATCCAAATCATCATAGTTAAGAGTTTCCACATCAACCATATAATCATAACCTTATTTACCTTCCTCCCCTACTTCATTGTTCTCTGATAAGACTTCAAGATCAGCAAAAATGAATCACAACACTATCACTTCTTCACTACTAAGTAGCCTAGATTGAATGCTCATTCTCCAGAATGTTGATTAGGTGTTCATGGGGCCATAACTGCCTCTCATCCATGACGCAGATTTCCTTTGATTACTAATTAGTTGTCTTGAGAAGGATGATCTCATGTAGACGAGATTCTATCCTTTGTTGAGAATGATAATTTGCATGCTATATAATAGGTCCACATTTATTTTTGCATTGAGAAAACTGATATTAAACATTACTAGAAATTAAGACCCTTTATATGCCCAAAATTGTAGCCCTTTGTTGGTAGAAGATTCCTAGAGTTGAAAACATAATAGAACTTCCTTGTTAGAACTGAATTTATAGTGGTTTCACTGTTGCTTTATGACTGAGGCTACTCCAAGGAATCTCCAGAACTTCCCAGGACTGTCTAGACAATGCCTAGTCTCAGAATGTAAGCTTTTCTTGATGTCACAAATATCTTAGAATGCCTCATTTATGCCTAGGTTCATTCCATAATTCAAAGTGATGCCCATTTATAGCTTTTAAGAGACAAAGAAATGCCCAGAATTGTCCTAAGAACCACCTAGATGCTGTTTTTATGGTATTAAAATATGGAATGTTAATTATTACTGAACTTTGGTGACATAAGGCCTGTTGTTCTTTCCCAAATCTAAAGGATTATGGTGTCTTACTGCTGTTAGGATCCTGATATATGATTCTTTGTAGAAATTATATGATGGCTAGAAATTACTAGTACAGATCTGTTGGAATAATCTTTGTAGATGGGAATTTTGGCTCCAATAAGAGGATGTTAGGGTTGAGGTGAAACCCTCCCTTCGTCTGTAGGATATTTTCTGCTGTAATGTCTCAGTTAAGGCCATTCACTCTATTTTGAGGGCTTCCCTAGCTAGGGTTTGAAGGTTAAGTATGGCACATTTAAGACCCTCTTGATATTTGGGTGAAATCACACTTGAAGGATGATTTCATTAATGGTTTCATATGTGATTGTTCTTTAGTCATTCATGGTTGCATATAATTCTTGGGTTATTTTGTACTTGTTGTGAATCTTGTGATGAGCATCTTTGGAAGAGCCCTCCTAAAATTTTCTGCTTATTGAGTTAGATCCACATGGTTGCTAGAACATGTTTATAACAGTCTAGGCAGGCCTTCTTTCATACAATTTTGAATCTCCTTGATTGTTGATCTTGAGTCTCCCACCCACTAGATAGGAACAAGTTTGGGAAATCCACCATCCCTAAATTTAGGAATATCATAAACATCCTTTTTTAGGGGTTCTCCTCTTGTGTTGGACGAGAGAGGACCTAAAGTGAGAGGAAGAGTTGTTGTGGTGACAGTAGACAAACCTCCTGAGTGCCTCTAGGGTTTCACTTTGTTCATGGATTTGAATATTTTTGAGTGCAAGTATGGATGCTAAAGGGAGCCTTAATACTCTGCATTGTTTTCCCATCACAGTCTTGAATCTAGATTGACTTGCATGTCTTAAGAAAACAGATAAGCATAACCCAATTTTTATAGTGTAGGTTCCATTTAAAGGGTTTTTAGACCAGACTAGATTGTCCCTACCTGGCCTTAGTTTAGTACTGCTTAGTGCCAATTCCTTGGTATACTCCTTCCATTCTTCTGGCAAATCCTCTTTAACACCAAGTTCTTCAAAAATCCTTAAATCCTCCCCGCATACAAGTCTCTGAATAGTAGTTGCAAATTCATTTAGAAAACATAGGTTTAGGTCAAGCAGATGATGCTTTAGGGCCTCAGACAAATTGAAAATCCCTATGCAACATAGGCAAGGGTAAACCCCGAGTCTAAGACGAGCTATTTACCACATGCCATGCCAACCAAGACCCAATGAAAGGGAAAGAAAGACCTAGTGTCTTCAAAGAATTTGAGGAATTTTTATAAGTTTTCTACTGACTTCTTATCCAATCCTCCACTGGCAATGGATCCATATATTTCTGTCTCAACACTCTATGCCAAAGTCCATTTCCAGTACATATTCTCCATAGTTTTTTGGCTACAATGCTTGTTGAAATATTTTGGTATTTTTGGGCCTGCAGCCCCCAAAAGCTTTGGGTTTTGAAATGTGCTCCATGTTTACCAATGGGGGAGCATCATTTTCCTTCTTTCTATTCCAGATAAGATAGATAAGATAAGATAATTTTATTAATGTCCAACGAATGACCACAAAGGTAGGTCAATGTGACTAAAAGATACTACCAGTGTAAATAGAATGTGGGAGTGTGAAGACAGCTCCAGAGGAATTTAAAATAAAGTTTTCAAATCTTCTTTTGAATGTGAATGGAAATATAAGTAAGAGAGTGCCAGAAAACTACTGTATCCTCTCAAACGTCTTTTACTAAATTAACTCTACCATGTAAGGATAGCCTCCTATTACTCCACGAGTTCACACATCAAGCTTGTTCTATATATTTGTGTACAACCAAATCTACTCATGGAAACCGTAACCATTTGGATTCAAGGAGAATCCCATGTACTTGATTCCTTAGTTGAAATCTACCTATAAGAATGGATGAATCCCCTTTATAATTGATTTTTGAGGCCTTAAGATACCATTGAAAGAGAAGGGTGATTTCATGGTATTTACTTCCATTCCAATTGCATGCATGTACAAATCCAAAATTTCTTTATATCTCAACGCGTATCTATAAGACACATTCCAAACAAAAGAACATCGTCAAAAGGTTGTGCAAGGAAGGTCATGGAGGAGGAACACATCTCTTCATCCCTTGTAGTCTTTAGCCACGTAGAGGCTAGCACCGCTAGCGAAGATGAAGAGCTCGAGGAGGGACATGTGTGCATAAAGGTTCGACGTTGAAAGAAGAAGGAGGCCCAAGAAGTGGAGTGTGACACCCACCAAGATGTGGATATTCTCAGAGATTTCATCCTCCCCACTAAGGAAGTGACACCTCCTCCTCTAGCAGAAGAAGCACAGGTGGAAGACCCCTTGAAGATATAAGACTTCTTCAATCAACATAGACAAGTGAAGGCTTAGGAGTGAGGTGGCGACCTGTTCATGTTGTTTCTGTTTCCCATCATGTCAGTCTGATTTGAACTCGGCGTATATGTAGTAGTTCTCAATTTTTGAGGCCAGTTGAGATTTAGTAGTCGTTTTGGGGTTGTTGCAGTCTGCATTCCTGGGAAATGACACCTACAGAGTAGTTATAGCCTATCTATTAGCAGTCTTTTTCATTTTATAATTTCCTGTCAAAGGTGGCAGACTGGGCCACGGAGGTATCAACATAGCTGTAGTTGTTTTATGTTAGATGATTCGATCCTAAAGGGCCTATAAATACATATGTAATAGATATAGAATGGGTTGGAAAATCAATGAGCTGAGGCCTGGGAGAACTAAGCTCTATTTTTGAAGCATATCCTTAATATAATTGCAGTGTTTAAAGCAGGTTTTTGGCAGAGATTCATGTGTCATTTAGCTTACAGTTTATTTCTTTCTTCTTCTCATGTGCATGTGCTTCCTGTTATTTACTACCATTATGTTTTCTTTTTCATATATGGAATTAGTGTATAATAGTGAGGAATTCTTCTCACAAGCTTTGTCTATTGTTTTAGATATCCACCAAGTATTTTCTCTAAAGTTGACATCGAATTCATCCTTGTTTGATGCTCATGTCAATGGATTGTTCTTCCCTTATCACCAAAAAACAACATTTTCACTGTAAATGAGTGGATATCCTGCCTCTGTTTTGATATTCCAAGCAACAACACTGTTATTTGATTTATGTGTTATGTTTTGACTCCATTTCCCAATGTTTTCTCTCTTGATTATCTCGCCAAACCCTTAAACAATTTCCCTGTCAGAAAGTCTAACCTTCTGAGTATGTTTTGATTGAATAATTTGAGTAGGAAGGTTGTGTGTTTCTCATTGGTTATTTTCAGTCTTTTGTAAATTTAAGAGAGATCCCTCTCTGATTGCCCTGGGTCAGAAGTGCAATCTAAAGTGGTTTTGTGGTTACCCCATATTGTCCTTCTCCCACAACCTTGAGGGTCAATTTGTGTGCTAACAAAGTGGCGTCGTTGTCGGGGAATGAGTCATATTGTCCCTAGGCAGAACGACAAAGGTTTCAGAGTTGATTGTTGATGGTGAACAACAGTTGGACATTGCGAAGGTTGTGTACCATTCACCTGGTGACTCCACTCATCAAGATCCCAGTATGAAGGTGGCTCCACTGGGAGGATTGATGACCCCATGTCAAATTTAAGATGCTGAAGGTTTTATGGTGACTCCATATTGAAGAGACCCAACATTCTACTATTTCACAGGTTGCTCCACTCATGATTCAAGCAGACTTGCACGCTCCACTGGAGAATCACCCCAACTGTCCAAACTATGGAAGAACTAAGGTCCAGGTATCAAAGTACATATTGCTTCAAAGACGTCTTGTTCTTTTGCTTTGGGTGCCTTTTACCTTTATGTGTGTATATCAAGATTTTTTGTTTCACCGAAGATCTCTTAGTCCTGAGAGACCTTCCTTTGTATATCCTTCATTAGATTTTGCAGATGTACATTCTTCTTTCACTCATACAGCTGATCCTATTCCTTCTTTTAAACCATGTGAGGTCGCTAATCGCATATACAAACCCCATGAGCCTGAGGCCGATAGGATTCCCCCTATACATACCCCTTCACCTTTTGGATTTCAGTAGAGATATAGTGCTTTGAATCTACCCCCTGCCCTTCATGAATATCCTCCCAAATACCATAGATACCTCCCTGTTTTTGATGGAGAAGATGGCAGTCTCAGAGCTGAAAGGCATCTTCAACGTTTTGAGCATTTTTTGGACCTTTTTGAGATAGAGCATGATGATGTTTGTACGAGGGTTTTGCCCAATCCTTCCAAGGAGATGTGAAGAAATGGTTCAAGCACTTGCATCCTGAATTCATTCATACATGGGAGGAGTTTTTTGATGTATTTTTGGGGTTTTGGGGTAGAACAAAATCATGGGACCAAGTCCTTTTAGATTTTTATTCCATGAAAAAGAAAGAAAATGAAACCCTGTCTAGTTTCAACACGAGGTTTACAAGCTTTTATTACAACATACCAAAGGAAATTCAGCCTCTAGAAAATGATGCTAAGTTACATTATGCATATGTCATTCCTTCTGAATTGTCTTTTATACTGTTGGAGAGGAAGTCTTCCACCTTGTAGCAGATGTTCGTTGATGGATTGGAGGTTGAAGATAATATCAGGATGTATGGAAAAGTTTTAGAGCAAGGTATTGAGGGTGAAATGGAAAGGAGATCGAAGATGGAAGAAAGATATGAACCAGAAGAGTTTGTTCTGCATTCCCATCCTTCTCATGATGAATTGAGAAATGGTCATCCCATCGATGTACAAGGAGAGGAGAGCACCGATTTGTTTTATGTGGATTGCAATCTGCAAGGTTGAATTTCCTGCTGGGGAAAGTTTTAAATAGGATTTCAATCCTCCTATATATGATGAATATGAAGATGAACACTAGGATGAGGTCCCTAAACAACCAACAGAAGATTCTACATATTTTGAGATAGTTAGTGAAGAAAGCCTAAGAAACTTGCAGGAGGAATCATACCCTCACCAAAGGGATAATTTTCAATGTATTCATGAAAGCTTCATGCAGGAAGAGGTTTTTCCCTTGGATGAGGGTGAAGTAGATTGTGATATCCATGGAGAACTTCTTGAATCTGAAACATACATTCAACAAGCTGGCCAGATAATAGGTATGCTAGAGGAGGACCAGGATAGTCAGTCTAGTTTTTCTTCATATAATTTAGGCCTAGAGTCCTTGTCCCAGAGAGAAGTTCCTCTTATTGATCCATTTGAAAATCGGGAAGGGATCTCTTTCGAAGCACTAGAGCAGAATCAGGTTTTTAACCTAGGAATCCTAGATAGCTTAGGAGGTGATGTTATGGACAACTCATGTCTTGAAACAGCCTCTCATGTTACAGAGCTGCAGTATTAGCAAAGGGATGTACTTAACTTTGATTGTTTCAATCCTATTAGGTTGTATAAGGACCCAAGAAAGCACCATTTGCAGGTTCTACTTGAATCCTGCCATGAGCACCCAATCCCTATACCTAATGTGAATGACAAAGAGGATGATCATTCTACTTGCAGTCCTTTTGAAGCAAAATTTGTCGAGCTGCAAGAAAATTTACAGTTTGATAAGGTGTCAGGGAAGTTGCAGTAGGGGCAATCGTGTCCTGTCAGAGGAAGGGTAGAAAAATTTGAAAGATACCATGTTTTATTCAACCCAATAGCTGAGTACATGGAAAGATTCTTTAGTTGGGGTAAGAGGTTTTGTTTTTACCAGGAATATTTCACCTATCATCATTGTTTAGTGTTAGTGATCTTGTATTTTCTGATTTTGGTTAAGCATGATGAGAAAGTCCACTTAGGGTATCAATTGCTGGACTGGTTGCATTGCCATTTTTGTATAACCTGATGGTACCGACATTTTTGCAACCCAAGCTAGAGTAGTTTTGTGCATAAATAAGCTTGGCATCCCGAGCACTTTTTCAACATTTCAGTTGCAGTAGTGTTTTGCAGTCCTCAGTTCGGTTTCCAGTATGTATAGTTCAATTGCGTTTTTCAAATTCGGTCTTAGATGGGGAATTGCAGGCAGCAGATTTTGTGATAAAGAAGAGCCCAATGGATAAGGTACTAGTCTGCGGGGTTCTTTGCTACCTAGCACGGAGGATAGCATCCCCAATAGGATCCAGTTGTTAGCACCATATTTTTTCTAAGCATTTGGAGAAGCTTAGACCCATAGAAAATAGCAAAAGGAAGATCTTCTCTTAAGACACATGGCCCAAGGGTCAAGTGATCAAAGCTCTATGAAATGGGCTTGATCCGATGTAGGAATATCCGACAAAATATAAGGTTTTAGTGGTGCTAAGAAGGTCAGATACAAAGGGAAGGCGACCGTAGCATAGAACGATACCTGTAGATGGTGGGGATCAAAGGCGATGAAGATCGACGATCGAGAACACCCTTCGCAAAAGGAGTTGGGTTTTATTTAAGCACGAGCAGAGCTGTTAATCAGTGGGCATCTTAAAGTTCGATCAACAATAGAGGGAGCAGATCAATGGTCGAGAGGTTGTTCGCATTTTAGACATGCACGAAAAACGGTATGTTTCATATTTACGAACTTTTCATAGAGCCCGCACCTTCCGACGATGTGGATCTGGTGGGACGGAGATCCATGGTTGGGAATGAGTTTGTAGATTTGACTTGCACATGAAGGCTACAGGTCAAAAATCTATGAACATGGTAGGGTCCGTGCCATTCGACGGTCCATATGCCAATAAGGTTGAAATCTACGGTGCCAGTTTGATCATGGGAATTGGGAGCTGGAGAGAATCTCCACTAGAAGTGAATCTTTTTCGATGAGACGGAAGCCACCTCAGCGCCATTGTGTGTTTTTCCCACCTAACCTGAAGGCCTCTTCCATCATGTTTTGTGTCAGCTCTGACCTCAAGCATCATTCCTACTCGTTTGGGAGATTTGGTCAGGCAATTATGGCGAGCGTGGTTGCACGTGGTCACCATCATTATCAGGGTCATTATAGACAGGGGTCCCTACGGTTGTTGTTCATGATGATTGCATGAGAAAGGTGGTAAGCCCGGTCACTCTAGTATCTTTCAGTTAGGATCTAGTCATGGAGAAGTATCAGGGAGATGAAGTGGTTTTTATGCTCGAGCAGGCATGGTCTAAGGTTGAGGATGAGTGCGTCCCTTCATCCCCTATACTCTTCGGCCACGTAGAGGCTAGCACCGCCAGTGATGATGAATAGATCGAGGAGGGACATGTGTGCATAAAGGTTTGACGTCGAAAGAAGAAGAAGGAGGCCCAAGAAGAGGAGAGGGACACCCACCAAGACGTGGATATTCTCAGAGATTTCATCCTCCCCATTGAGGAAGTGACACCTCCTCCTCCCGCAGAAGAAGCACATGTGGAAGACCCCTTGAAGGTAGAAGACTTCTTTGAGCAGTATGGCCAAGTGAAGGCTCAGAAGTGCGGTGGCGACCTGTTCATGTTGTTTCTGTTTCCCATCATATCAATATGTTTTGAACTCGGCGTATATGTAGTAGTTCTCAATTTTTGAGGCCTGTTAGGATTTAGGAGTCGTTTTGGGGGTGTTGCGGTCTGCATTTTTGCGAATTGACACCTGCACAGTAGTTTTAGACTGTCTGTTAGCAGTCTTTTTCTTTTTATAATTTGCTGTGAAAGGTGGTGGACTGGGCCATGCAGGTATCAACATAGCTGTAGCTGTTTTATGTTAGATGATTCGAGCCTAAAGGGCCTATAAATACATATGTAATAGAGATAGAATAGGTTGGAAAATCAATGGCTGAGGCCTGGGAGAACTAAGCTATGTTTTTGAAGCATAATCCTTAATAGAATTGCAGTGTTTAAAGCTAGTTTTGGGCAGAGATTCATGTGACATTTAACTTACAGTCTGTTTCTTTTCTCTTCTCATGTGCATGTGCTTCCTGTTATTTGCTTCCATTATGTTTTCTTTTTCATATATGGAATTATTGTATAATAGTGCATAATTCTTGCTCAAAAGCTCTGGCTATTGTTTCAGATATCCACCAACTATTTTATCTAAAGTTGACATCGAATTCATCCCTGTTTGATGCTCATGTCAATAGACTGTTCATTTCTTCTTCCCTTATCACCAGACACAAGCATTTTGACTATAAATGAGTGGCTATCTTGCCTCTATTTTGATATTCCAAGCAGCAACACTGTTATTTGATTTATGTGTTATGTTTTGACTCCATTGCCCAATGTTTTCTCTCCTGATTATCTCACCGAACCCTTAAACAATTTCCCTATCAGAAAGTCTGACCTTTTGAGTATGTTTTGATTGAATAACTTGAGTAAGAAGGTTGTGTGTTTCTCATTGGTTATTTTTAGTCTTCTGTAGATTTAAGAGAGATCCCTCTCTGATTGCTCTAGGTCAGAAGTGCAATCTAAAGTGGTTTTGTGGTTACCCCATATTGGCCTTCTCCCACAACCTTGAGGGTCAATTTGGGTGCTAACAGGAACGACCCGACGATGTGGTACCTAGACGATTAAAGAAAGAAAGTCAGAAGGACCCGATGATGTTGTACTTAGACGATTAATGAAAGAAAGTCAGGAGGAACCGACGATGTGGTACCGAGAGGAATAAAGAAAAGAAAGTCAAAACGAACACCCATGTATTTAGCATATAGAAATTGCATTTAATTAGTTATGCATGAAGAGACAAATTGCAATTATATACTTGGCATATCAATTGCATTAAATTAATTAAGCATGAAAAAAATATTTCTCACACTTTTAGCATTTAGAAAAACTGTGCATTTATGATTAAATAGTCATATAGAATTGTAGAAAATTTAATAAAATACTATTTTATTTTGTTTTAATAATTTTTTAGGCTTTAGAAAAAGAGAAAATTTGGAATAGATATGTGTCCATGCTTACTAGAAAAAAAATTATGAATGACAAAGAATATTGTATGAATAAATTGTGGAGCAAAACATAACAAAAACTCATGTAGAGACCACTACACCTACTTTCCACTGATTTAGGGAGATTAGGTGCACACTTAAGTTAAAGTGACACATGCTCCATGAGAATAAATATTAAAAGAATTATTAAATTAAAGAATATTTTTGCATGAAGAGACACTTGGCATACAAGTTTTGGTTATAAAAAAAATGGAGGAGAAGGATAAAGGACTCTCTTGCTCCCTAATGTTGGATGGGCGTCGTAATTGAGAATTCTATTGTGTTCCTTTGGAGTTGGCTTGATAGCTTGACTGGGGATTGGGAGATCACAACGGAAAGCCATGGCATTGTATGTTCTTACGACCCCAAATTAATGTGGTACCTTTGTGTTATTGTGTCGCTAGCAGTGTAGTATTAAGTTGAAACACTAATTTAATGCATTGTGGAGTATTTTAGCAATAACGTTATCATTTGACGGTGGCTATTTTATTTAAAAGACTGAGCTATAACTGAATTAAATTACTCTCTAGATGACTTAGACCTTGTTTGCATAATATGCAACATTAGATCTTGAACTCGAGTTCGAAATAAAAAAACTCTGTATATTTTTTTATTTGTCAAAGCTTTGTGTTCAACTGAACATGGCGATTTTTGTGTTCTGTGACGGCAGAAAGAATTAAGTAGTGGATTGGCAAGTCTGTGTTTTAGATTTTCTCAACGTGTAGCTAATCTTTTAGATCGGCGATCAACACCTTGATTCCGGGATCTCAAAGTTACACGATACAACCTTCATTCCTTGATTCCTTGGGTATTTTGTTTAGGTATGGAATGTGAATACCATAGAATGGAATCATCTAATTATTTGACAACTACAATTAAATTATTAAGTCTGTAAGTGTTCGTTTGGGATCAAGTAATCTGATGTCTGTACATTATTAAAGTCACTAATTTTCCATTGGTTCAGTGGACTGAACACTTTTTTTACACAGAATTGCGATTTCTTAGGCTGCTTCTTGACAGGATCGCTGAGCACGTGGGACCCTTTATCAATGTTTCCAAACTTAAGAGCTCTCTCCTCAATCGTTCCATCTCGCAGTCTGATCAAAGTAATAAGTTGAGGAACGGTCATGCCTGAAGTACTCACATTCGTGTTCAACGATCAATTTGAAATACCGGTTGCATTCGTCCATGCTATGTAACAATCAAATTAATTTTCACAAGGTTACAATTATATGCTTGGCGACACCTAACGGTGATTAACTCCATATAGTAATAGTTGACTAGTTGGATACTTCTTTGCATATTAAAATTGAGTATTATATAATAGAATTGGATTTAAAAGCTATATTTTATACGATTATGGATAAAGGTCAAAAGATGAGAAGACTTCGGTCTATATATATATATACATATTGGTGCAATATATACCTGGGTTCTTTTAAAATCGACATTATAAGTGGCACATACTAAAACAAAAATAAATATAAATCTATAATTAGTGTCATTTATATAATGTATAAAGGAGTAAATAACATGTGTGTTGAGAATTGCACAATGTATAGTTATTTCGAAATATCCACTCCTCATAATGCAATTTTTATATGTGTTGTCAAGTTAAATAATATATTCCTTAAATCCATTTGAGTGAATAATGACGCATGAGTTAAAATAACGAGAGTGGAAGGATATATGCTTTAATAAAGTATGGGAAAACTTAAAAAAAAATTAAAAAATTGATGTCTAAACCTTGGAGTATTCAACTCATGGAACTATTTTACTTTAAGGGTGTTATAGAGTATGCATCAAAAGTTATAAAATTACATATATATATATATAAATCATGAATATATATAGAGAGAGAGATAGATAGTTTTAGAAGTTAGGAAAGTGTTAAGTATTTCACTAACTATCAACGAAGTTACATGGATTACTAATTCTCATTAAGGAAATAAAAGGTTTGTTTTTATTATTTTAAACAAAATATATATATAATAATTATGGTAGTTTGGGTTGTTACATTGTGTCAAGGTGAATGGTTGGTATGTAACATCCCAAAAAATTCACTAAAATTTAAATTTTTTAAGTAGTAATAAATGCTTGTGTCGTTATGCTAAAAGTGTTAATTTCAACATAACAAAACATTTAACAACGTACTTAACGATAAGAACTCATAACATTTACATTAGTGACTAAGAGTTTAGATTATGTATGAATTGCATCAGATGTCTTAACAGCTGTTAGTTTGAAAAGCGTCTTAAAAAGTCGTAAGTCCTTTATCGTCAAGTCAACATCGGCTATTGAACTTAATTGTTGTATGCATAATGTCACTTTCATCCTATGTCATGCATTTTTTTTTCTAGAGACTAAATGTTCATCTTGATGAAATGAAGGGGTCCTTGAATAGCCCCGAGGCTTACTTAGCTATCGCTAGCTAACGCTCCTAAATTCTAATGCACAGATGCAGGTAAGACAAAATATTTCAATTGAAGCATGAAACGTATTTCAATAATACTTTGTTGTACCGAGTTAGTTTCAAAAATTGATGTACGAAGGTTGTTAGAGCGATCAACTGTTCTACAAGCTTCTCAGGTTTTGAATGTCCTTGGAGTGATTAACTCTGTATACTTTGTTTACTAAAGAAAATCATCGTTTTAATGTTGAAACTCGATAAACAACCTGTTCTAGTCAAACTCTATGACGATGAATATATATATATATATATATATATATTCTAATATATGTTATTATCCCAAACTTTGGATAAATCATTGTATTACCTTAACTATAGGAATGGCATTGTAATACATTTTAATTTTAATAGTTATAATACTTCTAATATGCACTATGGGCAAAGTATGGTTTGAAAAAACTTATATATTAATGTGCATACTATAGGAGTATAAGATATGCGCATATACTTATAGGCATAGACAATATGCAAAGGTCAAATGTATGAAACTATACGTGTAAACAATTGCATGAAACTATATGGATAATTTCAATGCATAAATGATATATTATGTATGAGGTTATAAGTATGAAATCAAAATGTCGCAAGGTATATAGACCATGTGTTAAGATTGAATATGCTAAGACAGAAAATATCAACATTGTATTTCATTTCACAACAATAGCATATACAGGATCACTGAAAGAACAACAAGCACAGCATAAACACAAGAGACACAGATTTATCCTGGGAAACCCTCATGGGGTAGAAAAACCAACAAAGCTTCCTCAATATAGATGACCAACAAATACAAAGATATAAACCCTAGACATGAGCTCCTTCTCCTCCATAGTAGATCTTTCCCTCACCTATGCACTATTCACAAGTGAGTGTAATGTGTGTTAAACGAGGAACACACCTCCTCTATTTATACACAACTCCGACTTGTATTTTACATTGACTAGGTCGGCCCCAACTTGATTACTTAACATAATGTGGCGGGGCCGACTCCACTAGGGTGGTCTAATAACCCCTTTAACCCACATGACTCCACGGGGGGTTCACTCAATGAACTTGTTGCATAGCACGATCGTTCACGTGATATTAAAGAATACCCCTAATTTCACTAAATATTGGAAAATGCATCCTAAAATTGTATTGTTGAACCCCCCTCCCAATATGCCTTTCCAATTAAGAAAATCCCTAGTTTCACTAGATATTGTAGGTATACATTTTTATCAACCTATTTTTAACACCCCCTTTATATCATATTATCAAGTTGTAACAAACAGGAGCCCTGCCACATCTTAGTATAAGCAAACACGATGCTAAATAAAATAATAATATAATTCTAACAATGATCCCACTAGGATCGCAGGGGTGACCGATCAATTTGTAGCATTGGAGAGTGGAACACCCAAAGAAATAAAGTACTGGGGAAGACAAAATGCATAAAACAAAACCTAGTCAATGGATTAACATATTAACAAAGAATGTAAAAGACTGATAGTCCAATTGTTAGTGCAATGCTTAGAAAATATGATAATTGCAAATGTTTCACACCACAACCTACCAAAAGGTGGACATTTTCCTTTATTTAACCACAGATGTAAATGAATGTCCATATATCAACCACAATCCGAATCTCCAATGCCAACTCATCAATCCACTTGTGGAAGATAGACCCATTGAACAAGGAGCTCATCTATCAAAGCATGGAACATCAAACCAAGGGAAAATTGTCCACAACATCTAACCAACTCCATGAAGAAGGGGACAACCCATCCTATAAGCATATAACATCCCTCTACAGGTGCCAAATATAGAGAAACAAGGAGAGTGTTCAATCAGTAGTGATATAGAATAGTACCAAGGTGCCAATCACATGTCTAGGAACAAGGCCACTCTAAGACAAAACAATCACAAGACATCCACAAGTACAAACCACCTCCAACAAGGTAGAGTGCCCACATAGAAAAAACCTCCACATGTCATCAAACCATGAAAAAAATCCAAGCACGAGCCATCCATGTTATAATATCATGCCAAATAAGCAAGAGTACTCTACCAAAATTGATAGTACATGCCATCAAGTAGCTATATCAAGCCACAGATGCAAGAGCACTCCATCGATAAATGATGTACAAGTGGTCTAGATGCCAAATAATACCCAAAGCACTAGGGTTTTCCACAAGAAGATGAACAATGAGTGCAACATCATCATCCCATAGCTACTAGCATAAAAATGGATCTAATTTAATATCTAAATGTTGAAAATGACTGGAAAGTGGATCTGGAAGGATCCAAAGACCAAAATACAAAGAGTAACCATGTATCAGGATCCGCTAGAGCTAGCTCCCCTAACATCCATGGCTGAATGGAGGAAACTATGAATAGTTTAATGTTTGGAGGATGAGCTAGAAGAATATCTAGTCAGCGTGAGTGCCACTGCCTGGAACTATGGGGATTTCCTATGTGTTGTATTGATGAAATAAAAAGACAATGCGCCTGATGTTAACGCTGATGTTAATATATTTTTTATTTTTAAAGAAAAGCATTAACCTGAATTCTAAGATTAACCTATATAGAAAGTACTTACCCCATAAAAGGCATTTTGTTTTGGTCCCTCAAACATTGTACCCAGATGTTTTGATAAATCATCAATACATATGTGCTCATATTCCATATTCCTCCTGGGACCAATATCTGTATAACTGTTAGACCGTATAATTGGCACAAACTACTGCCTCCCATTCTCAACGGAAAGCTTTGGAATCAAATTTGTAGTCTTCAACTCTTGAAATAAATTGAAATAAAGGAAACCAAAATTAGGTTTAGAATGCAGTTTTTTTGGAATTCACTAATTACAGAAGTAATACAATCATCAAATAATAGAAGATGATTTTCGCTGTAACAAATGCTTGATGAGTAATTTCCTGAAATTTGGTAATAAAAAGGAAAACTATTTCTTGTTGTAGCTGCTATATCTCTCATAAACCACAATAGCAACCACAATTTGTTTGTTGCAAATTTGTTTTTTAATAGATTGTACCATGACCCTATAGCACTCAGCATCCAACCAATAAGAAATAAATCCCCTGATCTGGTTGTGAAAGCCTACTTTTGTTTTCCACCAAACCCAAAATTAACTAATAAAAAGTAATAAAATAAATAGCAATCAACGATGACATAATATTGTTTTATGGTGTGTTTAAGAGAATTTCTTGCTATCCACAAAGATATAAATAAGAAATTTTCTTCTTGCATTGAAGGAAAAGATTTCATCATAAATGATAATCCTAAATTTGCTTCATGCAAACCCAATTAAAATCTGAAATCTCTTTGCTTTTGTCAACATAAGTATTATTGCAATACACACAATAAAACCTAAATAGAGTATGGAAATATTACATGTAACACGACAATATGTTGATCAAACTTCTTGTAATCAATAGTTTAGGGAAATATACTAAGAATTCATATTAGGTATGAGCATTTAAATACCAGCCAACCAAACATTAAAATATGATCATATCCCTCTAGAAGTTCATGATCCTTTTACTAATCATATGCCTCTAATTGATCTTTTGACTAAAAGTTTGGTGTAGGAGGCGAATTTGGCGAAATTCTAGGAAAAATGGTCTCAAAGCACCACCTGTATTTCCTAAACCATGATAGATGTGCAAAACCTGAAGGAGGTTTTTGTGAATCAACGCGTGCTTAACAAAAACCTCTTTTGGTTTTCAAATATTCACTTCCAGCTCCTCGTAATAGGTGCCCAAAAACAATCACTAAAACAGGAAAATACACATGAAAAATACTATGTTTTGATATACTTTGCCTTGGGATATAGATTCATCTACATCAGGATTACTTATAAAAATAACAATTCTTTGTATCTCTTTACTGCTCAAATTACCCTACAACCATCGATCTAAGTATGGGCCATAAACTCACAATAATCCAATAAAAACTAAAACAAATTGTGAGAAATGAAATGCAGAGTATACTAACCTTCATAGGGTGCACTTTGTCCCAAAATGGATGGAAAAATTGAGGCCAGGAATGTGGTTGTTTGCACCGCTCTTGCTTGCACTTCTTGAGTCCCTCCTCCCCAATAGAACTTCCCAAAACAGTCCCCCACTCTGCTTCATTCCCAACCAAATCAATTATTAAATCACTCTTTGTCATCAATTTTATATTAAAAATCTTTTATTGTTATTCGATTTGGAATTTTAATCCTGGATTAAGCATGGAGACAAAAAAAAACTAAAGGTGACAAGTAATTTGAGTTGAGGTGATACAAATAACTGTTGAGATGAAGATGCATTCAAGCAAATCTAAAAGAAATATGACCATTAAATGCATAATGTTCCTTCACTCGACTCAACATGCATTCATGCAAAGGTGTCTAAGCTAATAGAGTGGCTTGTCAAACAGATAATAATCAATGACCTATTGATCTTGAGCAAGAGCAAGATAATAGTCATACAGATAATACTCAATGAACCAAGCATCTAAAATACCAATTAAGATGGCTACACAGATCCATATTTCAAAAGAACTAAAATCTCATTTTCCCAAAAGGGTTGTTGCAAGCAATGTTCAGTTTCCTATATTGATATGATCTTCTACAGAATACCCATATTAACTCCCATGTACTCCAATACCCGCTATACTAATGGGTTGGATTAGAGAACACGGACGCTCATGCATAATACATAGTTTCAATTTGCTTATGTCTAGTTACACTCAATTCCAAGCACCAATTAATACAAAACTACATAGTAACATGTTTTAGTTCTGTTTTCTATTGGAATTATGTAATGTGTCAAAGTCTCAACTTTTCTCATGCTTAAATGTCTATATATAATTTTACTGATTTCCAAGTAACAATCATTACAAATTTGCATAATATTCTATTTCGGCAAGTTGGAATAATGAAATGCATATTTTCAGCTTGCTTGTGCATAAATTCAGTTATTCCTTAGGAATGATCATTACCTGCTAATGCATAGCTTCAACTTTCTTGTGAGTAAATTGTACATGCAATTCGCAGAAGTGGCTAATTATATTTCGATGGTTACCAAAAGGAAGCCCAACTCTTCGAGGAAGCCCACCACTTCCAAGCAATAATCATTACAAATATACACAGTATAATATTTAGGGAAGGACTTTGCTTGTGCACAACAGAACACAAGAACAAGTACAAGCAAAGCACACAGAGACTCTCACACAAAGTATTTTGGTAGAAATAAAACCCACCCACTTATTTATTAACCAAAAGAAGATTGTACAACTAAATTAAAAGCACACAAGAATGGAGTATGTGCAAGTATTAATACAAATACATATTCCATTCTCAAATTTAAGTCAAGAATATGGAATCAGTAGCAGTCCCATTTGCACAAGTTCCAGGTTGAATCAAAAACCATACATCTCTTCTCATGTCAAAGCAATTACAATTGGTCACATGTGAGAATTATCTTACATTATGAATATGTTACTTTTGTATTATAAGATTTTTGTTACAAATGAAACTATGACTGAAAAACATAAAGACTATATTTAACACTCCCACTAAATCTAATGTTTACAAACTCATCCAACAGAGTTCACCCTGAAGCCATTTGTGCTATATTCAAACTTATTCTTTAGCAAGGCTTTTGTCAATGTGTCAACAAGCACCTTACTGCTCTCATGGAACTCCATCTGCAAAATTTTGTTTATCAACTTGTTCAAAAGCATAATGGAATTGCACCTCAATGTGCTCTGTTCTTGGATGAAGTTGAGGTACTTAGTCATGGTGATGCAACTCGAACTATCACATCTTAATAACAGAGTGGGACCTATTTGATCCATTTTAGCATCCTTCAGTGGTTTCCTCAGACACACCATCTTTTTAATTGCATAACAGGTTTCCACATACCTAGCTTTTGCATTTAAAGGTGTTCTCATTCTGGAATAAGCTAATCTGCTTAGGATCCAAGACAAATATATGGGCTTCTTTGAAATCTATGGCTACAGTTTCCCATTTTGTGACCATGTTGACATATAAACATACACCTCCTCACAAGAAAATTGTTATAATTATAGAAAAAAATTCAGGAGAATCCCATTATAATTATATCAAAAACTGATACATTGGGATTCATTTATAACATAATTCAATAGTCATCAAATTGAATTTTCTGTCCCGGTTTCTTATAATTAAGGGAAAGTTGTTTACACGGTGTACTTCAATATGTAATTTATACTTTACAATTATGAATGTCTTGCATAAACTTACCAATTCAGATGGTGATAGAGGCAAATTCATGCAATAATGGAATATCTAAAAAGTAAACACCCATCCTAAAATCTAATTAGTGTTAATAAATCTAAGAGAAAAAACGTGAGGCATATAAATAACAGTTAAAGAATAATGTGCTAGTATACCTATTTTATCTCATATCCAAAATATATTAAACAACAAGAGATTTAATGTTAGTACAAGAGATCAAAACAACCTTGGGAATATATCTAATGTGAGAGAATATTAAAGTTAGCATGCCTATTCCATCTTCAGTATAATACATTCACAATATAAAATGTTATGTTTGAGAGTAGTTTTAAAGTACATTTATTACACGTGATTGAAAAGTTATACATCATGTTACTTGTGGAAATAATAGGGACACCATCTATCTTGGCTTTATGGAGGAGGAAAATGAAAATATCCAACTCTCAATATCCAAACTAAGTTCTTCTACCCTCACTTTCAACTAAAGCTATGCAGATCCATCCTCTCCCACATTGACAATGGTGGGAAGAGGCATGTTTTCCCTTTCTTCATTGTGCGCTTCATATTTCTTTGAATTAGGCTCGCTTGCAACTTTCTCCATTTTCCTTTTTTTCCGGTGTCTTTCTTTCTTTTCTGAAGTCTCAATAGACAATATCTTCTCATTTCCATCTCTATCATTCTATTCATTAACATTTTGCTCACTATTATCTCTATTTACGACTAGAGGCATCGCAAATTCAGATAACATAGAACAATGCCAAGGAGATTGGCACTAGTTATTGAAGGAATTCTGAAGAGAGAATTTGAAATTGTTGGCATAGAACTCAAGGTAGATTCTACACAAAATTTGAATTATAACACTGGCTTGAAATTTGAGCACCGACAACAAAATATGGGAATGCATTTCATCAAAAGTAAAACAGTGGTAAAATTATTAAGGCATTCCAAATAGAGAATGGAGGTGGATTTAATTTAAAAATTTTATTTTTTTTTATAAGAAAAGACTTTTAAAGGAATTTTTTGTTCATTATACTCCCAAACAAAATCTGGTTAAGGTGAGAAGAAATTGTACAGTTGTTTAGCTGGCCCATTTTTTGTTGAAGTGTAGTGAAATGCTAAATAATTATAGGGAAGAAGAATTGCACACTATTGTATGTTTTCCCAATAGATTCCCTCTAGAAGTTATTTCAATGGCAAAAAGGAGGACCCCTAGAACTACTTTACATTAAGAAACAAAGATGCAGTTGTCTTCGACCAAAACAAGAACCCTAATTAACATCACAACATGTTATAGAAAATTGGTTGTAACCAATTACAGGGATCCAAACATTTCGTGCCTAGGATTTCAAGGTATCCTCCGCAGTAATGCCACCCAAAAAATTTCCCAATAAGAGCCTTCCCAAAGGGTTCCAAAATTTGATCTATTCCTATGTCTTCTCCCAAGACCACCTTCACCCTTAAATCATTCCTTTTAACCACTCTCCTTGCTTTCTTGACCTAACTAGGGTCGTGAACTTTCACACCTTGAGTGTGCACTTCTTCCCTCGCCACAAAACATCTAAGTCCATAGCACCACAAATAAATATGCACCCTTTTGCTGGATGATGGATCATGCAAGGGATGATCCTTCAATTTCATACTAGCTTCAAAATATTTATTTGAGCACCCTACCTTCACCCCAACCAACCCTCATGTAACAAATCCACAAGAACTGCCTATGCGTGGTCTCTACAATATTATTTATATTATTTGAAGGATCATTCCTTATCCTCTCCCCACTAAACCATTCATTGAGGTCTCCTACAAACAAATATAAAACAAAACCACCAAACAATGTTCCCTTACAATTCCACTCAAAGAATGTAGACCTATTAGCTTTCGTGCAACCATAATTGTTCAACTAACCTTCATCCTCAATCACTTGCTTATCCACATGTGAAGAGTCCAGAAACTTAGCTGATTCAAGGTGGGGCCTCAAATACAAGTTTCATTAATTGATGTCTTGTGTTTAGGAGCTCGAGGTTGCTTGTCAATCTCCAAAGACAATTCACCAATCTCCAACTCTAATGGGAAAGGACTTCCATCCACTATACATGCATCCAAATTCTCCTTGATTTGACAAGATTCAACGTGCTCAATGTTTGGACTTAACAACATCCATAGTTCCAAATTTTTACCCATCGAACCATCAAACCCTAATTTTTTTGTGGGGAGAATTAGTACCCAAGGATTGAAACACATCTATTGAATAAAGTAGAGTATCATCCCTCACCACTAAGTACGGGAGAAGTAAAAATACTTTGGCACTCAAAATGATCCACAAAGATATCAACACTCTCTTCTTCCTACGTCCTCTTAATGACAAAATCCTACCTCCCTCCATTGTAAGCTTGTATTGGTTTCTATGCCTACTAATTTTTGTAGACACGTCTAACCCTAATAAGTTATCTCTCTCCAATGGTCAGCCCAAACTCTAAATCTATGCATTTAATCAACTAGCTTGTATTATTTCTACCTTTACAAATAGCTTCAAATCTAAATTTATAATCTATTTGCATTTTGTCAACATGGAATGATCCTGAGAGTTTTTGATAACAAAAATACCCATGGGATCATGACTTAGGATCTGTGATTGAATTCCCTTCTCTCCTACCCTTGTTACCTTGTATTCTATCTTGACACTCGTATATTATGCAAAATAAAAAAATCTCTATTTAATCACTAGGTCTTCTATTGGTTTGCAACACTTTCTCTTACCTCATGGAATGCTGATTATTAGATGAGTTATTCTTTTCTATTAGGACATTTTTCAAATGACAAACTAAATTTTAATTATATTTTATATTGTTTTCCATGTTGGGCATTTCTCTTCCGATGAATGTATTTGAAAAAATGTTTGTAAAATTATAAGCAAATAAATAAAAACACCTAAACATTATAATGTGTGTCACTAGATTTATACTTTGATACATTACATATTATAGATTACTTTTGAGTCTTAAATGAATTTGGATTCTCTTATTTTCATAATATGCATAGTGCAGGGGGTCATTCTTATCCCAAAAAACCCCGCCTCTCATTTCCCATTCCATTTCCATTGCTGGGTTCATTTCTCATTTCTTGTAACTAGATCTCACCACTTCTAAATCTTCAGTTTTCAATCGATCTCAGATTATACTCACGGGAATCAAGGCAATCGATGGGAACTAACATTATTGCAAACTTTATGCAACTTGGTGTTTGTGCACTATCCTAGGTACAATGCTTTAGTTTGCGAAATTTTGATATCAAAACTTAAAAGGCACAGAATGAAGAATCCAGAAACCTCAACCATGGAAGCAAAATGAAGAATCCACAAACCCTCAAAAATAGAGGAGATCGCAGAAAACTAATAAGCAACCACACAACATATATTGAAGGTACCTGTCACTCATGCCCCTGATCCTTGGGCGTGCTCTCGTCTCTTCCCATCAAATGTTAGAAACCTGAAAGGACCCCAAAATAGAAAAACCTTAAAAATATAAAAGATAAACCCCTAACCATTTCAGGATTTAACATGAGGATCACAGAAAACTAATAAGCAACCACACATAACATATATTGAAGGTACTTGTCACTCACGCCCCTTATCCTTGGTTGTCTACTTGGTCCTCCTCCTCATCTTTTCGCATCAAATGTTAAAAACTTGAAAGGACCCCAAAATAGAAAAAAATAAACCTTAATATAAAAGATAAACCCTAAACTATTTCAGGATTTAACATGAGGCATTGCTTAGCAATAGAAAAGCAGCATCGGGGTAGACTCACGACATTCACCTGCACAACTCCAGCGGAAGGTCTTCCTGGAAACGGTCCTACGAGGGGTTAGGTATAAGCCCTCCTCTACAACGCGGACATTCATAAGCATGATGTCCCTCTCTCATGCATCCTGTGTACCATACCTTCTCACGACCTACTTTTGGGATGGAAAACTACTGAATCTGGCCCTAATTTTATATGCGACTTACTACTTATTCTAAATTCTAGGGAAAGAGGGGAAATGAGCAATTAAAACCTCCACTTGCTTGTAATATCACTCACCAGACCCACAAATATCAGTCAAGTATACAAGAGATATCTTTGTTTTACAGTGGCATGGAGTAGCCCTCAACGTAACATGGGTTCTCTGTTCTTCTTCAACTCCGTACTCTATTCTATATAGGAAAGCTTGTACATCACTAGTCCCTTCATATATGGGAGGGTCTTGGAGTACTACTCCAATCCATCCAACATCATTTGCTAAAGCGGATCACAAAGAGGAGAGATCGTGGTTGCGGTCCTGCTAGTTGGATGTATCACGACCACCTCCATGTCAAACCCTGCCTCAAATCCTGTAACAGTAAACGAAAAAATTAATATAAAAAAACCCTAAACTATTTTCAGATTTAGCAGGAGACAATAACAATAAAGTATGGTTGAAGCAAAGGAACATACTGGAAGACTAACGGCCTCCACCTCAAAGCCTGGCTGGAATATACCTTCCTGCTCGATCAAATTTACTCACTACAAAGTGTTGGGCCGTGAGGTTTATACATAACTTGCAGTACTGTAGAATAAAGACCCCCAATTTCCCTTTGCTTTCCAGTCCATAACTTGTCGTAGCCTGATCAAACCCTGTCTCAAATATACCATATTCGATTGAATTTACACTGCAAAATGTTGTAGGATGTTTATCCATACAATATTACAGAACAAACACCGACAATTTCTGCTTCCACTTCCCGCCCACAAATTTCCACTTCCACTTCCCGCCCACAAATTTTCTTTGTAGAGAGAAAAGGATTAAAAAGTAAAGAAAAATAGAATAAAGTCGTAATTAATTGTCGCCCTAAAGACAAAATGATATACAATAATTAAAAATAATCAAAAGATAAAATGAAATGGACGGGTTAGAGACGTTATGAGATTAATGTCTTAAACAAATGTCTTAAAACCAGCCCTAGTGTAATAGTGCTGAAACAAGGAGGTACTTATAATTTCTTTAACCAAATAAGATGACTAATTGGAAAATATAAATACTCTTAAACATTCTTTTGTCATTGTTATCCTTACCTGCGAATATTCGCAAGAAGGACAGGTACAAATGCTTTAGCTAATTAGCTAAGTAAGTCTCGGGGCACCTCGCAGGAACCGTTTCATCACCATACCGAAATTAAAACTGTCAGTACCTTGTCAAGGAGAACTCCGTCTTATATTGTTTTGAAATTTCAGTTATTACAACTACAAACAAATTAGTGTCGTAATCATTTTTATGGAGGTAAGACACATCACTGTCTTAAAGCATCATTAGTTAAAAGGACATAGTAGTTAAATTGTTATATACATTAATGACTTTATTATTTAATACTGCCTTAACAAGCATTTATTACTTCCGCAATCACAATTTTAACATTTAATGTTGGTATAATTTTTTTTTTAAATTTTATGAAATTATCGGGATGTTACATTGCTCAAGGACAATAATCCAAATAGACTTCCATCAATATTATCATTAGTACACTATTATCAAATTTATTCAAAACTTAGGATCATAAGCAATATTAAATAAAAATGGAAGGTCCTTAAGTCTTAGGTGGGTATGAATTGAGCCCGTGATTTGGACGTATGAATCCATCCCACGATTTGGAGGTTATTCCTCAACACTCCCAAATAAAATAACCCCCAATATTTATATTACTATGTCAAATAAAAAAAACCCCTTGACCCCTTAATACGGGGCAATATATTTTTGAGGTTTTTAAGAGTATTCAACCCCCCAATATGAATGGACGTGATATGATATTGCCTCACTAGTGAACCCCCCGTGCATGACTCATACAGGGACGACCCCCACTAGGGAACTCTAATAACCCAAGTTACCACATTCTCCACAGAGGAATAAAACATCTTCGGATATACAATAAGGTCTTCATAGAGGAATAAAACATCTTCGGAATAATAAAGTACAAATATAATATTCTTTGAAGTTACAATATGTCAACACTCCCCCTTAATGAGAAGAATATTATAACTACATCTGTAGGAGCAAGGAGTCATCAACATCATACATGATACATCTATAAATCATTGGAAGCTTTCTCAACATCATCAGAAACTCAACTAGTTACTAGAATATCTTTAGGTCTTCAATACTGGAGTATCAACATCATCAGTATTGAGTCTTCATTTTCTGTAGCACTCGATGAACTAAAACATCATCATCAACTGGATCCTCTTGATCAACATTATCACATCATCAACTAGATCTTCTCGATCAACAACATCATCTGGATCATCTCGATCAACAACAACATCTGGATCATCACGATCAACATCATCATCTCAATCTACAACATCTCGATCATCTCGACTCAATCTACAACATATGTATCATCTCGATCTACAACATCTAGATCATCTCGACTCAATCTATAACATCTGGATCATCTCGATCTACAGCTTCTGGATCATCTCGACTCGATCTACAGCATCTGGATCATCTTGATCTACAACATCTGGATCATCTCGACTCGATCTACAGCAACACACATGATCCAATTACGAGATGATCAATCCCTCTCACTTTAAGACACCTCTCATGTCTATGGACGATGAAATCTAGATCCAATTCCCAGGATGATCAATCCTATCAATTTAAGACAAGTCTCATGCAGGGTATTTTTTAAGGATTCTAATATTACACCTAAGTATAGTATTCTAGGTAATTATTTTGGATTGGAAAAAACATAGATATAGATAGGTAGGCAAATATTAAATAAAAAACATACAATTTACTACTAAAACGTGTAAATTTTGGCGAATATTATGATAAAAAAACATATTTTATGTAAATATAGGCAATATTAGAGGCTAAAAATGACCAAATAACAAATTTATTTTTTGAAAAAACCCCAAAAAATAGCCAATTGGTGAACTTTCACCCCTAAAAATTACCCTGGTATCATGTCTATGGACGATGCAATCCAGATCTACTTACAGGATGATCAATCCTGATCCATTTAAGACAAATCCATGTCTACGGACGATGCAGTCCTTGATCCATTTAAGACAACTCCATGTCTAGGGACGATGTAGTCCTTGATCCATTTAAGACAAATCCATGTCTAGGGATGATGCAATCGCGAACACAGTGCCAGTCCTTTTTCATACTGGATGTGACCAAGATCAGATCTAGGATTTATCACGTACATTTTGAACCAACTATTCAGGGACGATGTAGTCCTATCACGTACATTTTGAACTAAACATTCAGGGATGATGTAGTCCTATCATCAATTTTCGGAGACAGATGTCTACGGATCAAATCAGGGGATCGAAGTCTAGGGATGATGCAATCCCTCTCCTCCACTGGGGACTTCTTTCTCGGAGACATATGTCTACGGATCAATTCAGGGGACCGAAGTCTAGGGATGATGCAATCCCTCTCGTCCACTAGGGACTTTTTTCTCGGAGACATATGTCTATGGATCAATTCAGGGGACCGAAGTCCAAGGATGATGCGATCCTTCTCATCCACTAGGGGCTTATTTCTCGGAGACATATGTCTACAGATCTCTTTTAGGACATGTGTCCAAGGATGATACAATCCACTTGTCAACTTAGACCAAGTCTAAGGACCACTCATCAAACTCATTGTCGGCATCACCAATACAAGTATCCACATCATCGACCTTTCCATCGATGTAGGAAATCTCATCATCAACAATCACATCACTCCCCCTTCCGAGGAGAGTCCTTCTGAACTACACCAAGCTTGTCTCGGAAATACTCAAACTTTGCTCAAGACAGAGGTTTTGGTCAATACATCAGCAACTTGTTCGTTAGTGCTCACATACTGGAGCTTGATAGCTCTTTTCTGCACCATATCCCATATATAAAAATATCGGATCTCTATGTGCTTTGACTTATCATGGAACACTGGATTCTCAGTCATCTTGATACAAATCTGGTTGTCACACAAGATCACAGTGGGGTCCATATCTAAGTCAAACGATCCTGATAACAGCTTCTGAAGCCATATCGCTTCACAGCTAGCAGAACAAGCAGCTATATATTCTGCTTCGGTTGTGCTGAGAGCCACACTAGACTGCTTCCTGCTAAACCACGAGATCATGGAAAATCCCAGATAATAACATCCGCTCGATGTGCTATTCCTGTCTGACACACTTCCTTCCCAATCAACATCTGTGTAGCCATACCATCAAAAGTCATGATCTCCAAGATAACATAGACCAAAATCTATCATACCCTTTAGGTACCTCATCACATGCTTTGCAGCTATCAGGTGAACTCGTCTAGGTTCCACTAGATAGTGACTCAAGGTGTTAACCACAAAGCATATATCTGGCCTGGTATTTGTCAGATACATTAATGACCCAATAATCTATCTGTACAGAGTCACATCCACTAACTCTGATGAATCATCATCTAGTAGCTTCAAGTTGGAATCCATGGGAGTTGTCATGGATTTTGCATTCCAACATATCAAATACTTTCTATAGTTGAGAAAGATTCCTTCTAGGCCTTGCTATACTCCCAAACCTAGGAAGAAATGCATCAATCCGAGATATTTCATCTCAAATTCTGTAGCTAGCTTCTTCTTGCTTTCCATGATCTATTTCTCATTCCCTGTCAGAAATAGATCATCCACATATAGTAATAGTATGATAGGTGCATTAACCATAACCTGAAGATAAAGGTTAGGATTGGCTTTACTTTTGGTAAAGGCCAAGCTTGTCAAGAAGCTATCAATTCTCCCTCTGTTACTGAACATCATTTACACTCTGCATTGAGTGATCTTCTGCATATCTATCTGGGCCATCTCCCGTCAGATGGATCTACTGATATGAGCCTCAAGATCATTCAAACTTCTTGCATCCATCTAAGAGAAGAATGTCATCTGTATATAGACACCATCTTCAACCTTGTAGCAAAGGTTGAAATCTGCATCACCCATGGTGATCATTAAGCTCATCAAATGACTATCGATCCTGTGTACCCGTACAGATATTTCTTCAATTACACCATTAAGAGAATGGTCTTATCGAGCCACTTGGAGAAAACATCTCGTCATGATCCTCTCCCTTTTTTCTAAGAGAATCTTCTAGCCACGAGCCTTCTATAGTATGTTTGATTTGTAATTCTTCTTCTTGAACATCCATCACTCGTTCTTTGGAACAGGTGTTCATCATCATAGCACATGATCTTTTCTACAAATAAGAGTTAATCAAATGATTAGTAATATTTCATAATCATCAAATTATGATAACCTACTATGCATACTGATATGATTCACATAGTCATGCAACTATCTTGACCAATATTTTGGCACAACACTTTTCCATATCTTGTATGCATACAGTGGCTATCTAGATGCCTTCCATCTCTACCAGAACATACTGTCAAGAGCATGCACAACTCTCAGCATGTTAGCAAAGAGGTTTCATTCTAGATAACAACAATGGAATGTTTGTCCAATCTTACCCATTGTATGCATATTAGTAGTATACTGTTGAAATGCTATATGAATGCTTACACTATGCATGATATATTCTAGGAATACAAATATGCATACAAGCAATATCATTTACTATTTCAGAGATTCAAATAACAACTCAAATACTAATCGTTTATGTTGAGTGGTTGCCTCCCGCTTGATCTCATATGTCTTTGAACTTCTATTCATTCTATACCACTATGCATGCTTAAGTGTGCACTAGTGTCATCCTCATGATCTCATACATAAACATACATTCATTAGTATAGTCTCAATACTATCAAAACATTTTGTATGGTCATGATCATTTCATACACATGTATACTTATCTAAGATCCTATCACAAGGTAGGATTCTAACTTGATATAGGAAAACATACTTGGATTATCATGCTTGGTTATGTCTTAACATACCCAAACAATATCTTCTTTTGTTCTCTTCAATGATTTAGAGACCTTGTGCTAGAACTTGCATATCTCATAGGTTAAGCATAGTAGAACAAAGTCATACATACCTCGTAAGTAGAGCTTCTATGTGATAAAATATTATGGATGAGTCTTTGTTTTCATGTCATCATGGTCATAGAACTTGATTTGTCTTTCTTGATGTACCTATATCTTGTTAGCAAACAACATCATCCTCATACAACACCACAAGTGCATTAGTACAATCATAAGTGTCATAACCTTAATCAATGAATGCCTTCTATCATTCACATGCATTCTTTATCAAACAATCATAATTGTACTAATGTCAATAACATGAAGACAAACATATCAGAAACTTAACCATAAACAGATTTCAACACATACCTGTATCTCCTCAAGTCATACCTGTCAAGATTGCTTTTAACCCAATCCACTTTGATTTGTTGAAACTAGATCTGGAGCTGGATTAGGATTTGTCAGAGAAACCCTAAAAATTCAAACTTTGAATTTCAAACTTCTGAAATGATGGAAAGATGCACCTTGCTGAGCTGATCAAGCTAGCATACTTCAATTTCGAAATATCCAAAATTTGACCCCTCAAAATTGCCTTTGAAACTTCTGGATCTTCTGGACAGGATCCCAAACTAGGGTTTGATGAAGGCCACCATTTTTCCCAATCAAAAGGTTCGATCCAAATCTCTAAACTTCAATTTTTCTGAGGAGCTTCCAGTCGTGGTCATAGATTTAAAAAATTCCAACTTTTGCAGAAGCCCTAGTTTTACACCTTTCCGATCAAAATCCTGAAGTAGGGTTTGATCAAGCCCAGTGTTCTTCCGAACCAAAAAATTTGATCTTGGTCTCTAAATTTTGATTTTGATGAGTAGCATTCAGCCGTGGTCTCCGATTCCAAGAATTTCAACTTTTTCTGAAACCCTAATTTCCCACAGTAGTGACGATTAAAGAATAAAGGTGCTCAAAATCCAAATCTGTTTTGACAGAAATATGCACCTCATTGTTTCTGGTGTAACTACGAAATTACGAATCCACAGGGTCTGAAACTCGTCCCTATGGTATCCAAATTTGTCCTCTTTCCAACCCCATAGGTTTGACCTCAATTGGATTTTCTGAGAGAGAGTTATGCCAAGTGTCGCAATGTGATGTGTTTATGGGATAAAACAGGAGAGCGAACTTGTACAGCGTGCCACGTGTCACCGGTTCATCTTTTGCCTCTGAAAAAGTTACCTGAGAAACTGTAGTCCGTTCTCTACCTTTCACTTCTTACGCAATTTGATTTGGAGCTTCTTATCCCAAGTTGTGACATTGTTTCCTAGGTCACCTGTTTATGACTGAGATTTGGAAGAGGCAGAAACCCTAACTTGTACTGATCATAAATCACAAAGTACAATGAATCTGAGGTTTTCCTTTGGACACAAGGTACATGGGGATGTTATCTACGACCTTTAAAGGTTTTACATCCTGACCCATCACCAAAATGGATTTATAGCGAAAGTTCCATGATGACGGGTTTTTGCGATATAAAACCCTAACCTTCAAATTGTCGCAAGTGAAGCAAGTGTCGTAAGTGCCATACCTTGCCTTCCTTCAGGTTAGCTATGATACCATGTTAAGATTCAATATGCTAAGATAGAAAATATCAGCATTTCATTTCATTTCACAACAATAGCATATACAGGATCATTGAATGAACAACAAGCACAACATAAACACAAGAGACACAGATTTATCCTGGAAACCCTCATGGGGTAGAAAACCCAGCAAAGCTTCCTCAATATAGATGACCAGCAAATACAAATATGTAAACCCTAGACATGATATCCTTCTCCTCCATATCTTATATTTCCCTCACCTATGCTCTATTCACAAGTGAGTGTAATGTGTGTTAAATGAGGAACACACCTCCTCTATTTATACAACTCTCCAACTTGTATTTTACATTGACTAGGTCGGCCCCAAATTAATTACTTAACATAATGTGGCAGGGCCAACCCCACTAGGGTGGTCTAATAACCCCTTTAATCCACATGACTCATACAGGGCTGAACCCCACTAGGGAAGTCTAATAACCCAAGTTACCATATTCTCCACAGAGGAATAAAACAGCTTCGGATATACAATAAGGTCTTCACGAAGGAATGAAACATCTCTAGAATAATAAAGTACAAATATAATATTCTTAGAATTTACAATATCTCAACACCATGGATTACCTATGGGATAGTGGAAGGTAATGATACCCAATTATGACACTTTAGTTGCAATGACATTCTGGAAAAACATAAATATTATCATTAAAATCGATTATTACAGGTACCTACAAAACTTTTTCTGATAAGGTGTAAAAAGATGAAACATAGAAAAACGGATGACGTTCTAGAATATATAACTTTTATTTATTGAAAAGTGGTATAACCACCCCAAAATATCATTATTCGAAGATTAGTATGTTATTTTTTTCTAAAACATAATGCACATGTTTTTGTTGACCCACCTGTTTGCTATGTAAATTTTCAATTAATGAGAAAAAAAATATGTAGAGCCGTAGGCAACAGACAAATCTTGTGCGGGGCTATTTTTCCAAAATTTTAAAAGTTAATTTTATATATTTTTTAAATTACCGAAGTCATTGAAGCCCTAAAACGACATGGTCAAGTGTTGATCCACCATATCATGGTCTAAAAATAATCAAAATACTTTTTTTTAAAGTTGTAGGTATTTTCATACTCTTTGGCGAGTTCTTTTCCGTTTTCGAAATAGGTAAGCCAATCAAAACCTATAGGCCAAATAAACGACCTGTGTTTTTTACAAATTTGACATGAGTGCAGTTAAAAATGAATTAAAAATAGAAAACAACAACAAATCTATTTAAAATTTATATATTTAGAATCTGTACACAGAGCTCGACAAGTGTGTGCAATTTCATCTGTAGTGCACTCGTGGAGCATATGCGGAACTAGTTGTGAAAAACATGAAGTTACAGCATTTGATGTGTTCTGCCATAAATTAGACATAAATCAAACCGAGCCTCAAGGTGAAATCCGAAGCTAATTCCAAGCCTGCAAGGGCGCCAAAAACAATTTGAATTTAGAAATGCGTGCACGCAAATGTGGCGCGCACGCGTAACTGCTCGCACACGTGTCTATAGGCGTGCACGCGGATTTACATGCGCGCACGTGTAGTTGCGTGTATGCATTACTTGCACACACATTTTATTTTTCAAAAACAAGGTATCCCTTTATATGTTTTCTTTAATTTCCTTTATCAAGGGGATACATAAAGTTGACAAAGGAAATTAAAGAAAACATATAAAGGGATACGTAAAGTTGACAAATGAAATTAAAGAAAACATATAAGTTGCAGTGAAAAAATAACAGGGTACAAACTGAACTGAGGAGATTCGAACCTGCGACCTATGTCTAGTCCGAAGGCTACCACCTTCAAGATTGAAGTGCAGCTGACAATGGAAGACACAAGTGTAGTTTATTACCACCGTGCGAATTTAATTTGACCTTATCAATCAATTCCCATCGCCATTTCCTCTCATACGACGTCCTACAACCATTTCTCTCGCCACCCACTCTTCATTCATTCTGCATGCATTTCACTATGCAACCGTATCAGATTCTCACTGTGTTTTCCCTCAATTAGTTTCTAAATTCATTAGGACCCATGCCTGTCGTCTGAGGAGTGTTGCTAGCAGTCTTGAGTTTCAGCTTGGCAACGATGACGATTCATGGTATTACGTTTCCCTTCGGCTGCAAGATGGCAAACCCATAGTTCACTACGAAGGTTTGTCTGACAAATATGACGGTTTGGGTTCTGTGCCCCCAGAGAAAATGATGATGAAGATGATGATGATGATGATGATGGTGATGATGATGAAGATGTTGATTATGATGACAATGATGATGAAGATGATGATGATGATGATGAGGATGATGATGGTGATGATGAT
>BSBM01000738.1:14777500-14817500 GCA_027924585.1 Larix kaempferi
ATGTGTCATTCCTCTATACGGAAGTGTCGTCATGTGTATTGACAAGTGTCGCAAGTGTGTGAACTTGCTGATGGGTTATTAGACCACCATGTGTGGGGTTGGCCCTTATTTTATGTAATATATGGACGATGTACCTAGCTAGACAAGTCAGCCCCATAAGGTCACTTGGCAAACAGACAAATATAAATAGATATCGGGAGATCTCTATTTTGATCATTTGAAAAATCATTCTTCCTTCACTCAGAAAGTGGCGCACTAGTGAGGAGGAGGATCATTTGCTACTAGGAGACTATCTCTATGTATTTTGGTTGTACTTTGGTTGAGCCATTGCTCTCTCTATCTCTGAGGAAGTTGTGGGGTTTTTCACCTTAGGGTTTTCCCCACGGAAACTCTGTGTCTCTTGTCTCTCATGCTTTTGCTTCTTGTGATGATTGACATGCTTGATATGATTGATATGAATTGATATACTGTACATGTTATTCTCTCAGTAAAGATCCTAGAGTATTGTGAATTAATGCTCAAAATTTAACATGGTATCAGAGCTAACCTGAGAAGAAGACATTGTGCAGTGACAGAAACCAAGGGTTTCTTGTTTATTGGGTTTCTCTCCATATATTTTGGAAAGGCAGTATAGTAGATTGACTCTACTCATCAAGGAGAATCTATCTATCAATCATAATTCAAATTTGAGCATTTTCTGATTTGGCTCTAAAAATTAGGGTTTCCACAAAAATAGGAATTTATGGAATCTGAAGACATAGCTGGAAGCTCCTTGCAAAAATCAAAGTTTAGAGCTTTGGATCGATATTTGTGGCTGGGTAGATCTCCAAGAAACTCAAACCCTAATTCAGGGTCCTCCTTAGTGAACCTAGGAAGACAAAAAGGCATTTCTGAAGGGTGTAGCTTTGTAGATCTCAAATTCTAAATACACCAGGCTGATCAGCTCATCAAGGCACATCTTTCTATCCTTTCAGAAAGTTGAAATTCACATTTTGAATTTTTAGGGTTTTTTCGACAAACCCTAATCCGGGACCAGATCCAGTTTTCAGCAAAACAAGTGATAAGACCTAAATCTCTTCTATTTCCATTTGAAGTACTCTTTAAGATGTCTCACCAAACCAAGCTTGAGGATAAGCTTGAAGGGGTTGATAACTTTTGAGCCTAGAAGTATAGGATTGTGTTAATCCTAGAAGAAAATGAATTGGACTCCTACATCAGCTCTGGGGTCCCTATCCCAGAGGATGAAGAGGCTAAGGTATTGCATAAGAAGAACTTGGTCAAGGAAAAAAGAATCATTGTTGATTCTATCAAAGACCATATCATACCACATGTGTCATCTCTAAAGACACCCAAGGAGATGTTTGACTCCCTGACCAAGTTATTTGAAGGGAAGAACATAAATCGAAAGATGACTCTATGGAATCAATTGAAAGGGGTTAAGATGTTGAATGGAGAGACCATTCAATCTTACTTCTCCAAGGTCTCTCAAATCAAGGAACAACTTGAAGCTGTGGATGAAGTAGTGGACAATGGTGAAGTTGTTATGACCACTATGAATGGCCTACCTAGGTCATGGGACTCCTTTATTTAAGGAATCTGTGCAAGAAAGAAATTGATCTCTTTCAGTAGGCTGTGGGAGGAATGCTCTCAAGAAGAAGCTAGGCTTGTGGCTTGAGAATAAAATATGGGAAATGAAGATCAAGCACTCACAGCACATGCTAGGAAAGGCAAGTCCAAGAAGGAATCATCTCATAACAGGAAATTCTCTCACCACCATTCTCAAAAAGATAAGAAAGATCTCAGATGCTTCAATTGCAATGAGAAGGGAAACTTTGCTTCAGACTATCCCAAGAAGAAGAAAGACAACAACAACAACTTCAACAAGAAGAAGAACAACAACAAAAGAAGATATCATGCTCATGCTGCTGAGGATGATGAACCTCCAAAGAAGAAGGTTAGAGCAGAAAGTAATGATGATGACTCATCAAGCGAAGAAGAGTATGTTCTAATTTCTGCTCTCACAGATACTATCTCATGGTTGTAATGATTGGTTAATTGACAGTGGGGCTTCCAAACACATGACTGGGTTTAAAGAATCTTTTGTAAATCTATCTGAACATGAATCACCCCATAAAGTGAAACTTGGGGATGACTATCAATACCCTATCAAAGGAAGTGGTGAAGCCTCCTACAACCTAGATTCTGGAAAGTCATTGAAGATGAAAGATGTTTTGTATGTACCTAAGCTCAAGAAGAACCTACTCTCCATATCCGCATTGGATGCAAAAGGTATGAGGGTTGCATTTGTAGATGGTCAAGTTCTAATGTGGCCAAAGGGAAAGACCATAGGTGATGCAGTAGTGATTGGAGAGCAAGAGGGAGGATTGCACAAATTAAAGGGACAACCTGAACATGCTATGAAGACAAAGATTCATCCATATTCATGGATCACATAGAGGTATGTATAATTTGTTTTTGCAAAGGTTAACTAATGAGTTATGCAGGTCATTGAAGAGAACAAGAACACATTGCTAGACATAACTAGCAAATATGATGGCCAGGTATGTTTTTGTCATATATATCGTATGATTAATAATGATTACTCTTGAAGTTACAAGGTTGAGTAATCTAGGGCTTATGCATATTATGTTTCTTACCTTAATTGATGATATGACTAACCAGAAGAGTCATAGGTTTGAGTAATCACGGGTTTAGGAATATTATGTTTATGACTAACCATAAGAATGCTTATTATTTCTGTTTGAAATGATCCTGACTATACATGCTTGAGATTATTGTGTTTTGATAATATTCAGATTATACTAATGAATGTTTGATGATGTATGAGACCTCGAGGATAACACAATGATGATACTAATAAGCAAGCATAGGGATCGAGAATGAATATAAGTTCAAGAACAGGTAATCCAGGAAGCAAAGATCAAGAGGGAGCACACTCCAGTGGTTTATGCAAGGATGCAGATATTCAGAGGGAATTGACCATCTCTCTACATTCCACAACAGAAAGCTGTAGAAGAAGCTACTTCAGATTAGGACTCCAACAGCTCCTACAAGGAAGTAAAGACTCAGGGGAGTCCACCCAACAAACAAACAAAGATAAGTATTTTAAATTGTCATTTCTTGCATATTTGTTTGGTTAAATAATATTGTTCAATGATGTATATGCTTATGTTCCTAGATGTGTATTATGCATATTAGAATGATTGCATTAATGAACAGTTTACTACTAATATACATTTGATGGGTAAGTAGGCTTATGGCACTGTACAACATTCCATTGCTACTTATCTAGAATGAAACCTCTTTGCTGACATGTTGGGAGCCATGCAAACTCTTAACAATGTTCTGGTAGAGACTGAAAGGCATCTAGAAAGTTATGGAACATGGATAAATGTTGTATTGAAGCATTGGCTAAGATAATTGTATGACTGTATGACATATTTATTTATGTGTAAAGAATTTGTTCTGAAAATTATGAGATGTTTCTAATCATGCAATTTAACTTGTTTTGTAGGAAAGACCGTATACCTTCACCTACAAAAGAAGGACTACAACATTTGTTCCAGCAACAAAGATATCTATTGAATATATTGAAGTTCCCAGGATCTGGGAAGATGGCATGATCAAGGAGTACCAGTCGATCATGAAGATGTTTGGGATATAGTCCCAAGACCTGAAGGGGAGTCTGTAGTGACTTCCAAGAGGATCTACAAGATCAAGCATGCTGCAGGTGGTAGTATAGAGACTTTTGCTCCTGTAACCAGATACACTTCCATTAGATCCGTACTTGCTCTGGCTGCAGTGATCAAATGGAAGATACACTAGATGGATTTCAAGACAGCTTTCTTGAATGGTGTAATTGAAGAAGAAGTGTATGTGGAGCAGCCACTTGGTTCTGAGACACATGACAGGGAGTCATATATGTGTAGAACTTGGTATGGTAGGATAGACGGCTTTCTATCCAGTTTGGGCTTTACCAAGAGTAAAGCGGATTCCAACCTTTACTACAAGGTTGAGGAAGGAAATCAAGTGATACTACTTTTGTATATGGATGACCTATTTATTACAGGTGAAGATAGATTGATTGCCGACATGCAGCAGAAGCTTGCTTCCGAGTTCGAGATGAAGAACTTGGAGATGATGCACTATTCTCTAGGCAAGGAGGTGTGGTAGAGTACAGATGGAATCTTCCTTGGACAAGAGAAGTATGTAGTGGAGATCCTAAAGAGGTTCGAGATAATGGACTGCAAGTCCATGGCCACACCTATGGCATCGAATCTGAAGCTTCTATGTGATGCTTCATCTGAGCCAGTTGATGTCTGCATGTATCGTCAGATGATTGGGTCCTTGATGTACTTGACGAACACGAGACCAGATATTTGCTTTGCGGTGAACACATTGAGCCAGTTCCTGATGGATCCGAGGAGTGTTCACCTGGTTGTTGTAAATCATATTCTAAGGTACCTGAACGGTACAGTTGATTATGGGCTCAAGTATGAAGTGAATCAAAAGTTTAACCTGCAAGGTTATGTTGATTCAGATTGGGCAGGCAGTGCTGCAGATAGGAAGAGCACATCTGGGTGCTTCTTCAGTATGGGATCAGGTGTGATCTCTTGGTTTAGCAGGAAGCAGTCCTGCATAGCACTGAGTACAGCTGAGGCAGAGTATGTTACAGCCTGTTCAGCTAGTTGTGAGGCAGTATGGCTTTGGAAGCTACTATCTGAGTTATTTGATCTCCCGTTGGATGCTACTGGTATCTTCTGTGATAACCAGAGTTGTGTGAAGCTGTCTGAGAACCCAGTGTTTCACGACAGGACGAAACACATAGAGATCAAATATCACTATATCAGGGACATGGTGCAGAGATGAGCAGTGAAGCTCCTATATGTTGCGACGGATGACTAGATTGTAGATGTACTGATGAAGCCACTAGCTAGGGTGAAGTTCAAGTACTTCAGGGAGAGGCTTGGTGTTCTTCAGATCGATGACACTTCGAGGAGGAAGTGATGGACACATTTGTTGAAGCCATTCCAAGCATGTTGGAAGGAGGATCCTTCACATGGCTGTGGATGTAAGCACTGGATGATGAGCATCAGGACGATGCTCCAGTTACTGCTCTGTATATGCATCAAGATGATGTTGGATATGATCAATTGGATCATTTATATGTATATGTATGTATGCATCATGTTGGGTGTTGGATATGATCAGTTGGATCATCTATATGTATATGTATGTATGCATCATGTTGGATGCTGGATATGATCAGTTGGATCATTTATATGTATGTACGCATCATGTTGGATACTGGATAGTATTGGTTGGATCATTTGTATGTATTTTGTATATGCATCATGTTGGATGCTTGGACCATGTATGTGTATATGTATTAGGTGGATACATTGTATGATTAGGTAGATCATGTATGTTGATATGTATCAGGGATGATCAAGTGGATCATGTATTTGTATTTGTATCAGGTGGATACACTGTATGATCAGGTGGATCATGTATGATGATATGTATCAGATAGATACTTGGTATGCATCAGGTAGATGCATGATATGATCAGGATGATCATGGATGACGAGCTTCAGGATGTTGCTTCAGATGACTTGCAGCAGAATGTTGCAGTGATGATGATCAGGATGATCATGTGTACATCAGGATGATGTATGGTGAGTATCAGGTTGATACTCTGTGGCCGTGGAACAGGTTGTGCAGATAAGCATGTAATTTGTGCCCTGGGAGATTTGCAGATAGTCTTTCGAGGTTTTGCCTATGGCATGTAATTTATACCCTGGGATATCTGAAAAATGCTCTTTCGAGGTTTTGCTTGGGAGGACATATAATTTTTGCCCTGGGAGATTTGCAGATAGTCTTTCGAGGTTTTTCCTATGGCATGTAATTTGTACCTTGGGATATCTGGTAAATGCTCTTTCGAGGTTTTGTCCTATGGCATGTAATCTGTGCCCTGGGAGATCCGATAGGTTGAGCCATGTGCTTGTAATCAGTCCTGGGATGCTCTTTCGAGGTTTTTCCATGACCACATGTAATTTGTGCCTTGGGAGATCCGATAGGTTGAGCCTTGTGCTCGTAATCGGTCCTGGGATGCTCTTTCGAGGTTTTGTGGTGACCACATGTAATTTGTGCCCTGGGAGATCCGATAGGTTGAGCCTTGTGCTCGTAATCAGTCCTGGGATTCTCTTTCGAGGTTTTGTGGTGGGGTCACATGTAATAAGTCCTAGAGATCTGGACAGGATGAAAAAGGCCTCAAATTCTCTTTAGGGTTCTTGCTCGTCAAGAGACTCTTTTAAGGTCTTGTGACACACGTAATAAGTCGTGAGATTTCCACAGTATGGCCAGTGATGATGAAGACCTGTAGGTGGTGGGCCTACATCTAGTATAAAAAAGGACTGGCTCTAAAGAATTTCCTATGACGAGTAGATTCAGAGATTGGTTGAGATAGCAGTAGAAGTGATGATGATGATGTCGATGCATCGATTACTATGATCCATAGAAGAATACTTGTGCTAGCAGATTTGTGTCAAGAAATACCTTCCTAGTTAAGAGGGAGTGTTGATGTATATGTAACTTCGAAATGTATTTAATCCATGTATTTAATTTATATATTATTGTACTCCTATAGAGATGTGTCATTCCTCTATACGGAAGTGTCGTCATGTGTATTGACAAGTGTCGCAAGTGTGTGAACTTGCCGATGGGTTATGAGACCACCATGTGTGGGGTCCGCCCTTATTTTATGTAATATATGGATGATGTACCTAGATAGACAAGTCGGCCCCATAAGGTCATTGGGAAAACAAACAAGTATAAATAGAGATCGGGAAATCTCTATTTTGATCATTCTGAAACTCATTCTTCCTTCACTCAGAAAGTGGCGCACTAGTGAGGAGGAGGATCATCTGCTACTAGGATACTATCTCTATGTATTTTGGTTGTACTTTGGTTGAGCCATTGCTCTCTCTATCTCTGAGGAAGTTGTGGGGTTTTTCACCTTAGGGTTTTCCCCACGGAAACTCTGTGTCTCTTGTCTCTCATGCTTTTGCTTCTTGTGATGATTAACATGCTTGATATGATTGATATGCATTGATATACTATACATGTTATTCTCTCAGTAAAGATCCTAGAGTATTGTGAATTAATGCTCAAAATTTAACATCATCATCATCATCATCATCAACAACAACATCTTCATCATCATCATTATCAGCTTCATCATCATCATCATCGCCATTACTATCTTCATCATCATCATCATCATTGTTGTCATTGTCATCACCACCACCACCACCACCACCACCATCATCATCATTGTTGTTGTCATCGGCGGCAGCTTCATCATCATCATCATCTTCATCATCGTCATCATCATATTCATGATCATGATCATGATCATCATCTTCATCATCATCAACATCATCATCATCATCATCATCATCATCTCCATCTTCCTCATCAACATCTTCATCATCATCAACATCTTCATGATGATGATGATGATGATGATGATGATGATGATGATTATGATGATAATAAAGACGATGAAGATGATGATGATGATGATGTTGAAGATGATGATGAAGATGTTGATGAGGAAGAGGGATATGACGATGACGACGACGACGACGATGATGATGATGAAGATGATGATGATAATGATGATGATGCTGATGATCAATATAAATATGATGGTGATGACGATGATGAAAATGATGATGATGATGATGATGATGGTGGTGATGAAGATGACGAAGATGATGATGATGAGAATGATGATGATGAGGTTGATGATAAGGATGATGATGATGTTGATGATGCTGATGATGATGACGATGATGGTGGTGGTAGTGATGACGACGACAACGATGATGATGGCGATGATGATGATTATGATGATAGAGATGATGATGATGATGATGATTATGAAGATGTTGTTGATGATGATGATGATGATGACGATGAGGATGAGGATGACGATGATGAGGATGAGGAAGAGGGTGCACTAGTACAAAATGAGAGATAAGTGACCAAGCGACCAAAAAATTTGGTCACCACAGCTTTTTCAAGGGATAAATGACCAAAATTGAGAAATTTTAAGTGAACTGACTAAAAATGACCAAGATAAATGACCAATTTGGTCACGGGATAAGAACTAAACTAAAAATGACCAAGATAAATGACCAATTTGGTCACGAGATAAGAACTAAACTAGAAATGACCATGGAACAATTGGTCATTTATGTGGTCATTTTTAGTTGTGTCATTCCAACAGTGGAAAATTATAATTTTGATAATGAATTTGTACAATTTACTAAATTTTAACACCACAGATGGATTCGGAGACCCCCTAGGGGTCTCCGAATCCATCTACGGGGTTAAAATTTAGTAATTTGTAACATTAATAGTATACAACTTGGATTATTTTTCAATACATGTCTTCTAAGGGATGATTTCTTTGAGGCCATCGATATAAAGTTTCCTGAGGGTACATACATGGATTTTAGACCAAGGCTAAGATCATTTGTGACATTTGGGGATTTTAGACTAAGGATAAGAGCATTTGTGACATTTGGGCTTATAGGGGGTGTTGTGAAATGTTGGTCAACTCGTTGGTATATTGCAACTATGAACTTACTAAAAGTTCCTTTGGGATGTGTGGTGATCCACGTTACTCACCATATTTGTGTTCACCCTTCTAAGTTTTGAAGGGCTATATTTATCTTATCTTTTTTATTATGTTCCTCGAACACCTAAAGCCTAGTTTGATATTTCTTTTAAGCCACATATACACTTCAACTTCACCTCTAAAACCATATTATAAAATCTTCATTTAATTAATGTTATAGGAGATTTTAGGATTGTCATTTCTTTCCAAAGCCTTTTTAGGTGATATCATTATCCCCCAAAACATCTAAGATGATGAATAAACTTCATTCCATGAAAAGGTTTTGACCCGAATATATATTAAAGGAGAAATATATATATATATATATATATATAACATTTTACTTTTATCTTTTATAACTAATTTTACAATGCACAATAAATTTTATTTTTATATAAAACTAATTGTACTATACATATTACATTTTAAAAGATTTCTTATATTATTTTCATTCTATAATGCACATTACATCTTAAAAAATTATTTAATTCTATAAAAATTAATTATTTTCACAATATATTTTTTATTTTAATTTTATAACACATTTTATATTTTAAAAATTAATAAAAAAATAAAATTAATTATATATATATATATATATATATGCCATGTTCTCCCCTTTAATTTATAAAATTACAAAACAACTTGGGGTAAAAGAATATTGTTTTTTTAATTTATAAAAGGTGAAAACAACTTGGGTAAAAGAATATTGTTTTTTCTTTTAATTTATAAAAGGACAAAATTAAATTATTATATTAATAACATAACATTATCTTTGATATTAAACTCTTTTGAATTTAATTTTTGTGTTAATAATACAATATTTTTAAAAATAAATGACTAAAAGTGAAATACAAAATATAGAAAGAATATTGTGTTTTTTTTTAATTTATAAAAGGAGAAAAAGAAAAACATAAAAGGTCCCCTCTCCTCATAGAGTAGTTTGACAATCCCAGGGCCAGGGCCATTACTGGGCACTTGGTTATGAATTCAATCTTGGAAATATTGCGGAAGATCATATTGATATGGTGAAGTGATCCGATATTTTTTATAGCCTAGACAAGTCCTCTGTCTCTCCAGCCTGCTACTTCTTTACCTCACCCGCATATGAAATAACCTAGGTGCTAGTCCTTGCCTCACTCGCATATGAAAATAACCTAGGTTTTAGTTGAAATTTGACATTAAGAGATTCGATCCGACGAATTTGGGTTCACATAGGCCGCCTGGAAATCTACATGAAGAATGCACTGTGAATTACCTTCTCAGCTCTGCGTGGTCTGTCTTTTGTGGGTGCGGAGCTTTCTATTCTTACTGTTCAACAACATATGCTCTTTCTGCATTTAGATCTGGTATTTCCGATTGTCGACTGCCTTGTCTGGATCTGCATAGATCTGTTTTGCTGATTGTGAATGTGTTTCTGTCAATTGCAAACAGATTGTGATCTTAGGGCTGATTGGGGATCTGGTCTAATTGGTATTGAATTCTAATGAATTTGTTATGGATTATAAAATCGATCCCCCAAGGAAACATATATATGAAAAACAAATTGATACGCTGAAATTAGGCACCTACGGTGGAAAATAAAATTTCTTAGGGATCGGTATGGATTCCAATCCTGGGATGGGTGGTGTGGGGGAGAAAACACTCCTTTTTCCTCAAGCAGAAATGACCATCTGTCTAATATTGTAATTAAGAATTTTGGTACTTCAGTTTTCTTCTTGCTTATGTCATCTTCGTCAAGTCTTCTACCTCTGTGAGCTTCTTGTTGTAAACGTTGATCCATTTCCAGGGTTTCTGGTTGGCATTAATAAAATCATCTTATATTATCTCAAGTGTTTTCCTCTTGCTTCTGTAGTCTTCGCCTACCTCCCCAAGCTTCCCTTGTTTTAAAAGTTGGTCCATTTCTAGGGTTTCTGGTTGTTATTAATAAAATGATCTTATCTTATCTCAAGAATTTTCCTCTTGCTTCTCTTTTCTTCGTCAGCTCTACTACCTCGGCGAGCTTCCCTTGTTGTAAACGCTCATCCATTTCTAAGGTTTCTGGTTGGCATTAATAAAATCATCTTTTCTTATCTCAAGAATTTTCCACTTACTTCTTTCATCTTCGCCAGGTCTGCTACCTCCATGATCCTCCCTTGTTGTAAAAGCTGCTCCATTTCTAGGGTTTCTGTCTGCCATTGCTTTTTTTGTTTTTTTAAAAAAAGGCAATAATGCTCTCTGGAATTCATTCCACTTGCATCAATATCATCCTTTTTCCATCTTGACTTTTAGAAGAATGAAATCTTTGAGAAATAATTGGTAAATCGTGGTGTTGATGATGTTTTTCGCCATCAATGGAATCTGGTTGGCAAAGTATTTCCAAGCTTCTCCTTCTTTTTAAAGTTACATGGACCTCACTGTCTTCCTACGTATTATTCGTGCAAAAGTGTTCCTAGTATATGTCTCTATCTTATTTAAGGTTGAGTTGTGTTTTCCATCGGTTAAGGAGTATAACATTTTAATGAAATGATATAGAAGGGCCATCTATTGTTTTTATAGCTTTGTTCCACTATTTGAAAATTCAATAAGCAAAGAATTTGAATTCCTGTGCACCTTGAGGAGTGCATCGATATTGTCTGTTTTGGGGAAATTTCTTCGGCACAATGAGTTGGATCTTGTTGTTTTTATTATGCGTGATTGAGAACCTCATGCATATGGCTTACAAAAGAGACAATGGTTTTGCTTCTAATAATTCTGTAGAGTATGAGGATTTGTGTGAACAATCAAAGGCTATCATTGCTATCTTTTTCTCATTCTTTGGTTCATTTATTCCTGTTGATCAAGATTGTGAAATGGTTTCCATTGTGTTCCAAATTGGTCATATGTATGCATAATATTAAAATATGTTTATTCAAAAGTTAAAGATTAATGAATAGGTTGAATCAATTTTCTATTGGAAGAAAGTGTATACACCATTGGCAAATACTTTTTTTCTCTTAGAAGATACGTTTGTTGCTGAGTATTTCAATTTTTACACCACAAACTCCATCATAAATCTTTGAGCACTCACTCACCGTGGTTCTCATATGATGTCAACCACATATCTATAGATGGTGATGCCTAGATTGCATTCACATAGGATGACACTATCCTTTTGAATTTTTGTAACATCTCCCATTTCAATTTTATAAATACTCAGAGAAGAAAAATAAAAAATGAAGAAAAATTATTTTAACATGATTTGAAAATGGAATTCCAATTTACATCTTTAAAATTAAACACAACAATTAATTGAGAGTCTCGTCCCTTTGGGTCTTAACTCTGTTAAAAGGATATTTTGTTCCAAGAGTTTGGAGTGGAGGTTGTCTTACTTAGCCTATTGGCTAACACCATACTGATCTCTGCATGTGCACAGGTACAGTCCTCATGGAACTATACCATCCCTTGGTGATCGAATAACCAAAAAAAAGGAAAAAGGGGTTTAGTTGAACAAGGGCCCAAGGGTTGCATTCTACTAACACACACTACTAGGTATGTAATAGGACAATATCAAGAACAAAGGATTATTAATGTAATTTTTGTAAAGTCACTCTATCATACTTACTAAGTTACTCTTTACACAAATACTATTTTAAAGACTATCTTTAGGGGAGAGAGTTCTATAGTTGAACGGGAACCGGTAGTGGTGATAGAACCGGTGACTATTACAACCCAATAATTGACCAAGAAAATGCCTACTGTCAAACACATATAATTATATAAATATATAAAAAGTTTCCTATTTAAGTTCATTAAGTGTCATTCTGTACAGTAGGCCCACAGCTGTCAACTATAGGACAAAAGGTTGACAATTGAGTAGTCTTGACAAAACCAAAATCAAATCCATCATGTCCCTTCCAAATCCCAACATGCACTGACACAAACATCTAATTGGACCTCATCACTCCCCAGGTAGCCCAATCTACAAGGATGGATTGCCCATCACATGGACCCCATCGAACAAGCTTCAGGGTACACCCAGACCAGCATCGAGAATCACTTAACCACCAAGGCATCCCACCTGCACATTTATCAAATGTCACCTGCATAATAAATGGAGAATGAGTGTTAGCTCCAGGTGCATTGCTGTTCAACAAAGTAGCCCAATCAATGCAATTAATGCTGCCAACTCCATTAAAATCATCAAATCAACCAGAAAACCAAACAGAAGCATGTCCATAGGCATTTCGAAGAGCACATGGATCGACAAATCCCCATTGATGGCCATTGGATCGAGGCCAACTCAATCTTGAGCCACTCATCCAACTCCAGCCAGTTGCAATCCATGCCTTCTCAAACTTGCCAATCAAATCAAACACCAAAATGATATAAAGACACTACAACCTTCAAACAAACTTCATTTTTTCTACTATTCGAAATTCCCAGACCTTGTTAAACTCACCTCTATTTCCAAGCATCAAATTTCAGATTCCAGGAATTGCATTCAAGCAAAACACAGTTGCAGAGTTAATTCAAGACAACATTCAGAGTTTAGGTATTGCATTCAAGATAAACTTGTCTGTCAATAATGTTTTCAAGTAGCCAGACTATATGTAGTTTTATGCAAGAACCTGCATTGAACATGTAAATCACATCAAGAGATCCTTTTGAATACTCTAGATCCTAGGGTCGTTTTAACACTTTGTTTCAACACAGCTATTATAATATTCCAAATCCCTGTGAATTTACACAGCTAGTTCTAATTCCGTAGGTGGGAGCACTGTTATGGGTTTTGGTTTTTAATGGAGCACTGTCCCTAGCCCTGTCCTTGTCCCTGTTTGTTCTAATTCTGTGGGTGATTGCAGTCATGGAAAGAGTCAGCACTACTCGTGCAAGGAGGTCAAGTAGGAGACTCAGTAGGGGTGCCCAGCTACGATGCACCTCGTCCGATGAGGACATAGCACATGATGCTGATAATAACAATGCACACAGAGATGATGAAGAGGCAAATGATGCAGAGCATAGTGGTGTTATTCCACCATCAACCACAGTTGAAGAGGCAAATGATGCAGATCCTGGAGGTGTTATTCCACCATCAACCACAGTTGAAGAGGCAAATGATGCAGATCCTGGAGGTGTTATTCCACAATCAACCATAGTTCAAGGTGCAACTGCCAGTAAGAATATTAGTGCCATCAGAGGATGGACACAAGAAGACATGAAGGCTACCATAGATGATATAGAGTTCAATGGTTTTTCTATCAGAGTAGCTGCTAAAAAACATTGGATTCCACTGACATCAATCCATTACTGGATAAATGGCCTAACCCATACCAAGCGAAAAGGACCTCTTACAGTGTTGAGTGTAGAAGAAGAAGAAGAAGTTGTGGTTTGGTGTGAAGAGATGGCTCAACTAGGCCATGGTCTGGAGTTGGTTCAACTCAAATCCACTATTGCACAAATCTGTCAAGGGAGGCCAAACCCCTTCAAAGATGGATTTCCAGGGAAATCATGGTGGAGAGGATTTAAACAAAGGCATCTAGAACTTGTGTTACGCACACTAGAGGGGCTTGACAGGGATAGGGCTTTCAATCTGCGCCCTACAGTTGTGACCAAGTTCTATCAGACACTCTCTGATGCATATGAGAAACACTCATACAAAGGAGACCATATATGGAACTGTGACGAGACTGGATTGCAGGTAGGGAGGACTTGTGGCATGCGGGTAATTGCCAAGAGAGGGAGCAGGAATGTGCCCAAAATTCTGCCAAAAAGTAGGGAGTGGATAACTATTCTTTGTTGTGTCAACGCAGTTGGAGCATCAATTCCATGTTTTTATCTGTTCAAGGGAAAGAATCAACTCAAAAATTACATTAAAAACTGTGAACCTGGCGCATGCATGGCTGCACACCCCCATGCTTGGATGACAAAAGAACTGTTCTTGAGTTGGATTTGCCACTTTGCTTCCTCTGTCCCTAGTGGTGTTTCACCTGAAAACAGACACCTTTTGATTTTTGATGGCCATGGCAGCCACGTTGCTATACAAACCATTGAGGAGGAAAACAGGCTAGGCATTGATCTGTTGACACTGCCTGCACATACCACCCACAGGCTGCAACCTCTAGATGTGAGTGTGTTTGGGCCTTTCAAGTGTTACTTCAGGTCTGAGAGAGCGTTCTGGATGGAAAAGAACCCGGGGGTAGAGGTGAAGAGGTTCGAATTAGCAGAACTTGCAAGCAAAGCTTTTGCTAGGGCACTCACAGCATCAAATATCAGGGCTGGTTTTAGGCGGACAGGAATATGGCCTTTCAATTCTGATGCTCTTCAACATGACACGGGATGTAGTCAGGATTTTGATGTTCAGGAGAGAGAGGATGCAGATGCTGCAGATAACATCATATCACTCTCTCAAGTTCATTTCCAACCACTGGATGACGACAATGAACACGTAAGTGAAAGTCAGTATGGCACTGAACCTGTTGGGGAGAATATAGAAGATGTTGGAAGGATAGAAACAGAATTAGATGGCCAAGGGATTGTTCATAACAACGTTTCCGATTTGAGTGTGAATGGAGGTGACCAAGCAATGGTAAACAACAACGAGGAGTTGACATTTCCAAGCCAGCCAGAACAACCCGAGTGGTTGGCAGAGGTGATGACAAATATGAACAGACACATTGTCACCCCCACCAACGATGAAAGCCTTAACCTGCCTTCAATGCCAGCAGTCCTTAACAATGAAGCTGTACATTATTATGTGCCACTTGGGGGGGGTGGAGATGAGATTGAACAAAATGAAGATACAGTGGACCAAGAAAATGATGATGAGGCACTCCCACCAAATGAGCCATTACTTGGCCAGTTCCTTAAGTTGTCAGTGGAGAAAGTTGCAACTCAACTATCTAATCCCACTGCTGAGCATCTTAGATTAAGCAGGAGCTCACAACTACTAACATCAGAGGACTACATCACCCTACTGATTGAGGCTGAGCACAAGAAAAAGGAGATGCAGGATTTAAAAGAGAAGAAGAAGGCCCTGGCAAAGGAGAAGAAGGAAGCAAAGATTGTTGCAGCAGAAAATTGAAGGAAGGAAAGGCTTGTAAGAGTGAAACAAAGGGAGGAAAGAGAGCGACGGAAACAATTGGCAAGGGAGGAAAGGGAGCAAAGAAAGGCAAATCAGAGGAATCCAAATGGTCTGGAGAGGATAGAGGTGGTTGACAACCCATTGGATCAGTTTTCAGAGAACAGAAGATTATTCCAGGACCTTATTAACATACAGATACCCCAATACCACCAGGCAGGGGGAAATACTGTGTATGCCTTCCAAACTCCAGTGAACCCAGGGCAATTAGGCTCAAGTCATAACTATGGTTACTCAATTCCTCCTTGGCTACAAAGAGCAACCTGGCCCGCACCAAATGTTTGCAGCTCAACACAACCAGGTCATGCATCAGTATCTAACCCAACTAGTTTGGGTAATGAAGGAAGTCAACCTCCTCACACATAGGGTTTTTTGTTTGGTGAATGATAGATGTTTTGCGTTTGGCATACACATATGAAAGGAAGATTTTGTTGCTGGGGGGAATTTTGGGTGGTTTCCTAAGTTTTTGTTTAATTCCAATCTGACAGTGGATATATGTTAGGCATAACCACAGTAAATGTATAAAGTCCCAACCCACCATGGACCAACCATATGTATAAATCTCGAATTGCTACTATGTTGAACAAGAATATGCCCTTTATGTCAAGTACCGTTTTCTTCATGTCTCTGTCTATTTACTGGACTACATTCCTTACTAAAACTGATTGCTATATTTCTTGGTTGGCAAACTAATTTGAATGTTAAACTAAATTGGATGGTAGACCAACCTGATTGAACATTTAAATTGAATGCAAGTTTTTTCTGAATGCAATACTGACTTGAATGCAAATCGACTTGAACTGGATTGATAGTAAGCATTACAAACAATCACCGACCACACAGTTAAAGATTACTTAGGTTAGAGCACACAACAAGAATGAAAGCAGTTGGTATCACTAATTCCATGTTGCATATTGCATTACTGCCGGAAGAGTAATGACAAATTTTTAAATGAGAACCAAAATTCTAGAAAAATACAAAATGAGGGCTAACTGTAGATGGGACAAACACATATGCATGTCCAACATTCAAATACTCCTTCATATTCTCTCATACTCTCATTAACAACCCTAATCAACTCCAATAAGAAATTAACAACCATTCCTTAAGAATTCAAGCAATCACTTAAAGCAATATAATCACTGAAGGGTTTAATGGAGCACTGTTATGGTGTTTTTTTATGTTAGAATTTCCCGTAACCTTCATACCATTAAACCATATCTGAATTTTCCATAACCATGAAACCTTCTCTCAATTTTAAAATATACTAAGTTATCAACCAATGAAACAAATGAAACCATATCAAACCCTAATCCTATAATGAACTCCATTAACAAATTAACAACCATTCATTGCGAATTCATACAATCACTGATCCATAGCAAACCCTAATTAACATGAATGGTTGTTAATTTCTTAAAAGGTTTCATGTCTCCAAACCCTAATTGCAAATTCATACAATCACTGAAACAATCAATGAACCATAGCAAACCCTAATTTGTTAAAAGGTTGCATGCCTTCAATTCACAGTCCAAAGTATTCATCTAATTAGCATGCCCAAATTATTCATCTCAAGCATGCATCAATCCTATAATCAACTCCAATAAGAAATTAACAACCATTCCTTCAAAATTCAAGCAATCACTGAAAGCAATATAATCACTAAAGGGTATAATGGAGCACTGTTATGGTGTTTTTTTTTATGTCAGAATTTCCCGCAACCTTCAAACCCTAATCCTATAATCAACTCCATTAACAAATTAACAACCATTCATTGCTAATTCATACAGTCATTAATAATAAATTTCGACCATAACAGTATGCCATTAATAATCAATTTCAACCATAACAATGCTCCATTAAAAACCAAAAACCAGAACAGTTCTCCACTAAAAACCAAATACAATTACAGTACTCCATTAAAAACCAAAAACCATAACAGTGCTCCACTAAAAACCAAATACCATTACAGTGCTCCATTAAAAACCAAATACCATAACAGTGCTCCATTAAAAACCAAATATCATTACAGTGCTCCATTAAAAACCAAATACCCTAACAGTGCTCCATTAAAAACCAAAAACCATTACAGTGCTCCATTAAAAACCAAATACCATAACAGTGCTCCATTAAAAACCAAATACCATTACAATGCTCCATTAAAAACCAAATACCCTAACAGTGCTCCATTAAAAACCAAAAACCATTACAGTGCTCCATTAAAAACCAAATACCATAACAGTGCTCCATTAAAAACCAAATACCATTACAGTGCTCCATTAGAAACCAAATACCCTAACAGTGCTCCATTAAAAACCAAAAACCATTACAGTGCTCCATTAAAAATCAAATACCATAACAGTGCTCCATTAAAAACCAAATACCATTACAGTGCTCCATTAAAAACCAAATACCCTAACAGTGCTCCATTAAAAACCAAAAACCATTACAATGCTCCATTAAAAACCAAATACCCTAACAGTGCTCCATTAAAAACCAAATACCCTAACAGTGCTCCATTAAAAACCAAAAACCATTACAGTGCTCCATTAAAAACTAAATACCCTAACAGTGCTCCATTAAAAACCAAAAACCATAACAGTACTCCATTAAAAACCAAATACCCTAACCGTGCTCCATTAAAAACCAAAAACCCTAACAGTGCTCCATTAAAAACCAAAAACCACAATAGTGCTCTATTAAAAACCAAAAACCCTAACAGTGCTCCATTAAAAACCAAAAACTATTACGGTGTTCCATTCAAAACCAAAAACCCTAACAGTGCTCCATTAAAAACCAAAAACCATTACGGTGCTCCATTAAAAACCAAATACCCTAACAGTGCTCCATTAAAAACCAAATACCTTAGCAGTGCTCCATTAAAAACCAAAACCCATTACAATACTCCATTAAAAACCAAATACCATAACAGTGCTCCATTAAAAACCAAAAACCATTACAGTGCTCCATTAAAAACCAAATACCATAACAGTGCTCCATTAAAAACAAAAAAAAATAACCTATGACGTCGTTTGAACAGGCCGCCACTGCGGAGCACGAACCAGGAGCAGAGCACTCATCAAAATCAATTCAACCAAGAACACAGATGCAACCAGACCCAAACAAACCGAACACAGACAGAGAAGGCAAGCAAATCACACCGAGAGAGTGGTTGTGTTGAAAAACACAATGCAAGAGAAGCCGGTAGGATCGAAATCCTACCACGTTTTCTGAATAGGTGGCCACCACCGAGCACGAACCAGGAGCGGAGCAGGTACCAGGAGCCGAGGACGAAGCAGGAACATGAACACCAGGAGCTGAGGATGAACCAGGAGCAGCCTACAAACAAGCAGGAACAGGAGATTCCCACCGGGGAACCCATGCCACAGACCATGAACACAAGAACAACACCACACCAGTTATCCAACGCACGGCATCGACCATGGAGGTGGGCCACTCCACCATGAGCTTCGAGCCAGTTAACAACAACAAACATCTATGTTCAAACAGAAACGACCTCCGCGCGAACAACAAACGTATGCGGACCAGAACACCCTGACAGAGCTTCCAAGCAACGGCCTCATCGAACAGCAGCAGGAGGCGGCATCGGAGCAGCAGCGGAGCCATGGCGGACAGGTTCCGGGGTGGCCGAACGCTCACCTTCCAGCCCCGAGCAAGAATGAACGGGCATCGGGAGCGACTGCAGGGAAAGGGACAGCTGGCACGCTTCCCGAGGTGCCATAAAGTGCATTAAAGCGCTAGCTACCCGGGACGACGTGGAGCAGCCACCTGCATACCTCTGGCCCTCGACGGGTGGCATCCATGTGGCATCCCGAGTGGCCAAAGTGGGGCCGAACCACTTCTAGCCTCCCTCCCCTATACCATCTCATAGACATAAAGACCTTACAATTGCAATATCTGTCACACAGGGTACGATGAGGGTACAAGATACCAGGTTCAAGGTTGGTCATTAAATTCATGTAACCCTATGTATCGTTTATTTCAAAACACCAACAAAAGAACGGATCGGACAGGTCGACAACTGGGAGCATGGAAAAGCGAATAAGCTTAACGTAGAAGTTCTTGGACAGATGGTGCCATTCCAAAGGAGGATCGAAAGCCATCCTAGTGTCCTGCACGACCGGTAGTTGGGCAATTAAGACACGTTTACTATCCAACTCAAGGTGTAAGGATCGAGGAGGCTATTACTCGAGAGGGGAAAGATAATGCTCTGCACTTATCTTCCAGGGTTAATGTGTTTAGAAGTTTTCTGAAACGATAACCAGGTATACTGGAAGTCTGGAACACTCAGGCAGACCAAGGCTATTCGCAACTCAAGCTGCTAATGACGTGTACAAGCATTCTACTCTGCACTTCCATGGCTCGACGAGTACAGTTCACAAGTAAGTCGTTTCCTGGCTAAATCTACTTAGAAAGAAAACATTTCCAAGTTATTTTGTTCTCACTGGTTCTAAAGAGCAAGGAACTTACATAACCTAGGTTTATTCTTTGGCAGGTACAGGGCTACAAACATCAAAAACGCGAGGGGACTGAGCTACTACAAACAGAATGGTAAGCAACCCTCCATTCGAAATCTCTGGACTCTTCCTGAATCAGAGTTTAGGAAACCTTACGGGATTTCAGGGTGACGCCCGAAGCTAAGATGGGCGAGAAACTCTCATAGGGTTTACTCCAGCCTACGGGCCGCCCATGGTACACCGGATAAAAAAAAATATCCTACCAAACCTTACTCAGGATTTTCCTTGTAAATTTTTAGCTCTGTACACAAGATTTTCTTGATGCCGAGTTTAACACTATCGCAGGAACTCAGAGGCGTTTTCCTGGAACATTACGAATGTATACGAAGCCTTTGATATTTCCATATTTATACTTGTTGAATAAATAAAGAATCGAACAGTGAAAGATTTCTGTTATAAGTTTTCTATTTCAGAACTCTATTTATTTTACCCTGTAGTAAGCCCTCCGGACTGGGTTATAGCATATTTGTTTTGAGAAAAATACCATCAATGTATGTTCTTAGTCATATAAAAAATATACTGTTTGCTCTATTGTTTGACTGAGTGAAGCGCCTTTTCGATTTAAGCACTGAAACGATGAAGGTTAAATAAAAAAAATGCATTCAAAAATTTGTGCCATCATTCTATTTTTTTGGCTATACCTATTCTTTTATTTAACTGATCAAAATGCCTCTTCAGTTGAGTTTGAAACGTAAAGGTTTACTATCTGATATTTAGGTGTATTCTAAATGCATTTCTAGCTATTTTACTTAGCTGAACAAAACGCCTTCTGAAAGGACGAAAGTAAAATAAATTCCTGAACCTTCTTGCTTGTGACATATAAAGTCTCGATTTCCAGGTATTGAATAAGAAAAGAAAATGCATGGTCCTGGATCTATAACATTGTTATACTATGTATCAATTTCGCATTTTGCTAAAATTTATCTTGACCAACTGTCTCGGCGATAGTTTCATTATAATTTTTTATTTGGTTGGGATGAGAGTTTACTCTCCCCGGACCGCGGTTAAAACAAGGGTGTAAACTGAAGTTCTCAAGTCTATACATAGAAAAAATCTTTCACCTTAAAATTTTACACTTATGAAATGTAAATACACGAGAATAGAGAAAATCTATTTTTTCGTACTTTCAAATGTTCCATAACACAAATCCTTACAGTATATAATTAGTCTTACTAGGAGCATATACTAATTAATTATAAACTCATATCTATAGGCATTGTGATATAAAATCAATTGAATCATTTAAATATGTAATCACCACCATACAGAGTTTTGGAACCTTCATTTAGTTCCTCATGCTGGCAAAGAACCCTTTTCATTTTCTGGATATCCCTGCAAAGGTTTGCATTGCACTCTGGGCAGTATTCAGCTACTGAACTCTCCGCTTCTGTCTCCCTTGAAAACAATAGGGCTCCTCCGCACTATAGGTTTCACCTCTTGAAAGCATGCAAACTCCTCACAGACCTGTGGCTTCTTACCTACGCGGATGTGGACGTTTTCCAAATTGACACACACCCTTGGCCCTAAAATCCTCACAAACCTGTGGTTTCTTACCAATGCGGCTGTGGAATTTTTCCAAATTGACACTCACAATTGGCCCAGAATCTAAATACCCAAAGCTAAAATCCGAATTGGTTTTTGGAGGCAGCCAGCTAGAACCCAGTTCCTTAAAAAGGATGAATGTATCACCAGGATTCCAATGCACATCAATTTTGGAGCATTTAAACTTACAAGAAGGGATAGTCACAAGAACCAGATCCAGGGATATGTTCTGAACACAGAGAAAGGTCAGCACTGTTATCTGTTGATATGTGCAATGCCTCAATTCTGGAGCTAAACCATAGGTCTATAGCAAAGGTATTTCCTTTGCTTTTGTCCCATATATAGATCTAAACTGAACCACCATTTCTTCATAACAATGCGAGCTGATATAGCCGATCATGTGTCAACTACGCTTCTTAATGCTTAATTGATATTTATTAATTAGCATATATAAGGACATGACCATTTGTCCATGGTGACCAGTCAATGCATATATATGTATACATTCCCATGGCATTGTAGCATATCATCTCTTATTCATGAATCATGATACAATTTATTATATACTCGTCCTTTATGGATTTTGACCTCTTATTCATGATACAATTTACTCGTCCTTTATGGATTTTGACCTGATGTCCTTAAAATGGATATTTAGTAAGTGAACTATGTTCATAATTGAGAAATGGATTCTATTTCTTTCACTCTCTGGGACATCATATAAAGATAAACATATCTCCATACAAGATGAAGGTAAGTGTATCACATCTATCAAAGGCACAAATCCAAAATTCTGCACAAGTCAACTACTCGATCCTTGAATATAAGGCTCATGGTATAGGCAACAATCTATGCCTAGGTTCCCCTCTTTGAAATTGGGGACAAGCACTCCCTCCTGAATTTGGAAATGAAAAATTGAAGAAAAACCTAAAACCTAAATCCTATAACCTAAATTTCCTTCCTTTATCAAACTCCCAAATTGAGTTATCCTTAATGTTTTGTATCTTTAAAATTGTGATCTTTTATGATTTTGGAGATGGGTTTGGTTATGCTAGGTACACCAATTTCCTCTGTGACACTCCCTAAAATTTGCGTGAAGTCTCGACTAGTCACACAGATATGTTTCCCTGCTCTCATGTCCCTATGTTGTAGAAACATGGTGGAAGTTGGAACCATACACATTTCCACACTATAAAATTCTAAGGAGAAGGGAGCAGATTGATCCGTTAAGGTTTCTTTTTCCCTTTAAGTAGAATGTTTACACCTGAACAAGAAAAAAGGAAAAAAGGTTATGATACAAACATTTATGCACAACCAAGCTCAAGTCTACCTAAAGGAAAATAAGAAAGCCTTAAGGTCAGATTATGGCCCTGGCTCACAACCTGGCATATCTCTCCTGATGAGAGTGTATTTTTCTCTGAACTTTACAACTAACTGATCATAAACCCATTCTCTAATTGAAGAAATAGAGAACAAGGACCCATAAAAGAAAACATCACATCATGTTTCCAAGGAATAAACAATGAGAAAGCTCTAAAAAATGCCATAATCCTCTGAAATGAAGATGACCAATGGAATCAACATCACCTACTAGGGAAGTTTCCAACAAAATTTGCTGTAATGGATATCATGCCAAGTGCCCCATATAAGATTCCTAGATTCTGGAGCACAGTTGCACATCCAGAAAATGTGGCAAATGGTTTTTGACCCGCCCACTGCAAACCACAATGAAGGCAAGTAGCATCTGTAAACCATGTCTGTGACTATCTCCTTGGAGGGTAGACCCTGATAGATCAATAAGGATGCAAAGACCCTCAGCTGATAGGATAATCTAAATGAACATACTGTTGGAAAAATCTAAATCATTATTAGCATTTATGCTTGACAGTATTGAAGAATTATGATAGATCTTTCCTACACGGAAATTTCATATTTTGTATCCCAAATTCTAGTGAAATCTTTAGTACTTTGCTACAAAGCTTGCCAAAGTACTTCCTAAATGTAAATCAAATAGACAAATCTGCAATGTAAAATAATAAAATTCATTGATCCTTCACTGTGATGATGACACTGAACCAATATTTTCAATCACCAAAGCCCTTTGGTTACTCTACATTATCCTGTACAATAAAACTTTTGGTATAGTTGTCTAATCCATTTATTACCTGATAAGTCATTTAGCGTAATCAAATAGGAAAGAAGCAAGAATGACAACAAATGGAAGGTCATATGCAATATAGCAATGAGTCAGTAACCATTTTGAGAACCCAAAAATGTATGGTTGGCATCCGTGAGGAAGGATAAAATTGTATTCCTTATTGGATAATTGCTGAATATTTTTGTTGTGGATTGGGCCCCTAAACTATTTTTAGTCTTTTATGTAGGATGTTTCACCTGAATGTAAATAATTGCATTGTAAAATGGTTGAATGGTTATGGATTTTTCTCTTTTAGAGAATTAAAGAATTATGTCGATCTATCATATCCCAGAAAATGCCATCTTTTGTACCCACTACATATAATGTGTAGCTCATCAATACTATCAAATTGTCCTTATAGAATAATTTTCTTGTGCAGGATTGCTGCAGATTGGCCAAGTTCAATGCAAATAATTAGGCTTATTTTCCAGGACCACATAACCAGCAAGTATGCTTTTTAACATTCTCTCCTATTATTTGCATTCCTAAAAAGTTAAATGTTTCTTGTTCTTTGTACTAAACCAATGTACTTGATAATTTCAGACACTACCAAGGAAAAGAAGATTTCCTAATATTCAGACCATTGAATCCTCATGGGTTCTTGATACAACTTGCCAAAAAGAAGCTTCTAAGTATTGCAGCTATGCTAGTCCCAATTTCTTTTTGTATCTAATTCAAATACACGACATGATTCCTTTTGCTTATGGAGAGAGTATGCCAGGGTGAATCCTTTGAGAACCATCCTTCTTCTTCTTTGTCGATTGCATTAACTTTATGAGAGCAGAGTCTGGAATAACAATGAAGGAGGTAATATGGAGAGAGTATGCCAGGGTGAAGCCTTTGAGAAGTGCTAAAGCTTCTTCCTAGTTGTTTATAATTGTCCTGGGTCCCAATTCATAGTAAAATTTTGTATTTCCTCTAGGATCATACATCATCCCCCTCACACTTGCTTTATGCCATATATCACCCTCTTTTTACATTGAGTTCCTAGTCCCAATTTCTTTTTGACCCTCCCACTGCAAACCACAATGAAGGCAACTAGCATCCGTAAACCATGTCTGTGACTATCTCCTTGGAGGGTAGACCCTGATAGATGAATAAGGATGCAAAGACCCTCAGCTGATAGGATAATCTAAATGAACATACTGTCCGAAACATCTAAATCATTATTAGCATTTATGCTTGACAGTATTGAAAAATTATGACAGATCTTTCCTATACGTAAATTTCATATTTTGTATCCCAAATTCTAGTGAAATGTTTAGTACTTTGCTACAAAGCTTGCAAAAGTACTTCCTAAATCTAAATCAAATAGACAAATCTGCAATGTAAAAATAATAAAATTCATTGATTCTTCTGTGTTGGTGACACTGAAACAATTTTTTCAATCACCAAAGCCCTTTGGTTACTCTACATTATCTTGTACAATAAAACTTTTGGTATAGTTTTCTAATCCATTTATTATCTGATAAGTCTTTTAGTGTAATGAAATAGGAAAGAAGCAAGAATGACAGCAAATGGAAGGTCATATGCAATATAGCAATGAGTGAGTAACCAATTTGAGAACCCAAAAATGTATGGTTGGCATCCGTGAGGAAGGATAAAATTGTATTCCTTATTGGACAACTACTGAATATTTTTGTTGTAGATTGGGCCCCTAAACTATTTTTAGTCTTTTATGTAGGATGTTTCACCTGAATGTAAATATTTGCATTCTAAAATGGTTAAATGGTTATGGATTTTTCTCTTTTAGAGAATTGAAGAATTATGTCAGATCTATCATATCCCAGAAAATGTCATCTTTCGTACCCACTACATATAATGTGTAGCTCATCGATACTATTAGATTGTTCTTATAGAATCATTTTCTTGTGCAGGATTGCTACAGATTGGCCAAGTTCAATGCAAATAATTAGGCTTATTTCCCAGGACCACAGAACCAGCAAGTATGCTTTTTAACATTCTCTCCTATTATTTGCATTCCTGAAAAGTTAAATGTTTCTTTTGCTTTGTACTCAACCAATGTACTTGATAATTCCAGACACTACCAAGGAAAAGAAGATTTCCTAATATTCAGACCACTAAATCCTCATGGGTTCTTGATACAACTTGCCAAAAAGAATCTTGTAAGTATTGCAGCTATGCTAGTCCCAATTTCTTTTTGTATCTAATTCAAATACAAGACATGATTCCTTTTGCTTATGGAGAGAGTATGCCAGGGTGAAGCCTTCAAGAACCATCCTTCTTCTTCTTTGTTGATTGCATTAACTTTATGAGAGCAGAGTCTCCAATAACAATGAATGAGGTAATATGGAGAGAGTATGCCAGGGTGAAGCCTTCGAGAAGTGTTAAAGCTTCTTCCCGGTTGTTTATAGCTGTCCTGAGTCCCCATTCATAGCAAAGTTCTGTATTTCCTCTGGGATCATACATGATCCCCCTCGCACCTGCTTTATGCCATATATCACCCTCTTTTTTGCATTGAGTTCCTAGTTCCAATTTCTTTTTGACCTACCCACTGCAAACCACAATGAAGGCAAGTAACATCCGTAAACCATGTCTGTGACAATCTCCTTGGAGGGTAGACCCTGATATATCAATAAGCATGCAAAGACCGTCAGCTAATAGGATAATCTAAATGAATATACTGTCCGAAACATCTAAATCATTATTAGCATTTATGCTTGACAGTATTGAAGAATTGTGATAGATCTTTCCTATACGAAAATTTCATATTTTGTATCCCAAATTCTAGTGAAATGTTTAGTACTTTGAGACAAAGCTTGCAAAAGTACTTCCTAAATGTAAATCAAATAGACAAATCTACAATGTAAAATAATAAAATTCATTGATCCTTCACTTTGTTGGTGATACTAAACCAATGTTTTCAATCACCAAAGCCCTTTGGTTACTCTACATTATCTTGTACAATAAAATTTTTGGTATAGTTGTCTAATCCATTTATTATCTGATAAGTCTTTTAGCGTAATGAAATAGGAAAGAAGCAAGAATGACAGCAGATGGCAGGTCTTATGCAATATAGCAATGAGTCAGTAACCAATTTGAGAACCCAAAAATGTATGGTTGGCATCCGTGAGGAAGGATAAAATTGTATTCCTTATTGGACAACTACTGAATGTTTTTGTTGTAGATTGGGCTCCTAAACTATTTTTAGTCTTTTATGTAGGATGTTTCAAACCTGAATGTAAATATTTGCATTTTAAAATGGTTAAATGGTTATGGATTTTTCTCTTTTAGAGAATTGAAGAATTATGTCAGATCTATCATATCCCAGAAAATGCCATCTTTTGTACCCATTACATATAATGTGCAGCTCATTGATACTATCAAATTGTCCTTGTAGAATCATTTCCTTGTGCAGGATTGCTGCATATTTGCGAAGTTCAATGCAAATAATTAGGCTTATTTCCCAGGACCACATAACCAGCAAGTATGTTTTTTAACATTCTCTCCTATTATTTGCATTCTTGAAAAGTTAAATGTTTCTTTTGCTTTGTACTCAACCAATGTACTTGATAATTCTAGACACTACCAAGGAAAAGAAGATTTCCTAATATTCAGACCACTGAATCCTCATGGGTTCTTGATACAACTTGCAGAAAAGAATCTTGTAAGTATTGTAGCTATGCTAGTCCCAATTTCTTTTTGTATCTAATTCAAATACAAGACATGATTTCTTTTGCTTATGGAGAGAGTATGCCAGGGTGAAGCCTTCGAGAACCATCCTTCTTCTTCTTTGTCGATTGCATTAACCTTATGAGAGCAGAGTTGTTAAGATTTAATATGCTAAGACAGAAAATAACAGCATTACATTCCATTTCACAATAATAGCATATACAGGATCACTGAAGAAACAACAAGCACAGCATAAACACAAGAGACACAGATTTATCCTGGGAAACCCTCATGGGGTAGAAAACCCAGCAAAGCTTCTTCAATATAGATGACCAGCAAATACAAAAGATGTAACCCTGAGCATAAGCTTCTCCTTCTCCATAGCAGACCTCTCTCTCATAAGTGCACCACTCTCTAGTGAGTGAGTGTGTGTTAAATGAGGAATACACCTCCTCTATTTATACACTACTCCGACTTGTCTTCTACACAAATCATGTAGGCTCATATTTAACCATTGGGTTAAATACCCCATTACAACTGACTGGGACGACCCCACTAGGGTGGTCTAACAACCCTTTGACCCACATAACACATACAGGGCCGACCCCCACTAGGGAAGTCTAATAACCCAAGTTACCACATTCCGACGGAGGAATAAACATCTCTGGATATACAATAAGATCTTCACGGAGGAATGGAACATCTCCGGAATAATAAAGTACAAATATAATATTCTTTGAAGTTACAATATCTTAACACTCCCCCTTAACGAGAAGGCTATTATAACAACATCTGCAGGAGCAAGGAGTCATCAACATCATACATGATACATCTATAAATCATTGGAAGCTTTCTCAACATCATCAGTAACTCAAGCAGTTACTGGAACATCAACATCTTCAGTACTGAGTCTTTATCTTCTGCAGCACTCAAACAGCTACATCAACATCAACATCTGGATCCTCACGATCATCAGCATCGTCATCACATCATCTCGATCTACAACATCTGGATCATCACGATCTTCAACATCTGGATCATCTCGATCTACAACATCTAGATCATCACGATATACAACATCTAGATCATCTCGATCTATAGCATCTGGATCATCTCGATCTACAGCATTTGGATCATCTCGATCTACAGCATCTGGAACATCTCGATCTACAACATCTGGATCATCATGATCTATAGCATCTGGATCATCTCGATCTACAGCATCTCGATCATCTCGATCTACAACATCTGGATCATCTCGATCTACAGCATCTGGATCATCACGATCTACAGCATCTGGATCATCTCGATCTACAGCATCTGGATCATCATCTCGATCTATATGATCAGAAACATCGTCATCTAGATCAACACGATCAGCAATATCATCATCTAGATCATCAGTATTAGTATCCACACCAATACAAGTATACACATCATCAATACAAGTATCCTCATCAATACAAGTATACATACAAGTATTCTCATCAATACATATCATGAATACAAGTATCATCATCAATACAAGTATCAATACATCAATACAAGTATCCTCATCAGTCATGTATGCATAGCAGCATACCCTGCAACACACATGATCATATTACAGGATGATCAATCCCGCTCCCTTTAGGACATAGGTCCATGGATGATACAATCCATATCAAGTTCCAGGATGATCAATCCTTATCACTTTAAGACAAGTCTCATGTCTAGGGACGATGCAATCCCATGACATACATTTTGAACCCAGTTCATGGACGATACAGTCCTCTCACGTACATTTTGAACCCAATTCATGGACGATGCAGTCCTCACGTACATTTTGAACCCAGTTCATGGAAGATGCGGTCCTCACGTACATTTTGAACCTAGTTCATGGACGATGCAGTCCTCATGTACATTTTGAACCCAGTTCATGGACGATGTAGTCCTCACGTACATTTTGAACCCAGTTCATGGACGATGTAGTCCTCACGTACATTTTGAACCCAGTTCATGGACGATGCAGTCCTCACATACATTTTGAACCCAGTTCATGGACGATGCAGTCCTCACGTACATTTTGAACCGAGGTCCAGGGACGATGCAGTCCTATCTTCAATTCTCGGAGACATCAGTCTACGGATCAATTCTGGGACCAAAGTTCGGGGAAGATACAATCCCCTACCTGTTAATTCAGGACTACATTCTCGGAGACCTAGTCTACGGCTCAATTCTAGGACCGAAGTCTGGGGACGATACAATCCCCCATATGTCCACCAAGGACTTCATTCTCGAAGACATACGTCTACGACTCTCTTTAGAACATGTGTTCAAGGATGATACAATCCCTCTTCTTTCTTGGAGACATCTGTCTATGGCTCTGATTAGGACTGAAGTCCAAGGACGATACAATCCCCTCGTCCACTAGGGACCACATTCTCGGAGACATCTGTCTACGGATCTATTTAGGACTGAAGTCCAGGGATGATACAATCCCCTCGTCCACTAGGACTTCATTCTCGGAGACCACACGTCTACGGATCCTTTTAGAACATGTGTTCAAGGATGATGCAATCCCTCTTCTTTCTCGGAGACATATGTCTATGGATCCTTTTAGAACATGTGTTCAAGGATGATGCAATCCCCTCGTCAACTTAGACCCTGTCTAAGGACCATCCACCAACCTCTCTGTTGGCATCACCAATATAGGTATCCACATCATCAACCTCACTGTCGATGCAAGCAATCTCGTCATAAGTGACCAAATCACTCCCCCTCTCGAGGAGGGTCCTACCAAGCTTGTCTCGAAAAATACTCAAACTTTTCTTGAGGTAGAGATTTGGTTAGTACATCGGTAACTTGTTCACTTGAGGTAGAGGTTTGGTTAGTACATCGGTAACTTGTTACAAATTCAAACTTTATAGTTCCTTTCTGCGCCATATCATGGAACACTGGATTCTCTGCCATCTTGATACAACTCTATTTGTCACATAGGATCACAGTTGAGTCTATCTCTAAGTCAAACAATCTAGAAGCCATACTGCTTCACAACTAGTAGAGAAACCAGCCATATATTCCGCTTGTGCTGAGAGCCACACTAGACTACTTCCAGCTAAACCACGAGATCATGGCTGATCCCAGACAATAACATCCTCTCGATGTGTTCTTCCTATCTGATACACTTTCTGCCCAATCAATATCTGTGTAGCCATCTAAAGTCATGATCTCTAAGATAACATAGATCAAAGTCTATCGTATCCTTTAGGTACCTCATCACATGCTTTGCAACTAACAGGTGAACACATCTAGTTTCCACTAGATACTGACTCAAGGTGTTCACAGCAAAGCATATATCTGACCTAGTATTCGTTAGACACATCAATGACTCAATAATTTGTCGGTACAGAGTTATATCCACTAACTCTGATGAGTCATCTGCTAACAATTTCAAGTTGGAATCCATGAGAGTGGCCATTCCAACACATCAAGTCCTTTTAATATTTCCCAGCAGACTTTCCCTGGTTGAGAAAGATTCCTTCTAAGCCTTGCCATACTTCAGACCTAGGAAGTAATGCATCAATCTGAGATCTTTCTTTTTCATTTCTGCAGCCATCTTCTTCTTTATTTTCATGATTTATTTGTAAAAATAGATCATCCTCATACAGTAATAGTATGATAGGTTCATCATTCGTAACGGATCGACTTTACTTTTGGTAAAGCCCAAGCTTATCAAGAAGCTGTCAATTCTCCCTTTGTGACTAAACATCATTCACACTCTGCATTGAGTGATCTTCTGCATATCTATCTATGCCACCTCTTGTCAGATGGGTCTACTAATATGAGCCTCAATATCATTTGAACTCTGTGGTGAGTTCCTTCTTGCATCCATGTCATCTGTGTATAGAAACCATATTCAACCTTGTAGCAAAGTTTGAGATCCACATCACCCATGGTGATCATTAAGCTCATCAATTGATTATCGATCCTGGGTACCCATACAGAACCTGATTCACACTTCTTCTTTAATTACACCATTAAGAGAATGGTCTTATCTAGCCACTTGGAGCAAACATCTCATCATGATTCTCTTCCTCTTTCTAAGAGAATCTTCTAGCCACAAGCCTTCTATAGTGTGTTTGATTTGTAAATCCTTTTGTTGAACATCCATCGCTTGTTCAGTGTTCATCATTCTTCATGATCTTTCCTACATATCAAGATTAAGTACATGATTAGTAATACTTCATAATCATGAAACCATGTTGACATGATAACTTATTATGCATACAGATATCATTTACATAGTTATGCAACTATCTTGAGAAATACTTTGGCACAACACTTTTCCATATCCTGTATGCATACAATGGCTATCTAGATGCCTTCCATCTCTACCAAAACATTCTATCGAGAGTGTGCACAGCTCTCAGCATGTCAGCAAAGAGGTTTCATTCTAGACAAGCAACAATGGAATGTTTGTCCAACTTACCAATCATATGCATATTAGTAGTATACTGTCCAATGCTCTATGAATGTTTACACTTAGCATGATATATTCTAGGAATACAAATATGCATACAAGCAATATCATTTACTATTTCAAATAACAACTCAAATACTTATCTTTTATGTTTGTGTGGTTGCCTCCCGCTTGATCTTCTATATGTCTTTTGAACTTCTATTCATTCTATACCATTGTGCATGCTCAAGTGTGCACTAGTGTCATCCTCATGATCTCATACACAAACATACATTCATTTGTATATTCTCAATATTATCAAAACATTCTAATTCTAAATAATCTTGAATATGTATAGTCATGATCATTAGTATTTAGGGTTTCAAGGAAGTCTTCTTTTACTCATGCATATTCTTGTTTGATCATAGTACTCTTCTGGTTAATTAAATCATCAAGATGAGAGACATAATATGCATAAACCCTTGATTACTAACTTTATGAATAAGCATAACCAATCATACCAAGTATACTTATCTAAGGGATCCTAACACAAGGTAAGATTCTGACTTGACATAGGAAAACATACATGGATTAGTATACCTGCTTAGTTATGTACAACATACCTAAACAATCTCTTCATTGATTTAGAGATCCTGAGCTAGAACCTGCATGTCTCATAGGTTAAACATAATATAACTTAGTCATACATACATCATAAGTAGAACAAAGATTATGGATGAGTCTTTGTCTTCATGTTGTCATGGTCATGGAACTTGATTTGTCTTTTGTGATGTACCTGTATCTTGTTAGAAGACAACATCAACCTCACACAACACCATAATGTATTAGTACAATCATATAGCCCTAATCAATGAATGTCTTCTATCATTCACATGCATTCATACTATTACTAGGGTGATAAGATAATTCTAACATTAATCAAGATTGTACTAATAAATAATATGAAGACACACACATTGTGAACTTAATCAAGAATCAGATTTCAAGACATACCTGAACCTCAAGTCATACTTGTCGAGACTTCTTGTAGTCTTCTTATGTAAGGCCTTATCCTCAACTCCCCCTGAAACTTGATCTGGAGCTTGATTAGGGTTTGCTAGAGAAACCCTAGAAATTCAATCTATGACTTTCACACTTCTGAATGGATGGAAGGATGTGTCTTGATTCTGTTTTGACAGAAATATGTACCTGATTGTTTCTGCTGTAACTCCGAATGTTTCACTCCATAGGGTATGAAAATTTTTTCTATGGTATCTTGAACTGTCATCTTTCCATCCCAATAGGTCTGAACTCAATTGAATTTTCTGAGAGAGAGTTATGCCAAGTGTCACAACGTGACCTGTTTATGGGATAAAACAGGAGAGCGAACTTGTACGGCGTGCCACGTGTCACTGGTTCAGCTTCGGCCTTTGAAAACGTTTCTTGAGATAGTACAGTCTGTGTACTACCTGTTACTTTTTACGAAATTTCATTTGGAGCTTCCTATCCCAAGTTATGACCTTTTTTCCTAGGTCACCTGAGTTTGACTGAGATCTGGAAGAGGCAGAAACCCTAACTTGTACTGATCATAACTCACAAAGTACAACGAATCTGAGGGTGCCCTTTGGGCAAAAAGTACCTGGGGATGTTATCTACGACCTGTAAAGTTTTCATATCTTGAACCTTCTCCAAAATGTATTTATAGTGAAAGTTCCATGATGTCTTTTGTTTGCTATATAAAACCCTAACCTTCAAATTGTCACAAGAGAAGCAAGTGTCATAAGTGCCATACATTGCCTTCCTTCAGGTTAGCTCTGATACCATGTTAAGATTTAATATGCTAAGAAAGAAAATAGCAGCATTACATTCCATTTCACAATAATAGCATATACAGGATCACTGAAGAAACAACAAGCACAACATAAACACAAGAGACACAGATTTATCCTGGGAAACCCTCATGGGGTAGAAAACCCAGCAAAGATTCCTCAATATAGATGACCAGCAAATACAAAAGATGTAACCCTGAGCATAAGCTCCTCCTTATCCATAGCAGACCTCTCTCTCATAAGTGCACCACTCTCAAGTGAGTGAGTGTGTGTTAAATGAGGAATACACCTCCTCTATTTATACACTACTCCGACTTGTCTTTTACACAAATCATGTAGGCTCGTATTTAACCATTGGGTTAAATACCCCATTACAACTAACTGGGCCGACCCCACTAGGGTGGTCTAACAACCGTTTGACCCACATAACACATACAGGGCCGACCCCCACTAGGGAAGTCTAATAACCCAAGTTACCACATTCCGACGGAGGAATAAACATCTCCGGATATACAATAAGATCTTCACGGAGGAATGAGACATCTCCGGAATAATAAAGTACAAATATAATATTCTTTGAAGTTACAATATCTCAACAGGAGTCTGGAATAACAATGAAGGAGTTAATATGGAGAGAGTATGCCAAGGTGAAGCCTTAGAGAAGTGCTAAAGCTTCTTCCTGGTTGTTTATAGGTGTCCTGAGTCCCCATTCATAGTAAAGTTCTGTATTTCCTCTGGGATCATACATGATCCCCCTCGCACCTGCTTTATGCCATATATCACCCTCTTTTTTACATTGAGTTCCTAGTCCCAATTTCTTTTTGACCTGCCCACTGCAAACCACAATGAAGGCAAGTAGCATCCGTAAACCATGTCTGTGACTACCTCCTTGGAGGGTAGACCCTGATGGATCAATAAGGATGCAAAGACCCTCAGCTAATAGGATAATCTAAATGAACATATTGTCCAAAACATCTAAATCATTAGTAGCGTTTATGCTTGATATTATTGAAGAATTATGACAGATCTTTCCTATATGGAAATTTCATATTTTGTATCCCAAATTCTATTGAAATGTTTAGTACTTTGCTACAAAGCTTGCAAATGTACTTCCTAAATGTAAATCAAATAGACAAATCTGCAATGTAAGATAATAAAATTCATTGATCCTTCACTGTGTTGGTGACACTGAACCAATTTTTTCAATCACCAAAGCCCTTTGGTTACTCTACATTATCATGTACAATAAAACTTTTGGTATAGTTGTCTAATCCATTTATTATCTAATAAGTCTTTTAGCGTAATGAAATAGGAAAGAAGCAAGAATGACAGCAAATGGAAGGTCATATGCAATATAGCAATGATTCCGTAACCAATTTGAGAACCCAAAAATGTATGGTTGGCATTCGTGAGGAAGGATAAATTGTATTCCTTATTGGACAACTACTAAATATTTTTGTTGTAGATTGGGCCCCTAAACTATTTTTAGTCTTTTATGTAGGATGTTTCACCTGAGTGTAAATATTTGCATTGTAAAATGGTTAAATGGTTATGGATTTTTCTCTTTTAGAGAATTGAAGAATTATGTCAGATCTATCATATCCCAGAAAATGCCATCTTTTGTACCCAGTACATATAATCATAATGTGTAGCTCATCGATACTATCAGATTGTCCTTATAGAATCATTTTCTTGTGTAGGATTGCTGCAGATTGGCCATGTTCAATGCAAATAATTAGGCTTATTTCCCAGGACCACATAACCAGCAAGTATGTTCTTTGTACTCAACCAATGTACTTGATAATTCCAGACACTACCAAGGAAAAGAAAATTTCCTAATATTCAGACCAATGAATCCTCATGGGTTCTTGATGCAACTTGCTGAAAAGAAGCTTGTAAGTATTGCAGCTATGCTAGTCCCAATTTCTTTTTGTATCTAATTCAAATACATGACATGATTTCTTTTGCTTATGGAGAGAGTATGCCAGGGTGAAGCCTTCGAGAACCATCCTTCTTCTTCTTTGTCGATTGCATTAACTTTATGAGAGCAGAGTCTCCAATAACAATGAATGAGGTAATATGGAGAGAGTATGCCAGGGTGAAGCCTTCGAGAAGTGCTAAAGCTTCTTCCTGGTTGTTTATAGCTGTACTGAGTCCCCATTCATACTAAAGTTTTGTATTTCCTTCGGGATCATACATGATCCCCCTCGCACCTGTTTTATTCCATATATCACCCTCTTTTTTACATTGAGTTCCAATTTACAATACAAGTCAAATGTAATAGTTAACCTTTGAGCAAGTGGCAATGACTATCACTAACATTTACCTGAACTTGTCATAGGTTTTCCACCATGAAAGGCTCAGTGGACACTATGGAGTGGCAGTGTTTGCAATTGCAAATTTTTTATCATCTTTTCTATACCTAGTATTGGTAGCTGGGTTCTGTACCACAATTGTCATGGCAAGGGGGATCGTGCACACAGTGAGGTTTTGGCTTTAGTTGATGTAGTTTCATTATTGTTAGATGTTTCTGAGATGGAGAAAAAGCTAAAGGAGCAACTTTCCATTCAGGTGGTGTACATTTTAGACTCTCTTGAAATTTAGATTCATTTAGGTAGAAATGAATCCTTATAATTTCTTTTGTGCTAAGGTTCTTTGGAATAACATTTTCCTGGCATAATATAATCTGACCTTCAAATGTGATCATTGGTTCTTTCATATTACCTTAATGGCTGGCTCCCTATTAAAAACTGTTATTTTTGAAATAAACACCATGGAATCATCAGACACTGTTTGCTCTAGCATTAAAAACATAATGAAAAACACTGTAAATAATCCCGTCAAGCACTATTATTTTAGCACTGTGGAATAAAAAAAATGCCCTTCCTAAATAACAACATAATATAATTTGTTGCATACAATGTCAAATGTATTTATATTGAATGATTGTTAGAGTTGTTTCCTAGGATGTAGTTTCACTTCCTCTAAAATGCATTCATATTTATATACCTAGCATGATATAATCTGTGGTTCTGTAGTATACAGTGTCAATTGTGTTTATGTTGAATGTTTGTCTAAGTTGTTTCTTACGATGTAAGATTTGCAGATGTTTATTAACAAGAAACATTGTAGAGACTTCTCATAACTCATAACTATGAATCTGCGTGCTTTTGATTCAAACAAACAAAGAAAGCTTCCCAATTATTCACTGCAAATCCACTCTAAATTTCGATATAGAGCATTCTTAATAACTGCAAGGTGCATGACCCATAAGGAATTCTATTTAAGGGTGCTAGCTCAATGGTAGAGCACTTTCCTTATAGGCAGGAGGTTGGTGGTTCGATTCCACCGCGCCCTATTTATATTATGAAACCAGTAAAAAGAGATAAATGACTAAAAAAATGACCAAAATTTGCATATAAACGACCACCAATACAACATGAGAGATAAGTGACTAAAAAAAGACCAAAATATGCATATAAATGACCAGTTTTGAGTTGGTGATCGTTGGTAGCAAATTAGCGGTCATTTATCACATGACAAAAAATGTGGTCATTAATTGTGACAATTAATGACCAAATATATTACCAAATTAATGACCAAATATACGACCAAACATATGACCACAAGATAAGCTATAAATGACCAAGCTAAATATGACCACATTTTTGGTCGTGTGATATATGGCCACTAATTTACTACCAGTGGTCACCAATTCAAAAGTGGTCATTTATATGCGGATTTTGGTCGTTTTTTTGGTCACTTATCTCTCATTTTGTACTAGTGGTGATAATGATGATGACGATGATGATGATGATGATGAAGGCGATGATGATGAAGATGAAGATGATGACGAAGATGAGGACGATGATGAGGAGGAGGATGATGATGAATATGATGATGATGATGATGATGATCTAATGGCGAATATGATGATGATGATGAAGATGAAGTGACGATGATGAATACCATGAAGATGATGGTGATGACAACCACAACGATGATGATGATGATGGTGGTGGTGGTGGTGGTGATGACGAAGACAACGATGATGAAGATGAGGAGGAGGAGGAGGAGGATAAATATGATGATGATGATGAAGATGAAGATGATGATGATGAAGACCACGAAGATGGGGATGACGACGACGACGATGATGATGATGAATATTATGATGAATATGTTGTTGTTGTTGATGATGATGATGATGAATACCATGAATATGATGGTGATGATGAGGACAAGGATGATGATGACGAAAAACATGAATCTTACCTATCCAATGCACTTGTTGATCACTTGGTGGATGGATTGAGGGAGATTTTGAGTGCAAATTGTGAAAATGGTGCTCTCTTGCTCCGCGCACGCGATGGGTGAGTGAGGCTCGGTTGGTTAGGTGAAAATAGAACAACTCTTCCATGTTTTCTTAATTAGCTTAAAAGAAGCGCGTGCGAGCTATAGTGTGTGCACGCTTTTGAGGGCATGCGCACAATAGCGCGTGCATTATTAAGCATGCACGCACCCCTGTTCGGTACCAAACCTAACAATGCATGCACGCTTCCTGAGGCATGTGCGCACATCTATTTTTTCCCCGCTAGCACAGCCCCATTGCAATACTTTTGGGGAGCATCTTTGTGCGCCCACCCATGTATGAAGATCCCCCTCTGGAAAATTGTAGGGCCCCTCTTGTAGGATCCTCACGAACTGAACCTGAAACTTAAAAACTTAATACAAAATGGATTAGATACCATCATTGATAGAGAAATAAAATGAATTAACTAAATAACTTAGCAAATATAGACAAAACCATAACCTGTCAATTGTAGGTCGTGACCATTTTCGAAAGAGAAGTTGTCATTAATCTGATCCAGCTTGTGCATTGTCATCCACATCTTCCGTAGGATCCCTCCAGCAAATCTCGATTAACCATAGGCGAAGAAACTGTTAGCTTCGCCACCCAACCATAGGCTCATGCTTTTAGTTACATGGCCACCCTCGAGCTTCCGGGTCATAGAGGTCTCACACACAAAAATATAGAGACTCGAAAATGGCTTCCCCCACACCAGAATCCCTTTCCAAACTACAATAGCAACAAGTCACTCTCTTTACAAAAATTACGATAACCATCCAAACCATGGGTCCCTTACCCATTCCCAAAGCCTTCCTTAAATAGGAAAATCCATTGTGACACATTTCGCTTCATGCAAAAATATTTAATTTATTTTTATTAAAAATTAATTTAGGTCATCTATCCATGTGTCAATTTTTCTAGACAGTGCACCAACTTTCGTAAGTTTACTCAAGTTTGTCTCCATGATGTTCCTTCTAATCTCTATTTTTGTGGGTACAAGTGGTGTTAACTAAATGCTCAAGCCTAGGATTCCATTTTACTCCTAACTTAATGATTTATTTTTTTTTTTTTGTTGGCCAAGTGGTGGAACCTCCTTGAGTAGCAATTTTTCCTTTGGCTAAGTTACCACAAACCAGGGGCATCTAAGCCATCAAAATCACCTAGGGATCGCACTCATCCTGGACCACACCAACCCTTAACATGGTTGGATTTTTTTGTATCCGCGGGATTAGAACTGGTGACCTTTCCGCTTACGGGGCATCTTAACCATACCCTGCCACCAAATTTTCTACATCTCATGGATTAACTTAATGATTTCTATTATTTTAAATACTAAAACGTATTTTCATGTGCAAATGTCTAAAATAGTAATTTTTATTATTTCAAATACAAAAATCTATTTTCATGTGCAAATGTCTAAAATAATCATTTCTATTATTTTAAATACTAATATGCATTTTCCTGAGCAAATGTTTTAAATGCAATTTTATACGTTTTTATGCATAATTTTTAACAATCAATTCCTTCTAGGACCTAGGTACCACACCGTTGGGCCCATCCATCCTTTATGCTCATCTTTCAACATGGTATCACTCCATTGGGTCCAACCGTCCGTCGTTTCCATTTCTCGGCAAGGTACCGAATCGTCGGGTCCTTGCGT